>JADDOH010002704.1:0-328401 GCA_016648135.1 Agrypnia vestita
CTGTAGAAAAATTAGTAGAAAATAAAATTTAAATATGTCTTGTCAATATTTTAATTGATTTAAATATGATATAATATGATAATTGATTAATATACATACTCGTAAAATTATCGCTCAAATGTAGAGAGCGTACGATCCATGTTCAAAGCGGTCCATTATGTGACGAATAATATTGATTATTGTTATTAATCAAAAATAAGTTTTTTTTTCTTACGATGTACTTACTATCAAGTGCCATATAATCCAAGGCTTCCATTGTGGACAACATAAAGGATATTTGTTCCCCCCTCGTTGAAGAGTATTAATATTATTTGTCTTCATTTCGCCCTCGTCTAAGTCCTACTGGATTATATGAGAGAGCTTTATGCGTGTTAGGGGCTTGTCTGTTTTCCATTTTGCCCAGCCTACCGCGGCTTATTTTTTTTCAGGTACTCTGAGAAATATTCACTGCCCAAAGATAACATTTTTTTTTTTAATAAATAAATAAACATTTCAATTTGTTCGTTTTTTAACAAACTTCCAATTTACATTAACCGAAATGTTTTACTTAATTTTTAGATCATTTATAAATTTCCTTAAAAAACTGTTTTGCTTTTTGTAGTAATAATATTTACCATTAATTTAAGAGCATTTAAATATTTTTATACGACTATTAATTTTTTTTTTGGCAGTCATACAAAGCATATATTTTTTAATTAATTTATTACATTTACCAATATAGGTAATATTATTTATTTTAATTAATAGTACAACGGGCCATGTTATTATAGTGAAATACATACCTATACATTGAGGCTTATAAAAATAGAGATGACAAGTGATTTCGTCGGTAATTGAACCCGAAACCCCCGGTATGAAAAGCTAGTAGGTAACCAAACTGCAAAGGTTGCCAAAGGACATGTAAGTTATGGAGAAAATTTGTAAGGTCGTTATTATTAATGTTTAATTATTAAAATTAATGAACAATATTGATTCGTCACATCCATTATTGCTGTTGTAATAGCAATTTTCATAAATTTTTTTTCACTTTTCCGTCTTAAGCGATTTTCTTTTCGCGTAACACGATTTCTCTCGGCGCGTTACTTTAGACGTATCGAAATGAAGTTACTATCTCCGTACTTTCGCACTTCAAGGTTGTTGATAAAGCGCTCTACATATTTCATACTCTGATAAGGAGACAGACGGAAGGCCTGTTCCACGACGTCAACGTAACAGGATAACGGATAACGTAAAAGGCCATAATTATAGCGGAAACTGAAGGAATTACGTAGCATCTGCTTTTTATGTCAGTTGACGCGTCAGTTAAAATGTGATTAAACACACAGACTCTTCTGAATTGACTCATCTTAAGAGTAAATATTTTGATGTCATGCAAACTGGAACAAAACTAAGTTTTCATGATACGAAAATAAAAATATGTATAAATATTCCCTTACATTTTTATGCGTGTATAATGTATTAAATAATTATGTTCTGATATATTGAGCCAATATTTATAGAAATATACATATTTAAAAAATATTTGTTTTGTTATAAACTGGAAATACAAATAAACAATGTATAATAGATCTCATCCACAATAACTAACAAGCGGATCCCTGTTTATAAGTCGAAAATGTTCGCCAACCATGGTCTAGTATCAATAGTTATGGAGATATGCAATATCAAAGTTTGGATTTTTTTTCAGTATTTCTGACTTTTTTTGCTATCATTACAATTATATGGATTATGAAAAATTTATAAGTTTCAATACAAGTCAAATAAAATAATAAAGACCTAGCAAAATTTTAAAATACAATTTTTAGAAAATAAGTTTTTTTAATATGGTAATTTTTATTTGACTTGTATTGAAACGAATGATACTCTCTATCTATACCTATAAAACTAAATGTTTGTCTGTCTGTTCTCTATACAAATCCACACCGTTAATCCGTTTCGATTCAAATTTTGCATACTTATGCTTTAGGACCCGGCGGGTAACATAAGCGATATTTCCCCCCTATACTCTTAACCCTTCTCCTCTCCTGATATATTTTAGATGCAAATCTGTACTGTTTGACCGATAGGACTCAAAATTTGGAAACTTATTCTTAAAAACTCGGCGGGTAATATATGCGACATTTCCTCCCCTATTCTTTTAACCCTTCCCCTCCGCTGATATATTTTCGATGCAAATGTATACTGTTCGACCGATAGGACTCAAAATTTGTAAACTTATTCGTTAGGACCCCGCGGGTAACAAATGTGGCATTTATTTTCAACTTAACCCTTGCAACGCCGGGTACGAATAGCTAGTAATTCCTTATACTCTATGTAATTGATATAATCGATGAAATAATAATCATTATATGATGTTGATTAATGAAATGAATTTCACATAATGAATGAAATTTAATATAATGAATTTTTATGTTTTGTTTTTATGTTTTTATGTTTTGCAAAAAAAGTTCGAAATATTCAAAAAAAAAATGTTAACTTTGATATTGCATATCTCTATAACTATTTATATTAGGTCATGGTTACTGAAACATTTTCAACACATAGTGAAAGCAGGAATCCACTTTTAAAGTATTGTGGACTAGCTCTGTTGTACAATGTATAATATGGTAAAGTATATTAAATAATTATAACGAATTGAAAATGACTCACAAAATTTCTTGCGCAAACCAATCCCCTCAGATAATTATATTTTTATACTTATTCAGTCAAATATATTTATTATTAAATAAAAATAGTTTTTTAATTTTGGACACACAAAATAATATTTTTATGATTCATATGTAGGTAACTGTGATGAAAGAAATTAATTTTTAGGAAACCAGTTAGTTTAAATAAATGAATTCATAAAATTTCGACTAAATGACAATGTTTTTGAAGTAAACATTTCTTCTGAATCAATCTTTAATGAATTCATAACTTTAAGTAAGGAACTATTTATGTCGAACCTTTATCAGTTACAAAAAAGTCAATATGTTTTATATCGTTTATGTATAAAACGTGCCAAAAAATACATACTGGCTGGTAAAAACAAGCAGAAAATTCATGTAAATATTTTAATGAGTTATTTTTTATTTAAGATGACATAAGATATAAGTACCAGACTTATATGTATAAAAGCTGTGTCAGCGTGAAGATTTACAGAATATTTTATATACTGAAAATTATCTCATTGAGACAGGGAATACAGGAAAAACTGACAGCTCGTGAGGGTCGTAATGGATGGGACGAATACAAGTTTGAGGGCTTGCAAGATTCTTATGGCTATTGAAACCATGTCCCGAAAAAAGAAAATACGCAAAATCTGGGTAGTGAAAAATTACTGAAGAAAAATGGGGTAATTAAATAAAGAAATCTTCCACTAATACGTAATATAAACTTTAAAATTAGTGTAAAACATTATATAAATAATTGTTTAAAAATGTATTGTTATTAAAATATTGTTTGGGACTTGTTTGGGTTTTTCATTCTAATAATAAGTAGGTAGTGGAAACATCAAAAGCATGTGTTTATGTGAAGTTTATCTTTTTTTATATAAATAAATTAATAATATATACTAATATGCAAATAATAAAAATAAAAATAATACGAAGGCTTTCGATAAGGTAAATCAATCCCTTCTCGTAGAAAAAACAGCAACATTCGGGGTACACGGTACCTTACAAAAATGGTTTAAAAGCTACATCACAGAAAGAACACACATAGTTGTCATCAGTGACCACTCAAGCACCCCATTTCACACTACCTCCGGTATAAACCAGGGATCCCGCCTAGGGCCTCTTCTCTTTCTAATATTTATCAATGACATAAAATAAGTCATAAAACACTCCAACCTATTACTTTTCGCTGACGACCTCAAAATATACAAATCAATTAACACTATAATGACTGCCACCTCCTTCAAACTGGCCTTAACGCACACCAAAAATGGTGCATAGGCAATCACCTCTATTTCAACGCAGAAAAACGTAACTAAATATCCTTCACCAAAAAACGCATAACCTTACAATTTGAATACAGTGTCAACCAAACCACGCTTAACCCATTAACAACTATTAAAGACCTGGGAATAACTTTTGATAACTCTCTCAAATTCAACCACCACGTAGACCATATCTCTAGGCGAGCATCCAAAACTCTCAGCTTCATTCTCAGAACAACGAAAGAATTCCACGACACAGCCGCCTCAATTACTACCTACGCATTTCTCATCAGAAGCCCAATGGAGTTATCATCAACAATTTAGTCATCCAATTACGAAAGTCACAACTACAGAGCCGAAAAATCCAGAAAAAATTCCTTAAATCAATGATACACCGACAAGGCCTAAATGAGTTGCTCGATACATACAATAAAAGACTCGAAAATTTCCATATAATCTCATTTGAAACAGATGAAAAAGCACAGACGTTATGACACTTCACAAAATAGTAAACAACAAACTTAACTCGCCCTAAATACTCTCGAAAATACATATTAATATAATTAACACTATTCCACACAAAGGTCTACAACACCGATATAGGTTATTTCTCTTCTCTAAATGCTAAACCAGTACAACGAAGTCACGTCGTGTAACCCCAACATCGACAAATTTCACATGACACAACCTCAGTTTAAGAGAGAAATTATATCACTCCTGACCGAAAATATTTAAGCGTGTAAAACGGACTCTTAGGAAATCAGCCTAAACAAAAAAAAAATTTACCACCAAGACGCGGGTACACATTTTCTGACTTGGTGGACCTGGAAGCCTACGTGCCTCTTATTTGTCGTGCAGAGATTGTGAACTTCGTTCGTCTTGTAGTTGCATATTGTACTATAATTATATAATATTTTTTATTTTTACACTTCAACAGGTCAGGGGGTCCCAATTACAGAAGCGAAAAACACCCAGGCTTGAGTAAATCACATTGATTAAAATTGTGACCTCACCGGGAATCGAACCCGGAACCTTCTGTGTAGGAAGCCAGTGTAATATCCACTGCGCTACGAGGGCCGCCAATACATTTTACAGTAAAACATTGGTATAATGTATTAATGTTTTACTGTAAAATGTAACTATACTAATCACCTTGTCCTAAATGATTATCAGTCCTTTTGTCAGTCCTGTCGATAGTATTTAAATTAAAAATAAAATAAAATAATAATAATACAACATAACACAATGCAATATTCTGTATTAAATCATTTATTTTTGTTATTGCGCGTAAATTAATTATATAAAGGCATCCATACAGTTTTTCTAAATAACTATTATTTTATCTTTTATAATATTTTAATATTTATATATTCAAGGCGCTTTTACATTTTATGAACTTTGTTTCTATGATCACTTAAGTTTATATATTTAACTGATTGGTTTTAGACACAATAATTTGCTTCGTCAGTGTGATGTACAACAAATATATTTGTATTTTTTTTACTTTGACGGAATTTGTAGCTGGCTCTTAAGCAGAATAAAACTTTATTGGACTGAAGTTAAACTGCAGTAAAAAAAATTGGCTTACAGAACACATGTGCTCCGAAACCGTTAGAAATCAAAATAAAAAACACCAGTGGTCTAATATCAAAAATGTTATATTGTAAACATATTATTAGTTTTCTTTGACAGTAAAAAATATTTTACTAATATTTAGCCGTTACAGATATTTGTTTATAAAACTTTGATATATTAATTATTGAGGTTAATTTTATTCTATAAAAAGGTGTGATATTCATTAAAAAGGTGTTTAGATAAAAGTTTATATAATTTACAACAGTTTGGAGTAATGTATTGTGTTGTTTTACGTTCATGTAAGTCAATGTGATAAAAAATAATTTACACGTTATCAGTTTTACAGTTTAATTGTTTATTACATTTTGTTACAAGTATGTTGTATTCATTCCAAGCTATTAATATTAAGGATATAGAAAGGATTCCAGTTCCAACTCCCCCAACCCCACATCATCCAGAATATTTCACCATCACCCTGTCTGAACCAAATTTTCCATACATCGTTACTATTTGGGGCTTGAACTAGATAAAGACATCCCTAATTATACAGTTTGAATAGCAATATGTTGTTCCAGCACATGGACCGTTTTGTTTTCATATTTATAACTTTTACGGTGTATTTTGTAGCGGGCATAAAAAATATTACATTTGCTGAACTTAATTTACTTGGGAGTCACCAAACAGTATATGCTGTAGATTTTCTCTAGAACTTTAGCGGAATTCCGCCAATTGGTGAAAAGGGTTTTTAAGATTTATTTAGTGTACGAATTATGTCATTTTTATTGATATCCAGTGCGTGCTATATTTTAGAAAGCAACGCTCGCCAATGAATTTTATTCATAGTTTTACGCTGTATTTACATATTATGGGTTTGCAGAGAGAATAGAATGCGACAATTTTTTACACCAATACGGATCTTTTGTTTTTGTCGTTTACTGGTACATGACAACACTTTCAAATGCATACATTTCTTTTAGGTATTAGGTGACAATATATCCTCTTCTGAAACATATTCTTATTAGTCATGCGTGTGAGCGCAATGCACACTCACATGTTTCTATGTATTGTTGTGTCAATTTCATTTAATTACATTGCCGATGAATCGGCGTTTATTTGACAAGAATGTACAATTGCTTGATATATACATGTAATACAAATATATTAGGATAATATATGACAAGCTTCTCGGCCACTACCTCCACTAGATATATAGTTATATCTGTTCTGATATATAGTTATATTTGTGTCTTTCTTTTGGGGCCTGTATATCATCAGTTTATCCACATATGAGTCGCATATGATCCAAAACATCCCTTTCCCTATGACAGTTAAATTTCAAGCTTTGGCACTCGCAGGTTCAAAATTATTTAAAAATATATGTGTGAAGCATTATCGTGACTTTAAAAGCTATAAAGGTTACATTTTTAATAAAATTTGTTTGACTTAGGATTAGAAAAAGCCATTTAGCTACTTTTTAGGTGCATATAAATCAATTTTTACATTTTGGTACCCAATTCGTTCCTGCGATCAATCAGCGTCATGCTGGTAGTTATCTTTGTTTTGTATCACTGAGAAAAACATCTACCACTCCGCTTTATTTGTCTTGTTTACTTGTTTTAAGGGTGTATAGCCTTAATATCTTATAAAATTCATAAAGGAATTTTCTATTCGAATAAAGTACACATTGTTATCGATCATTACACTATAATTTATAAAACGAGTTTTATAAATTATAGTGTAAGATCGAGAACAATTATAATTATAACGAGTTTTGTTTATAACCAAAAATTGGACCAAAAAATGGTTGTATTGGACCGTATACGACTCATATTCTGTGTATACGTCTATTATTGTCAGTTCATGCTCATTTTTGTGTGCCTGTCTAACAATATGTTAGTATGTGCCCAAGCCAGGGGATTTATGGTACACAAGCCTACCTCAATGGATAATTTTTCATGCCACAAAATGACATTCTTGACCACAAACAGCAATATACATAAATGAAGACGTTGTTTTAAGTAAATCCTATTAGTAATAACATACTTGAAGTCTTTAATTAAAGGCATATCTAAAAAAATGGTCCATATGTAAAAACAAAATTTAACATTAGAGAGAAAAAACACTAATATATTTATTTTTTAATATTCTCTTGCCAATTATGGATTTAATTTTACGTTTCTTTGTATATTTATGTAGTTAAATACTCTCAGTGACATCGTCGAACTGTAGGTATCCACCATATCGGTTACTACCAGATGAATAGAGATAAATATACACACTTTTTCCTCGTTTGCCAATTTTTGTGGTTGAATTTCGGCAAGATTGAGTTGACAAAATGGAAAAAAAATACGGCACATAGTACATGCTGTTATATAGACCATTTTAAAACAACCTTGTGACCTGATTGATGTACTATATAGACTCTTTTTATAGTGTCGCCTGTTTTTTTCGCTTCAACTGATTTTCACATGTATCATTTGTATATCTGTGTAAATTCACTACGGTTCACATGGAAATTTAAATTAAACTGCTTAAAAGAATTGCATGTTTTAAATTATGAATTTCGAATGCGCCATTTAATTACGTGAAAACAATAAATATTTTATTAACGAGGCATATTGTACATCTGTAAATTAAAAGGATAGCATGGTTGACAGTTTTACCAATTTAAAATAAACCTTCGGTAAAAGCAATGTAGTCTGCTAATTTGTTCCAGCTCCACTTTAATCAAAATATTTGTGACGTCACATTTCCGACGCTGGTTTACAATTTATTCAGTCATCCCGGCAATGCAGGGGTGAGCTTCCTAATACAATTATTCGGAGTTACCTTGCTCGGCGGCACGTAACACAGTTCCAGCAGATTACTACCCCGAGCTAGGACCGTATTGTAGAAAGAAAGAGAAAACCGCGAACATCAAAGATTGTCTTTTGTAAGGTAATATGAAGTAATATTAGTTAGATTCTGTACAGCAACCTGCAAAAAACTTTTCGACGTTGTTTATTTCTTACGGAAATAAAATGTTTTCTTCTAAAAATAACACACCGTGTGCCAAAAACGTGTACTACCTATACGAAAAGCAGAGAAATGTTCCAGTTTTTTTTCTAGATCTGATTTATTTCGAAATATTATTAATTTGATTTTGTTTTATGAAAAGGCCAGCATCATAGTTTTTAAGTGCCATATATTTTTCAATGCCAAAAAAAATTGAGAAATAGGTCGAATGGCGGTTGGCTGTTTTTTTGTATTATTTTTTTAATTTATTAGCGAAGTTAAAGACTTACGAATAAAAGTATATGCGTATATACGACAGGCGACTCTCGTAGTCCAGTATGCATGACACTGGTTCATTATACTTGAAATTCCAGGTTCAATTACCCTTGAGGTACATGCATGTGTGATTTCTTAAGTCTCCATGATTTTATGATGAATTGCTACAGTATTTGAGCCTCATACGTTTTAATCAAAAATAAAATATTTTTATTTTATTTTAAACAAAAAAACATGTAGGTATACACAAATCAACATTTTTACTATTTAAAAAAAATAGAAAAAACGTTTTTACCATGAAAATATATCTAACTTAATGGACTCTTGAAATGAAGTTCGAATCCATTATTATTCAAATATCATATATTCACATACCATGTACATATTGTATAGGTAGGTATATAAAGTACTCGTAGATCAAAAAAATATTTTTATATATAACTTTAAAATAATAATTTTCTCTGTGAGAATATTAAGATTTTGATGTTAAGATGAGAAGCATATAATTCGAAGTAGGTATATTGTTTAGTGTAGAAGTGAAAAATTTAACCTTTTTTAATAAAAAAAAACCTTTGACGCACTTTTAACTCGTAAAACACTGTAATTTTGCTGTTTACAATACGATTAATTAAATGAATATTTTATTCGAGATGATAATTATTATCGTTGTTATTAAAAGTAAACTGATTTATTGCATCATTAAATGTCGGCATTAACGCCAGCTTTGTGCTTTATGTAATAATATTTTATCACCCCGAGGTGGTAAAATTATTATTATTCGTAAATGTCTCAACATTATATCCAAAATTATATCCTTATTATTTTTTGTTCAAATTGTTTAAAAATTACATTTTCAACGCATTTATTTAAAAATCTTTATATACAAAGACTTAATTAATTTCTTATCAATATTTTTATATTAATCTAATAATTCTGAGAACACAATTATATGATTGTGTCCACAGAGAGATATTCATTAATTAAGATAAATTACAGTCTCACAGAGACGAAACCATTTATATGAAAAACGCGTATGGAAGTACGTATAGGGCGGCCTAGGGCTTACGACTTATATACGTTGGCTTATTGAGTTGAATTGTTGGATAAATATATTTTCGACTCCAGGCAGTCCTGGGATATAATATAATATTATGCTTCCATGAGATTCTTTGCAGATAAATATTGACTTTCATAGCAAATTTTCTGTCTTGTATCTCGCTTCATGCACGTGGTGCGTTAAATTTTACTTTATCGACCGAATACTCGCTTCATCAGTTGGCTGAATTATAATCTATCTATATAACAGCAGCTAAAACGAAACAGATGTTGGTTACTTCATGCCTTCTGTTTTTCCAACTTTTAGAATAAATAATTGTATGTATTTATTTTAATGTTCTCCTTTTTTGTGATAGGAGGAGATCTTTGTTGCTTTGGAAGTCCAGTAAAACTCGTTTCCGGTATCTTATTGGTTTGAAGATATAATGTTCACGTCGCGGCTGCTGCTCAATAAGAGAGAGTGACCAAAATGCCTCTTGATTTATACCATTCGCTCTCTCTCTGTCTCATACATCTCTTATTCACACGGATAGACGTTCATCTAGATCCGTTACATTTATAATTCTAGAATTTTTTTATACCTACACCTAATTACTACAGTGCAGTGAGGCGAATCCATTGTGCTTTTGATTTGATATAATGGAACAGTCATAGATTCATTATGTACCTCTCATTTACTGCATTTTTATATTCTTTGCGAGATCTCATACTATCCATCTCACGCAATACAATATATTTTTGGATCGCCGAGTTGTTTTGGTGATGTACTCCTTACACGGTAAATGATAGCAATCGTTAATTTGATATACAGACTGTAGCTTATATTACATGTAAGTCATGTATTGTAAATGTGCTTAAGTGTGAGCTCAGAAGACGTTCTTGAATGGCAATTAAGTCCCAGGTGAACAAACGTAATTGCCCGTGTGAAATTTCTCTTTAATAATGCGTCAGTCTACGGAGGCCAAGTCATAAAGCAGAGTTACAATATTGCGCCCCGCGTTGAACCGCTCGGTAAATTTTTAAAATATTTTCTTCATTTATTTTACATCACCTGTAACTCGATTGTGTATTTTTATTGATGAATAATAAATTTCGAGTATAAATATTCAGCGTAATAACGATATTGGAAACATGAGAATATAAAAAATATTTCATTATTTATTAATAGTTGGGTGGCTAGTTAAAAAAATTCCTTAGTCCATTAATATCAATAATATTCACAATTTTTTTTACCTTAGACTTTGTTTATATTTTTTGTATAATAAAAATAAATAAGAAATCTATCCAATTTTTTTCGATGAAAATACTTTCATATTTAACAATATTTTTGTAATAAAGCGATATGTTAAAATAAGAATATTTCAATATTGAAAATATGGGTATTTAAAAAAAAAGCCATTATAAATAACCAGAAAGATCAATATATTTTTAACGTCATCCAGCCAGTTGTACATCCATAGCTAAGTTACGAATAATAACATATAGTAATTAATTCGGAATAATAAGTCAAGCCTTAACAATAGAGGAGCGCACATGAACACATACACAATGAAGCGCACACACACACATTTAACAGAGCAAGAAAACAATAACATTGTATGTCTCCACAGGAGAGTATGGCATTCTGTTATATCTGTTTTCCTCTTTAGATAAATAACGTTGCGGTAAGTTAGTTACATTATTTTAAAAACTACTTAATTAATTTACTATAAATATATTTATTAAGAAAGATTTCTCATTTTTATCAAAATTGAACAATCGTTAAAAGTTTAATGAAAACATCAAATTTCAACTACATCGGATATTTTTTTCGTAAAAATTTTAGAATTATATTTTTCGATGTTAATCCCTAGCGCACCATTTTGTTCCACCACAAGTACCACTCTATTATGAGAAATTTATACGAGAGTTAATACTTTTGTGTATAAAAAATCGAAGTTATTTTTTTGTAGTGTACGAAAGTTTTTAGCTGGTCGAAATGTTTTGTTAAACGCAATATGACTTTCTTCGATAAAACAGCTATTTCGACAATTTGAATCGAAAAATAAAAATGACAACTAGAAAAACATATCGTATGGGTATAGAAATTTATGGAGATAAAGTTTGTTTTATAGATCCATTTCACGCAAGTTCCACTTCGTATTACGGGCAAAGATAATGAGATTTGTTGTCAACTTTGGGCATATCCTATCCACAGCTGTCCTTCGGGATCCATAAAGAAGATCTCGCGTAATAAATGTTTATTGTTATTGACTTGTGTTTACTGCGGACGTTAAAACTGTGACCAGCGGCGTAAAAAATACGACGTAATAAATAGGGACGTTTTAATGAAAGCCTCCCATGTTTAATTACTTTTTCTTAAGGGCTCACCAAACTTAAACACCAAAAACACAGACGGCAAAAGAAAAGTTTGTCAGCTAAAGTCAAGTTGGGAAATAATAATAAATAAGATAAGCTTTTGTACGTAACTACAAATTAATCAAGATTAAACTTTTATACCAAGTGAACCAAATTTTATATTTTAGGGTTCGTCACGACCGGCTGGTAAAATATATAGGAATGAAAGCAGATTTTTTATAACTGTTTATTTATGTAATATATCAAACGTTACGAACGTAAATTACATATAAATAAAAACAGTTATAGTTACGTCGAAATTATCCAAATGTTTTAATTTATATAAAACCGAATCCAGAATTTACTCAGAGAAAGTAGATCTTGTGGTTGCGGGATGTTACTAGCAATCCTTTGTGCGTCAAATAGAGTAGTTATCTAAAATTCAACGGTTTAGAAAATTTTGAGATTTTCGAAAAACAACCGCTTTGCCATAAAAAGGTACTACTATCGTCATAAAATATGTCAATCGTATACTGTAATAAACTTCCAGATTTTTGTTTAAGGCTTATTAAAAAAAAAAAAATTAGTTCCTGACAAAAATTGCATTCACAAAAGTACTGTTAAAAAAAATGTTCCGTTGGGGAAGTGAAAATAAAATTTATTTAATGGGTTGAGCAAGCTTGTGCAATCTTTATCCGTATGAAAAATATGTTCTGCAGTAATGATCTCAATCAGTTTACGAATGCAAATGGTCAGATGCTACGTCTTCTCGAAATCAATTATGGAATGGAAGCATGGACGCTTACCGATGAATCTATTAGGCAAATTGAAGCATTCGAGTTGTGGATCTAGAGAACAATATTTAAAATAAGCCGGATAGACAGAGGTACGAATGAAGAGTTATGGTTCGGATGAATAAAGAAAACGAGGTGATAAGAGCAATACAAATCTGAAATATTCAATATCTCGGACTTGTGATGAAACATTCAGAGAAATGCAGAGAAAAATTGCAGGAAGGCCCTGGAAGAAGGAGAAAAACTTGGCTGAAGGAACTGTGACGGGGATTGGCCAGTCTACTGTTAAACTATTCCAGGTCACAGGTCACAATAAATAACAGAATACTGGATACACGGTAAATAAAAATAATACATTATTGCCCTTGCCAAGGTACAAATATTTTGTGGACTTTATACTTAAATTATACTGTTTTATACGTCTAATCAATCTCTTAAAAAAAATGTAAACCAAAACTTGTCTGCGGCAAAAAATATGTCGATTGGATCGTAAAATCCCCTCCTACTGGTTTATTCAAGTCGGGAAGATTAAACGCGAAGACTACAATAAAAGTTTCCGTTCTCTTTCTAAGTTCTGGGCTTTCGGATTAATCCTTTCGTGGCATGTGATGGCCAAGAATTTAATTTACAGTTGGTAAAGACTGTGTACTTTAGAAAACAAAGTATAAAATAATGATTTACTTCGTATATTTACATCCGTTATTTATGTCTAATTTATTTTTGTAAGATATTTGAAAAAACAAAAAATGACATTTTGATACACTGATACAGTTCAGGAATAGATGTGTGTTTGATCCCCGAATGGACCTGTTCTGAGTCACAACAATGAAAGAGATGATTGTACGTGATCACTGATCCTTGGATCTGAAGAGACATGTTGCACTTAAATTTATCACACTGTATCATCAGTTCGATCCTTCATTAGGGATACTTTCCTTTGTCAAAGATAGTCAAAAAAATATGAGATAATTATAGAGACATTTCTTCTCTCAGGTCTTAATTGTGTTGTCACATAAAATAATACTCCAAGGGCGCTAAATGGCGCCCTCTTACAATTCCTTAAATCATTTGAGCGCTATCCACTGGGTGGTGCTCTAAAAATCGGAATATATCATTGTTATTTCAGTTAATTTGCTTATTATTATTCTAGTAGCTCTAACTCGTCAAAAATGAAGGTACTTTTACATGCCGGTTTCTAAATAATAATATCCGTGAAATAGTAAAAACAATAATCAAAATCTTTTTTTATATCCATCGCCGGCAGTCCACAAAGGTACTATTTTAAACCCTGGCGATTGTGCTAGGCGAAACATAAAATGTTTCGCATCTTAGCTAAGCCCTAGTATATATTTATAGTATCTCTTTGGCGGTCCACGAAGAGGCGGCGGTAGCAAAATGTGTTAAGTGTTTTGGTTCGGGTTCGCTGGCCTGGGATTCAAGCCCAGTCTCCGGCCGTTTAATTTGGTTATTTTAGCCGTAAATTCGAACGAAATAACAGACGTTATACGATGTCACGACAGACAGACGGACAGACAATGAAATTATTATGTTTGATTATGGGATATATTCATAAAGAAAACAGGTACTTGTTTAAAATATTGTTACGAGATGGTAAGGAGAGACTACGTACAGAATCCCTCGTAATATATGTCGATGACGACGTTCAGATCGTCTAGAACTTTCTAGGACGCACTACCACACTCTAGAACTTTCTTACCAGCCTGTAGAACTTTCTAGGACACACTACCAGACTCTAGAACTATCTACAGGGGGAGATACCTGGAATAGTCTAGAAGTGACGGGAGCCTTCTCTTAAACACTAAAAAGGAAAATAATCTTCTCGAGATGGCCAGTATCGCGTATATAAAGCAGCACCGCGCTGCGCAATTGAGTTTGTTTTGTTTTTTATTGACATTTCTATCAATGCGAAGTAAGCCGCGGGACGACGGCCGGTGTGACCAGCCATGGAATTTCGGAGTGATAGATAATAAGCAAAATATTCGAGCGAGTTTTTATTGTTAAGTGAGTGATTAAATAAACGCGACTAATACGTACCTACAAGAATTGGATGTACTATTCTAGCAAATGATAAATAAAGTGTTCCCAGCGATAATCAAGTGTTCACAGACGAGTGATATATTGCAAAATATTATGATTTCAAGAAAGGTGTATTAAATCAATTTGTGTTAAGTGACGTTATCACAAAATTAATAAATCGCTCATTTATTTCCAGTGTTTTCATTTGTTTCCCAAGGCAACGACCCGTAACATATTTTATTTTTAATGCTTTTTCTAATAAAATAATGAATGAATATTGGATATTATACAAGATCGCATAATAGAATCTACGTATCAAAGTAAAAGACATTTGGAAGAGGTAAATAAGAAGAAAAAGGAAAAGGGATGTATACAATAATGAATTATTATGTAAACAATAATAAATTATTATGTATACAATAACATTGCTATTAGGCCAATATTTTGACAACATATTAACAAACATATAAAGGAAAAAATATATCATGTACAAATAACGTATTTAAAATCTTTCTGCCAAATTTTTAAAGCAGTTATATAAAAAAATAAACATCGTACCCCTTAACGTGAGTGCCCCTTGGTGTAATGTCATTAAAATTGGTTTTCGTAAACTGAGGGATATAAAAAGCCCTTTAATTACCACGTCATAATAGAAAGGATGGCCGAAATTCTCATCATTAATCGCTAGAAGTATTTCTAAAGGTAGGTTCACAACATACACACTTTTATAATAATTTTTTCTTTCGATATAGATATAAAATGAAAATCAACTGCATTATGCTATGAAAGTCAACAGACCCTATAATAAGATGGTAAAATGCGGGAGATGACTGGTACATTATTAGGCCTTTTGACTTGCTAATACGTGATGTCGAGGAATACGATGAAAATTCTGGCATATTTAAGCGCAGAGACAAATTAAACGCTTGAAATTAATTAAAGTTATATTTATCAAAAAAAAGTCACTGAGAATGAATTTAACTAGAGCACTGTTACACATTATACACTTTTTTGTTAACGTATATTTTGAAAAAAAATAGAAATTAAATATTTTTGCTACAGATTTTAATGGTATATATAAATATGAATGCTATGATAACAATTGTAATAGAAATATTACGAAATATATGTTGTATTCCATTTTTTTTTTTCAAATAATTGGTTACGTAAAAGTCATGCTGCGATGTTCCCACTGCACGCCCCTGCTGTATACAAGTCCTTCCAGAATATCGTACGTCTGTAATCGCACTTCACTATCGAACGTTCGGTAGGTACCTTCGAGGGTTTATTTAGCTGACCGCTTATAAATCGCACCATAACAACTCCTGTCAAAACAACATTTTTTATTTAATTGTTTTGTTTAATTGATGTGAGCATTTTATTACAGGAAAAATAAGAAATAATTCAGTTTTGTTCTACTTTTTTTTGAGATTTCAATCAAAAATCTTAAAAATCTTTTAATATAAGTAGATTTTCGACTGCTGACTAGATTTTCGAAACGTCTGGAAACTCAAAACTGTATATAAGCGGACGAAGCTGTCAAGACATAAGAGTTGTAGTTTTTAAATAGTTAAGGTTATGTAATGGTCGTTGGGGTAGGGGGCGGGGTTATAATGGATAGGACTATTCATTTTAACCTCACCTCCAACCCCCTCCTATCTACTTTCATCCAATCCCCATAAATGCTGTGTGTAATTGTTTTAAATTTATTTAACAATATGTTTTGATAATGAGACCCATCTCGAAAATATTCAATATTTAAATTAAATATAGGTAGGTGTAGTGAATATTAAAGATATTAAATAGTTTTCCAAATATAGAGAAGCGTTCGGTTTCAAAGGTAGCTAAAGGATAACAAAAATACCTGGATAAAGTCGATTTTTTGGTTTACCTACCCGGCAATGTGTGCATTATCGCTATCCACGCGAGAAAGAGGAGAAGCTATATGAATCCTTCACGCTAGACAGCAATGCAATAACGCAGTTAATATTAGTTGACGCATGGTATTGACGTGTATTACATAGAACATCCTTGAAATGCCATGAAAATCTACCAAAAAAATATTCTCTATCTTGAGTTTTACATATATTCTCGATCAATTAATTAATCTCTTTTTTTAATTATTTATTATATTATATATAATTAATTAATCTCAATCAATTAACAACTAACCGTCTAAACAGATATAGGAATTTCGCAAGACAATATCCCCCAAAAATATTGATAAATTATAAAACGATATACTTATTCATTCTTTCGGTACCATCGCACAGATTATAACCAAATTATGCAAAAACTTTCTGAACTAGTTTGAAAAAATCAGAAAATGTTTCGTTTTACGCAAATCAGCTTTCGACATAAACAATGTAAGCTGAAAAGCACAATAATTGACATAATGGCAATGTCCGTCTAGGGGTTGAAATCCAGGATACAACTCAGATCGGATGCTCCGAAGGAATTTTAGATATGGTAAGCCTTCTTACATAGTTGCAAGGACTTACTTCCTGTCTGTTGTTCTGTATATCGATCGCATAAAGCTCTCTTGCTAAATGCCCCGTAGATACGGTCAACCAGGCGATGATTGACGCAGTCTTATGCTAAAGTATGTAAGTTGACTATGTTACCTATTATTCATTATTTTGAAGGTTGAATAATCATTTTACCATGCTATATTAGCTTCACCTGTTTGTCTGTTAGTCTGGACGGAATCTTGTAATCGATATTTCACCGGCTTCCCAATATTAAATCGAGCTGAAAGTTTGGCGTATTTTCGATTACAATACATGAATCAATTATCAGATTCACTTATCAATTAATTAATCCTCTACTGTTTCTGTTCCTCCTAATTCTTCCAGTTCAACTTCCTACTCCGAAAATTTCGTTGCTATGCTGAAAACACCGTTCAATTATCTCTTCACTCCCTGAGTTATCCCAACTATCGCTTGAGCCCTTATCTATGATGACTTGAAAATATTTTTATTCGTTTTTGAAAGATGAATGGTAGAAAAGTCCCTAAAAAGTGCAAAAAACTACATGAAATTGCTATTTAAAAGATCAAGCATTTGCTCAAAAAAGGTACGCTGACTGTGAGGTCGGGTATTACGTACTTGAGACGAGTTTACACGCAAGTATCTCCCGTCGTGGTCGATGTGCTGTAAACTCTTCTTTGCATCCTTCCCTCCAGTTACTAGACGCTGGATTTCCGAGCGCCACAGTAAAAATCTAAAAAATTTGGTTTTGAAATGTCCGGGTATGAGATACCCGACCTCACACTCACTTGGTTGAGAGACTACAATAACCGAAATATCTTCGAAATATTTAAAAAATTTCAAGGAAAAAAATGTCATACATTCAAGTTTATCGAAAAAGAATTCATTTCAACAAATATAAATAAAGAAAAGTGGCAAAAGACACTAAACATTCATTAAAAATGAGCGAATTTAAAATAATTTACTTTTAAATTTACTTCAATTTCATGAAGCCAACCTGTGTTAAGAGCAGGAAATGAGAAATGCAAGACTTATGATTTTTTTCCGCGCGCTAAATTAAAATGCTAAACTGTGTTGACTCGTTTACAGGCACTTCATATTCTTAATGCTTTGCATAAATTTTCCTCCTTTCAAACGTTTTCTCAAACATTCCACAACGTGAAAAATAGCGTAAACTTAATTTAATTTTGTGTATTTTTGTGACCTCTTCAGTTTCAAAACTTGTTATTTTATACATGTACGTTTTACATGACGTAGCTGTGCCATAATACTTAGTTTAAGTTTCATTTAGAAGAATTCAATAAGAAAAAATATTTTAATGAATTTATAAAACCATTACTTCTTTTGGGCAATTTGCTACGTCAACGTACGAGAGAAACTTAATGTCAGCATTTATAATATATGATAATATATCTATGTGAGTGGAAACTTATACACCTTATTTCACTTTATACGCCTAGTATTTGTACAATTGTCCCCTCTATAAGACAAAACGTAAATTGAAAACGATAATGGACAAGCTTGTTATCAAACAACCGAGACTTGTCAATTGCTCTAGTCCACTTCTTTTTCACGACAACGCTCGTGCACATACTTCACAATGAACCATTTTAAAATTACAGGAGCTTTGACTTGAAACTCTCCGTCACTCAACTAACTTTGCAGGCCCTGCATCCACCGTTTTAAAATTTTTTCGGAATTTGGATAACTTTTTACAAGGGAAAAATTTCAACTACGATGTTAAATGAAAAACGCTTTTAAAGAATTCATCGATCTCGTCCCCAGGATTCCTATAGCAATGAACATCCATTCAAATGAAAAAAGTACATCTACAAAATGGTCAGTACTTCGATTAATTTAACAAATAGTTTTCATGAAAAAATTTTTGAATTTTTCAATACTAAACAGCAAATTTATAGGTAAGGATTATAGATAAGGACCTGATTTCAGGTAAGAACATAACTAACTAACTAACCATCACGTCATTTCCCCGCAGGGGTAGGCAGAGAGGATTGAACGCCACACTCTTCTATCCTGGCACACCACTTTTGCTTCGGCCACATTCTTACATCTTCTCGTACAAGTTCTTTAGTAATAATTTATTACAACATTTTTGTAATAAATTCATTTCCGTAGATTTTTGAAAAAATATAGGATAATAAGGAATAATTTTTTTAATGTTATTTATATATGTTTAAATATAAAAAATGAGTTTAAGTAAAAAGTAACATCCTTCGTTTAAAGATGCTTGAATTAAATGTGATGTAAGTGTAAATATACACTCGTACAAATGTTTCGTCAAATAAATATCAGCGTACATATTTTCATTTTATAAATGTTGGCATACGAAATTCCTAGAAGCCCATTATTTAAAACCGAAATAACAGCAGTTTTTTATTAAAGTAAATGGAAAACAATTTGTCACAAAAGAGAAAACTCGATCGAGACTTGAAAGGAAAAAACCTAACAGGTTTTTACGAAGTAATATATCACTTCTAAATACAAATAACCACGGCGGGTGTAACATTTTATTTTATTTAAAAATATTAATAATTGTTCGCGGCAGGTACAATTTTGTTTTTGAAATCCTTTGAGAAAACTTGCGTAAACATTTGCAAAATGTTCCCTTTTGTTCGCAAACAATCTCATTACGCATGCTGCAAATGAACTCGTAATTTTATGATGGGTCGGGAGTTCAGAAATCACACGCGGGATGAAAAGAGCGCACAAAAGGGTGGAACATTTATTACCTGAAAGTAGAGTCTCGCCGCGAATGCAACCTTTGCCAGACATTAAAAAATACTTACTTGTAATTATTAACCAGGCTGGTTTGAATGGAAATGAAATTAAAAGGATGCTCGCCCTTTTTTCTAAATGGATATAAGAATAGGGTGTTCTTTTTATACCTATAATAGAACTTTAAAATGAAATAAATCTTTTAAAAATCGTAGTACTGGCCATGGTTTTGGTTTTATTGGAAAGAAAATTTTATGTTATCATCAAACAAAATAATTTTTTTGTTTGTCCGTCCTTCCGTCCGTCCGTCTCTCTCTCTATCCCCTGTAACTTAGTTTGAATTTACGGCTAAAAAACTTATTTAAACGGCGAGATATGGGGCTTGAACCACGGGCCGCCAAACCCAAACCGGCCATTCAACGCATGTTGCTACGGCCACCTCTCTAGAGCCACCTCTCTAATATATACTAGGGCTTAGCAAAGATGACAGCCAATTTTCCGCTTTTTTGATGAGTTGCTACTAGTTAATTAATTAATCTGTAAATATATGTAGTGCGTTTTTTGAATAACAAGACTTAAGCCTAAAACAACGCTTGATATGCATTTTTTTTAAATAATCGTGGTATCGTAATAATATTTAAACACTAATATATCTCTACCTTTAAACTCAATGTCTGTCTGTCTCTTCTCTATACAAATCTACACCGTTTGTCGTGTATCGTGGTATCGTAATAATATTTAAACACTAATATATCTACACCTATAAAACCAATGTCTGTCTGTCTCTTCTCTGTACAAATCTACACCGTTTGTCCGATTTGATTCAAAATTTGCATGCTTATTATTTAGGATCCAACAAGTAACAAAAGGACAAGGTGGATAATATAGGCGACAGTACCCCTTCCCTCTCTACCCAATCCCCTCCTCCAGATGTATTTTCTGTATAAATCTACACCGTTTGACCGATCTGACTCAAATTTCGCACACGTATTCTTGGGGACCTATGGGTAATATAAGTGACATTTCCCTGTCATATTTTACATGCAAATCTATACCGTTTAACGGATCTGACCAAAATTTTGCATAATTATTCTTTAGGTCGAAGCGGGAAATAAAGGCGACATTATCCGCTCCCCTCTACCCTTCCCCCCCACAATATATTTTCTGTAAAATCTTCATCGTTTGACCGATCTGACCCAAAGTTTGTATACTTTTGCTTTAGGACCAGTCGGATAATATAAGCGACATTTCTCCATCCCTCTTTAACCCATCCCCTCTCCCATTTATATTTTATGTACAAATCTACAACACTTGACCGATTGGACCCAAATTTCGCATACATATTCCCGATGAAAAAAATGTGCTACTAGGCATTCTATCCATTCCAGCCTTGATTAAATGGAAACATTGTTTTTTAGAGGCTTTGCAAAAAAATTGAACTTTTGTTTTCCCGAAAAATTTATATTTAACTTAATTCTTAACCCGTGCAACGCCGTATATGAACAGCTAGTGTGTATATATATATATATATATGTATATATACATTTACAATAAAGCCAATACCATTGCCACTACCGTAATTTTTAGATTTTAATTAATTTAAAAATTCTATACATCTAAAAAACACCCGTTATATAGGAAACAACATTAATCTCGGTCTTTTTTCATTCAATTTTGAATCATTGAAAGGTGTATGTAAGCTGACATTTAGTGCACCATAGGCATATTACGTCATCAAAATTTCAAATTTACCTAATACTAGTGATGGAAAAAAACTTTTATTTTACTAGTGATTTTTTTAGTTGTTAAAATTTATGTGTAATCTACCCCTATTTCCAGAAAACCATTTCCAAGCGCGTCACTACCTATTTTCGTCAATTGTAAGATGGCGTTTTTTTGCTATACCTACCCTCAATTGATATTTTTTACTTCAATAATATATTTCATTTTTCATTCACATGTATAATATTATTATAGATTGATTTTCATTAAATTGATTTTATTAAATTGTAAGCAAACTCCGTGGTTTTGTTCTTTTGGAGAGATATCACGTAATAATCTTTATTGTTGCAACCTATTAATATTCCATTAATTTATCTCTCCTTTTGTACTTTATTAAAAAAATCAATATGTATATATATATATATATAAAGAAACCCGTGTTTCCCTATCCGCCAAGTTTTCTCCACAACCAGCCACAACTACCCACCGGTGGTTATGGTGGTGGATAGCCCTTGGTGTCAAATCGAAAATATGCAAGCTTGGGTGGGAGTGGGTGCTCCTGTTCTAGAAAGTTGTGGAAGGAAAAAGTTTTAGCAAATTTCCGAAAGTTCTATAAGGTTCTGAACTGAGTGGCGGAATGTGTCGGTGTGTTTAGAAGGTTCCTGTACATTCGATTAATTTCTTGAAAGTTCTGGAAGGAAAATGATCTAGAAAGTTCGCGAAAGTTCTATGATGATCCAAACAGAATGAAATGCGAAGCTGCGCGAGCACAGCTAGTATGTAATATTTCTCAGTGAATATAACAACCGGCTTTTATATAAAAATATAATAGCCGGCTATTCCATGCCATGATTAAAAAAACGACCTTATTTTGAATATTATATTGAGAATTATATTTTATAAATATAAATATGTACAATAATTGTACAAAAATATTGTGACATAATAAATTATGTTCGTCACACACCTTATAGGAGTCAGCTTCCGTGGACCCAGGGGATGCCGGTCTCACCCTGACCTGATGTAGTACATCGTGGCGTGATGCAGGAGATAAGCATTGTCGGAACAGTTCCGATCTTACGCCGAAAGACCTGGTATTATCTGATCTCATACTATATTTCAAGTACCCATCATACCGTTCAGCGCCACGGCGACGTAAAGTTTTGTGAAGCACGGGAAGCTTTTGGAAGAGCATCTGTGACCTATTAATAATTACATGTTGAGCATCATGGGGAGGCGTGTTGTTCGTGTTAATTGTGTCTCATCCTATGTGAATGTAAATTCTGACCTGATGATTTCCCGTCCGCGACACCTGCGCTGGCGCTACCGCCTGTAGAGTTTTGAATATATAGTTTAAGCTGCTTTCTCCCTTGTATCGCGGCCGTCAGCGACGATGTCGCGGAGAGGGCAATTTATTTTAAATTAGAATATAAGATTTCAATGAACCGAATTTAGAATATCTTTGAATTTGCCTGTTGTCGCCGTTTCAGGGCACAGAAAATTGTCAGTAGTTTATTGAATAAATGCTTATGTTGAATGCACAAAATGTCTTGTTATGTAAACCCATCTTTGTTAATCTGTTGCAACTTGAACTTGTTAATATGAGAGGCACCTGAAGCGGCTCGAGAGAGAGAGAGTTCAGTGCGCAGATCACCGAAAGGACCCTGAGATTGTAAATCCCATTCTACTCCGATTGAACTAGCTGGTGATGACGAGGGGCTCAAATCATGAGGAGCTGAACTCCACGTCATAAAAATATTATATTTTTATATATTTTTTATACATTTTATAATTACTGTATATTTTTACACAAAAATTATAGAAATATAATAATTATAAAAATTATAAAAACAAAAAAACAAGTAATGTTATTAATATGTAAATAAAAAGTAGAAATAAATGAGAAAATGTATTAAACAGTTAAAAAATAGGAAAACAGAGAAACAAAGAATAAGCCCACATTAGTGAAACATGAGTAACCAATTAGCTGTGAGCTGCATTTAAACACCAGTTTGTAAATAAAGTGACTTTGCTGGCTGAAAACTTACAGCTTACAGTTGTGAGAGTAATCTACTACTACGTGAGGAAACACTAACAAATATGATTTGTTAGTGTTACCTCGCGTGGCTCAGTAGTAGGATTGCGCGCTTTTTTGGGAAGAATATTATTTTATACAAAACCAGCATAAATCAAACGACTTTGCGAATCAGGCGCGACTGCTTTCTTAAGATACGGTGAACCAATGCCTAACATACCAGCTTAATACCAGCCATATATACATACCAGCCATATATACAACCTACGCACATATCTTTAAAATAATGTTTTCCTAATTGATAATATCATTCCAACTAAGTATATGCATGTCCATTAGGGTGTCCCGTCCATGTATGAGAAGAAAATAATCGATCTACACAATCGCAAGAGATATCAAAATTTGTGTTATTTTACACAGATTGCGAAGAAGGTAAAAAAAAACTAGAATTGCGTGCCATCTAGAAGGCTCTACCGAGCTTTAAAGTTTTGTAAATTTTAGGTTTTTACAGAGTTAAACCGTTTGCCAAAAATAATAAAAAAATTAAGTTTAAAAGATATTTTATTATTGAAAATAATGAAACAAAGCACCAAAAAATAAAAGTAACCAAAAAAATCTTATAATCAATGAAAAAAACTGATTGAAGTTAGAATTCCCTTTGCAGTGCCACAACTTTCGGTGTCGTGTGTCCCAAATAAATTGATCCAGGTTGTGCTAAAATTGAGATGTGGTCTTCTTAAACTCTTTTGCGATGGTTTTCTCGTCCATCAAAGTAAAAGCTTTTTATTATAATACCTCCAATATCTTTTGAAGCTTCGGGTTTTAGATATAGGTCTTTGTATCTTTTTTTATCAATAACCAGAGTTAAATCTTCGGTAGAAACCAAGCCGACGTCAGCCAAAACCGCAGAAGCAACAGCAGCAGATCGCGTCGATAAACCGAATCTATCACAGACCTTAGCAACTGTTGGGAACGGCAATGTATTCCAATTCGCCGTTGAAGTCGATGGTGTCTCTGTCGAGGGCGTGTTTGTCAGGGATGTCTTTGTTATCGGATACGTTTCTGGGGAAGATTCACACTCTGAATCTTCATCACAATTTACTGATCGGTTTCTTGAGTAGAACACGACTTTTTGCTGCCCTTATTGACTCTTCAATTTGTCCCTGCTGTTATTTCATTAGCCGTTTTTTTTTTCTTATCAAAACCGCTTATAACCATTTTCTTGTCATTTATTTTATTCAACAAAAACTTCTCTCATTGATGTGAACTTTCTTAGGTTTTAAACACGAACAAGATTAAAAAGAAGTGCATTTACCAGCAATAACGTCAAAAATCATCTCAGATGACTCTAAAAAACATTTCAGTTTATTTTCAAAACTTTCATTTTGTTTGCTGTTTGGGTATCTTTTCAAATTGAGATACTTTTCGAAATAGGATTTCACTAATTAAATAACTCGTTCCTTACTTACGATTGGCATCGAAGTTTTGGTCCAAATATTGTTGATCTCTTTAGAAACAATAACTTTTATATATGATTTGGATGGATCTTTTCCATTATACTTCGATTTCAGGTCGTTTTTGGTCGATAAATAAATTAATTAAATAACTTCCCTTATAGTTTGTAGTACTAGGTAATTTTCGAAATAGGATTTCACTAATTAAATAACTCGTTCCTTAGTTATGATTGGAATCGAAGTTTTGGTCCAAATATTGTTGATCTCGTCAGAAACAATCACATGTATATATTTTCTATATGATTTGGATGGATCTTTTCCATTATACTTCGATTTCAGGTCGCTTTCGGTCGACAAATAAATAAATTAAATGACGTCCCTTATAGTTGGTATCTGCTGATTGTCAAGTTCTTTGTATGGTCCGAATATAACATAAGTCGTCTAACTGCGCTTCGAACTACTTATTTATAAATCATAAAATCCACTTTTTACCCTGTAGCAATCGCAAAAGTATTTTTATGGCATAAATATTACTTTGGTTACGAAGAAAACACTCGCGAGTCAAGCCAAGAAAGTCCTCAAAACAGGTTTAAACTTGAGGATATTTGCAGGTTGTAACCTAAAAAAGTCATGTATGTATTACCTTAATAGATTATTTTTTATATTTAATTTATTTATTTTTTATATTTTTTTAATTTTTATTTTTAATATTTTTTATATTTAGTTCAGGAGCAAAATTAAGGACAGCGAAATATCACCATAAAAATGTCAATTTTGCAACACATTGAAGATCGGTAGAACCCCAAATTTATATTTTTATTTTATTTTAAGAATTATTTTGGTAATCTACGATCAATTACGTAAGTTTTGAGAGGTCTTATGTTAACGTAAACCAAAAAAAAATTTGGGACCACCCAATGTCCATACATTAGACCGTTAAGAGTTATCCTGATGTAGCTTCAAAATTTTACCAAAAATGATGTTTTTACGGTGGAATCCTTTGGATTGTGTAAAGTGATCACTTAAGCCAGCTCATACAAGTCACAAGCCCTGTAGCCACCCCATAAAGACTTCCATGTACGTTTTCCATACGTTCTGCAATTCTATCTTCCTCTTCTTCTCCCTCAGCCTTTTTCCCTCCACTGCTGGATGTAGGCCTCTTCCATTTTCCACCAATCATCTCTGTTTCTCCCCTTTTGCATCCAAGTTCTTCCTACTTGCTGGACTGTGTCATCAGACCACCTTTTTGGAGGTCTTTCGACGCTTCTATTTTTCGTTCAGGGCCTCCACTGTAGGATTCTGGGTGCCCATATAGTATCCTCCTGTCGAGCCATATGTCTAGCCCACTGCCATTTTAATTCCATAATACGATTCATAATATCGGAAACTTTTGTTTGGCTTCTTATTTCTTCATTTCTGATTTTATTTCGAAAGCTCACTCCGAGCATCTGTCTTTCCATGGCCCACTGTGTACACTTTTATTTTTGTAAGCTGTTTTTTATTTTTTATTTTTTGTTTTTTTTTTGTTAGTTTTTTCTGTTAGTGTTGCTGTTTCTAGGTCATATGTCAACATCAGTAGGATACGTGTATCGAACATTTTTCTTTTCAGGCATATTGGGATGTCTTTATTTTCTAACAAGTGTTTCAATTTACCAAATGCTTCCCAGCCCAGACCTATTTTTCTTGGTAGTTCTGCTGTTTCGTTTACTATTCCCAACTTTATCTTATGACCAAGGTTCACATATCGTTCACATAGCGTCAACTGTTTCTATTTTCCAATTATGTATTGTGATTTTATGTTTGTATGTGGTTAAAATTTTTGTTTTTTGTATGTTCATTTCCAAACCCGTTGCTTTCGATGTTTTTTGCAATTCTTTGGTCATAGTTTCCAATTATCTAACATTATTGCTAACAATCACTATATCGTCTGCAAACCTAAGGTGGTACAGATAGGTGCCGTTTATCTTCGATCCTTTATTTTCCCAATCTAGGTTTTTGAAAATATCTTCCAAGGCAAGTGTAAAGAATATGGTGAGATAGTATTTTCCGTTTTGAAGTTTTTTGTCTTTGTGTCTTCATCTTTTGTCACGCTCATGGTTGCATTTTCATATATGTATTTTATCATCTCGTATATCTTGAGTCGATTCGTGCATTTTCGACGCCTCAATTGAATCGAATACCTTTTTATAATCAATAAAGGCCATACGGAGAGTGATATTATATTCTGCTCTGTTCTGTTCAATAAGTAACCGAATTATTCGTTTGTGGTCCCTTATCCCAAAACCTTTTCGCTCAAATTTTTCTTAGTTAATGATTATCCCTATATGGACAAAATCTTGTGATAATATTCTCAGAACTTTCATATAAAAAAATATTATTAAAAATATTAGTCTCTTTATAATTAAAAATATTGAAGAATTTAATAAAATTGCACATTTGCTTTGATACAATATATCAACACATTAAAAATTAGTTTTTATATCGTATCGTATATACAATTGTCACTATGCAATCGAAACAGTTGAGAGAAAATTAACAAAACATGTCATTTTTCTGAAAAATTTCACTGAAAAAAAAATTCACTGAATTCGGCATACGTTCACTATGTTACCATTTTACATACTTACCATTACGTTGTTTCTCGTCGGGGGTAGTTAGAGAGGACACGTAATTTTCTCGACTGCCACCCCAAGATACAAGAGTGTAAATCCTTTTGCTTCGTTCACTTTTACACATCTCCTGATGTACGTTCTTCTTTTGTTGAAGCTTTTAATAGAGCCGTTTTCCAATAACTGTTCTAATTGATCCTGCCCGGCATTTCGCGAAATCTTTCATTTCATTGCCTTCAGCACACGCCTCGTGTATTTTTTTTTAAATTCTCACCTCACATACATGTTTGTTTCACATGCCCAAACCATTCTGTCGATTATGTTACGGACACATTTATATTCACTCCTAATTATTTATTCTTCAATTCATTATTACAATTTGCATTTTGCTTAATTGATAGATACTAGATATCTATCTATTTTTTGATGTTATTTCAAATTTTTCTAAATTATATCTAGGAATAGAAGCCATTTATCTGACCATATCAGGTGTTTTGCGGGTGTCGTCTATTCCTGTGGTTAGCATGTTATTATATATATTTTTTATGTTTTAAGACACCTTTCCTTTGCTAAAAAATACTCAATCACTAAATAGCCAATTTTTTTATTTAAAATACATAAAATTATTTTTGAGTGCAAGGAACCAAATTACAATAAGTTTCAAAGGATGTCAGCAGCATATTAACAGATAATCTGTAAATATTATGAGTAATGTGCAATATAAATTAAAACTTTGTTACATTTCTTGTAGCCATAATACTTATATAAGCACACGATCCCTAAAGCGGGGGTGGTTGCAGGATGTAACCACATGCAACGGAGGGGTAGTGTAACGTGTCTCGTGCTTAATCCCTTTGAAAGTTAATCGTTAATATGTTAACATGCAACGTGCAATAATTATTACAAACAGCGGCGTCTGCTACCACTTTACAAAAAATACTGTAAATAATAAGTGCATTTTAAATGTGCATAATGTCTTGCTACTCACACGTAATTAGGGAAAAGAAAGTCATTAAGTATAACTAGTTTAATTATCGACTCTGATCTATGTTTGTATAAGATCATCTTTTGGGAATTAAATCAAAGGTAAAAATATTTTAAAAATATTAGTGCAGTCATTGCAAATTTCTAATGTACTTAATGAATTCGATATTTTATAGTAAATATAGTTTTTTAATTTATAGCACATGATTTTGGCAGAGATAGATACATAAAATCTAGAATTCTGTATATTTTAAATCTGTTGTCTGCATTTTCTGTGCAAATCCTCTGTGACTACATTCAAAACATTTTTTGGGTATTTTTACCTTTATTTTTACAACTTACCACTTCATATTCGTTGAGAAAATTGATACTTGCAAGAATGAAAAAGCCGAAACCAATCGAGTCATCGGTAATTATTATTCAAAGCGACTTCAACACATTTGAACACATTTTTAAAGATTCTCTTTTATTGAAATCTTTCATTTTAAAATGACTAAATATGGAATAAACCATACATAAGGTGTCATAAATTATTTTTTGGCAGTTTAATATAAATTTATAAGCATCATAGCTGATGATGGAAATGTTGTTGCAACGATCTAAAAATCTCAAGCACAAAAATATATGCAAGTTTCACAATGCCAGAGCGCACCATTCAGATTTTCCGTTTTATAATTAATATTCGAATAGATACATATAAAAATGTATATTAAGTTGTCACATAAACACTTATTTGTATTTACAGCTTAAGAAATCAAGTACTTATTATATTCAATTTATAGATAATAAAGTATCTTTTGGCAACAATAATAAATAACAACTTACATCTTATTTTGTTCAATAATCACCGATTTATTGCTACTGAAAGGAAATTATGAAAAAATATAGGATTTGAAAGGTTATTCGTGTTTATGAAATTAACTACTGCCCTTCGAATATTTTACATCTTTTAGTACCACAAATGAGTAACGGAATACAGTTTTTATGACATAATGTAAAGTTAAATCAATTTAATGATGTTTATTTTCAGATTGTGCATTTTATTTAGCAATTTAATGTTTTCTTGTAATGAAATAATTAATAATTAATGTTTGTGCTAATTTTTTTTATGATATTCTTGCAGAATGTAACGAAAGAATGCTGGCAGCAGAGTAAAATATTTTTTTTCAAAGGTTAAAAAATGAAAACAAATTGGTTCAATTCCACTCGCTCAAAATTGACGTACCTTCTATTCCCGTACAAAATCACAAATGACACGTGACAAAATGGCGTCTGGGACAATCTGTACGATCCAGTTTCCCGCCATTAGAGCTTTGCTCCCCTTCGCGCCCCTCGCCGCGCACAGCGCGCCCCCCGGGGTTGGTCGGGTGGAGGGTAGTTCACAGGTTATTACACCACGGGTAAGACAGTTACGAAGCATTAAACTAACTACAAGAGAGATGGCAAATTGTGTTCGCCAGCCGGATGTAACCGCTTCTAAAGTGACGCTCATTCGGGAAACTATAAGTTAGAATCATTTCTTCATTAGTAACGAAAATCATAATATTTCACAAAATTTCAATAAAAGTTTATATTAATCTAGATATCGGGATATGTGTCGTGTTATTTCAATTTTGCCTCACCTGCAGAAAAATATTACCTAATTGCCCATATTTCAACTGAAATAAAAAATTTAATTGCGTAATGAACCATATTTTTTGATACAGGCGAGCAGGGCGATCAATTAGTTATATTTTCTGATACACAAACATTTTGACCGATAATTTGAAAAAAATTTAGTGAGCACTTTTGTAGTCTAATTACTATTTTTTATCTTATTTCTATTTATTTGAATTGTATTATTCAAATGCATAGACATTACCTTTAACAAATTTACTTAACCGTTTATGTCACTTTTTTTCTATTTTTCATAAAAAATTCTAAATGAAAAACCTTGATTAATAATTACTCACAACTATAACAACTAACAACTATAATCGTTAAATCAAATAATACTTGAATATCATTTCATTAATTTTCAATTATAAAAACCTCGTGATATTATAAAATACAATAAAAATATAGATTAGTACGAAAAATATGCAGAAAAATCTATGTATAAAAAAATTACCGGTTTCGCTTTCCTTACCAATAAAGATTACTAAAAATTTGAGACTAATATTTATAGTCTTCCGGATATGATACATCTATAATGATACATACAGTAATTCGGAAGAATATCAAATGTATACCTATACATTAAAAAGAATATTGCTTAATATTCCGCTTCAAAAAGATAGAGATTTTATTACCGGCTGCGAAATATATGTATAATATATCATGGAAAGGACCATAGAAGTCTCTAGCATAGTCTATTCGAATACATGAAAGTAGATTCAACATTCAAAAATTTGGTTATGTGTGGATGTTCTTACGGTGGAATTGGTGAACGTTGCATTGTATTTAGTGATCAATTAATCCAGTTAATGCAGGTTGTAAGCCCTGAGTCACCCTATAAAGACATCCATACATGTTTTCCATATAAATACCTTGGTCTCTGTGAGTCTTCTATAATTCATTTTAAAAAATAAAATATTTTTAAACACCCACAAAATAAGCGATGAACACACACAGTGGCAGTGGGTAAACACTATCTCACTACACATCGCCATGAATACCCCTCAATTATGCTTTGTCCACCCTCTTTAGGTCAGGGGTTGCGAAGCTCGCAGTGAAGTGCTCCGTCCATACAGAAGGGTATTTTACATGCGGTCACTCGCTACATGCCGGAATTTAACTAATGCCTCCAGATGTGTGTTCGCATAATGCTTTTAGCACGGCAGGTCGCACTCCACGGTTACATGCTCCTTGATGTAGAGTGCCTCCGTGCCAGTGGAAAGATTTACTTTTGTTAAGGATCCCGAGGAATTATCGAGGGAATAAGAAAAAAATTCGGATCAAAATATCGATGACCTGATTAAAAAGTGTATTCTATTGGGCGCATTTTTTTATTGAATGAATAATGCTATGTAATTATTGCGTAGGTATGAATTATATCAATATTAAAAATGAAAACATTTATTTTATTTGGAATCCTAACAGCTTATTAATGCAAAGAAATAGAAAAAAATATTATAAATAAAAATATTGAACCAATTACAAGATTTCTTCTGATAAACCTAAAATACTATATATTGTACATAAGAGAATAAGGAAAAATAAGTAACAAATGCAATGAAAAGATCAAAGGGATAAAGAGTTTAAAAAAAAACATATAAAATACAATGCTCGAAGGAAGTACGGTAAATTTATTTCCAGAGGGGGAGGAAGGAAGGGGAAATGGATTTCCAGGGGAGAAAGGGTGGGGAAGTAAAGAGAAAATGATATAAGGAATAAGATCTGTGTGAAGTGAGTGAAGTTTAAAGAAAGGCCATAAGGAGTTACGCATTGTGTTTCGTGTGTAATTTGATCTTAGTGGTTGTCGTATTGAAAATGTCGAGTTCACTAAAAAATATGTTAAAGTGTGATTAGGATCTGTAGAAGAATGAGTTCTGTTTGGAGTTTCTTGTAATGAACATATATATATTAACGCGGTGGGTCACGATGAGTAAGGCTATTTTGTGCGCGAGTAGGTATCTTTTGAGTATTCGTTTTGACGAATTTATCTAATTTTGCATATTCATTTTCCCGAATTAATTGCAAGTACTTTGAACACCATACGCATACTAAAAGCAATGCAGTACATTTGATTCGTTAGTATGTACATGGCCTTTTTTTGTGTCTAGTATAAGTGTGCATCGGAGAATTTTTTCCCAGTCACGGCGGAGGAGCTCCACGGGAATAGAAACGATGCAGGCTTTTTTTTCAAAAATTTTCCAGTATAATAATAATATAACATTCTTATTATCTACATTTTATATTTATATACTTAATTAATTTTTTAATTAATCTTATAGTTATACAGTCTTTTGTTGTATATCTTTATTATTTTTTGTTCTCACTATATTGTTCAGCTGCTCATCTCGGAACAGGTTCTTCCTAGAGATGAGCGGCTCCATCTCTTATGTCATGTAACAAGATGAAGATAAATAAATAAAAAAAATAAAAAATTTAAATAATAATATAATAATTAAAATAATAATTTAATATTTTAATACTTAATATATATGTACCTTAATAAGTGACAAAATTATTTTTTATAATTATTAAACCCCTTGTAAAAAATCACCCAATTTCTACCTAAATTTTAGGCTTCCAAGGTGGTTGTACTCCATACCAAAGCAAAGAAAAATACGGAATATTACGGAAAACTAATAAAAAATGACACTTAACTTTATTTGAGTTAATATTTTTTTGAATAACGGGATTTACTTTTGTATGATTATCTCATTCTATTATTATCTGTCTTCTTCTCTTATATGGAGCCATTGGTGGTGCGAATGAGAGGGAAATATATTTTATCGTATTGGGTCTTACAAAACCTCGCGGTGGTTCCAAATCATTTAGTATACTTGTGAGTTTTGAAAAATTTAGCATGATTTGAAGTAAGACGCGTGCAGGTACTAAAATTCAAGGCTGTAGAAATTATTCGCATTTGTATTCGTGAATACTATGTATGAGAATTTATTTTTATTCACGAATACATTTTATAATATTCAGAACATCTCTACTACACACATACATATTTAACATAAGAAAGGCTTGATTTATATAGAAGTTAATATTTTCATCACCTCGATAAAATATATAAATAACCGGATTTGGTGAATTATTATTCTGAGAAAGTTATACGAAATATACACTTTTCAAATTTAAATAGTATAGGTACATTTCATTTCAAAAACGTTACGTTTTAGACTCTGAAACTTTATGTATGGTTTGTCAATATCTGCACTGTACAAATTTGACAACTTTTTTTGCTTTTTTAAGCGAATAGGGATGGTGAACGAAAGAGACCCTATAAAAACTGGGTTTTAGGGCCTTAGGCTTGCGACGTTTTCTAGTTTCACGACAAAACAATTCAATATTTTACACAACACTATCACACAGCTGGGTAAAACATTTGCTGGGAAAACAAAAGGTTACGCTAAAGAAACATTCCTATTCTTCCCAAATACTTGAATATTTTATACGAAAAACCATAGACTTTAGACGAAACCTTAAATTGTTTAATATAAAATTGTGGTTGTTCGGATAATAGTATTTATATTAATATATTTACATTTTAAACATTCTTTAGAATAATACGTCTTGGTTATATGATAATACCTATAACTAAGGCGTATTATTAGCTTACATGATAATAATACTTAAGCATGGAATGATTTTTTTTATTTATTAGAATATGTGTGACAGTCCAGAGTCGTCGCGACTCTAGCGACATGTATCGAGTGATATCCACCAATCAGGGGCTCGATGCGGCTAACTAGGATCCGTTTACCAATAGGTCCTACTCTCTATATAGTACTAAATAATACCACTCTGTCGCCGGCCGCCGTAGCAAACGTAGATGATATTTCTGTACTCGGCAGCACATCTGTATATTTGTCCAACAAATACTACAGTTAACTATGAGTATCATTTGCGCCCTGCATCTACATATTCTACATTTGCCGCATTCATCTCACGCACACCACACACAATAGACGTCACGTGAAGAAACGAGAAGATGCCTCTGTACGGGTGAATATTTTCTCCCAAATACCCACACAATTAACCTTCAAAAATATTTTAAATTATTTAAGATGCTGTTGTGAGAGCCTGCTGATTGCTTACATTTTCTTACCTTTCCATAATATACATTCTGAGACAATGGTCTTAATAGATTTTGTTCTCGTAATTCAAATAGTTCTGTAAGCATGAACAGTTTTACTTTTTGTATATCAACATCACAAAATATGAATATTGTTTTCATATTTTTTCATATGAAATTATTGAAAAAAATTGTATGCTTCGACTGTTCTTGAACGCTAAATATACGGGACGATTTCTTATTTATTATGACCCATTTCTTGTTAATTCGGTTACTGTCTATGTATTGCTATGAATAATATGCGGACCCTTTCATTCCTCTCCAGTGCTAAACTGAGTTGACAATGCCTCTAATTATGAGAATAGCTCTGTAAATATACTATTTATGTTGGGTCAAAACTTGTACGTTATGTAGATGGGAGTGGTGCGGGGAGTGCATTGCGTATTGCGTAGGACGCTGGATTTGACAGATGACCGATTTTCACTTTTTAATATACGCAGTAGTTTAGGTCAGACATACATATCAACTATTATTTTAAATGTTATTTAAATTAAAATTAGTCATATTTATGCGTCTGAAAAATCTAAAAAAAAGAGTAAAAGAGTCTAAATATACACTGAGTTTACAGCACCGTAGCGCACGTTTCAATTTTTGCACTGTATTCAATTCATTTTTTTTTGTATAACATTTATATTACAAACACAAAATTTAATTCATAAATGTTATAAATAAGTTAAAATTAAGCATAGATAAACAAGCAAATATTAAACATTATAAAATCATTCACATTAAAGGTGTAGGAGAATTCTGCTTCGGAATACTCTCTCAGAGACATGGAACAGATCGATATCCAGAGTAATATTGTTGTATGGGAAAGTTTGTATTATATGTCGCAATATAGTGATTTGTTTTTATCTTTTCCGAATTTTTGACGAATAAGAATGAGCTGGTCTGTTTTTGGCAAACTCAAACATATCTTTGAGAACAAAGAGATCCCAATAAGCCTAAAAAGAAAGGCCTTTGAATCATGCATACTGCCAGTGATGACGTATGGAGTGGAGACTATGGCCCTTATAAAGAAAAGTGTAGAAAAGCTCAAATGCACGCAACGATCTATGGAAAGATCCATGCTTGGAGTAAGCGTAAGAAATGAGAAATGACGAAATTAGACGCAGAACTAGAGTAGTGGATATCATGGATCGTTTAGCGAAGCTAAAATGCCAATGGGCAGGACATGTTGCAAGGCAGGATGCTACAAGATGACGTCACAGAGTTCTGAAATGGAGATCTTGGGAGAATAAAAGAGGCATCGGAAGACCTCAAAAGAGATAGGCCGACGATATAGTCGCTGTGGGGGGAATGAGATGGCTACAATTAGCAAACAACAAGGAAGGATGGAAGGATATGGAAGAGGACTGTATCCAGCAGTGGAGTAATGAAAGCTGATGAAGAAGAAGAAGAAGATGGGAAATTTTAACCTAGACTAAGAACCCTGACTCTTGTAGTGAGTCCTAAAGTCCAATGGAAGCTATAGCAACGCCCCAACAAGTCAACCGTTACTCAAGATGTATTATAGATGTCTCATAGAGACGAAGCTATTTTATGTAGAAAAGCAGATATAAAAATTTATGTTGGGTGTTTATAGGGCTTACGATCTATCGCACGGCTAGTTTAAAATAGATTCCAAAAATGGATACCCAAAAAAGACTTCCATACTTACTTTCCCATATAAAATAGCTTTTTCTCCATGAGACATCTATATTTTGATTAATAATGATCCCTTTGGGAATACAATCCGGTTATAAAATATTTTATTATGCTCTATTTATTTTGCTTTTTTGATTTTTATTATGTTATTTTGTTTTTTTGACAAAATATTTTGATATCGGTTACGTTGGGCGTTCTTTACCTCCCAATTTTCTTTTATTCTGGTCCTTCAGATTTCCTAATATGTAGCTCCAATTTCCATACTCATCCTCCAAAATCCTAATTCTTTCTCAGGATATCATTCATTTGTTGTCTTTATTTATTCCTCGCTTTTATTTAAGGTTTATGCTGAAAAGGTGTATTAGAGGCCCATAACCATTTAAAAATAAATAGAGTACTGATTAGAAATCGAGGGATATTCTTTGAGCAGTGTCTTTTGTTCTAATTTTTGATAAAATATAAGGACGACAAATCATACTTAACAACATTACAATAATGTGTGACACGAGTATATGGAGTAAATTTAAAAACAAAAAGTTTATGATGGTAGGCAAAAACCAAATTTAGGAATTCGGAATTCAAATGGAACGAGGGCAAATAATTCCCTATCTGGGTTGTAAATTGTATGGGAGCTAGGTCCACTCCAAGGGAATAAAGAGTAGAATAGAAAAGCCAGGGCCGTATTCATTAAAATTAAATACGTTATTTGTAGTCACGACCATGATCTGGTACTTCATATGAGAACGGTACTGCCCCCAGTTTCGCTGCGTGTATTTATCGTATCTTACGAAAATACATCATTCTAATAGTATCTAACAAAAAAACATCATTCACTACCATGTGCATCACAAACACTACCAGATGGCGCAAATATCTTTAATAATGAGGTATACAATATAGAATTATTTAAAAAGCAATAGAAAATGAGGTTTAAAAAATAAAATATGCATCAAATAACGCTACCAGATGGCGTATATAATTTATTTATTTATTTATTTAACGCCCTTATGGGCTTTTACAAATATACAGAATAAAATTTTTAAAAAATAACATAAGACAGTTAAAATAATAATACAGTTAAAAGTTACAATAATAATTGTTTAAAGGTAATATTAATAATAATACATAAAAACATTAGACAGATAAAATAATAATACAGTAGGTACAAATAATAATAGTTAAAGGTTAAATAATAATACAGAAAAATTTATTGTCCATTTCCATTTCGTTGAGATGTAAACAATTGTATCAGCTTTGCCCTATACACAGTTATACTATCAGCAAAAATGTCAGCCGCCTCTGCATGATGAGGTATAAAATTATATCGTATAAAAAGAAATAAAGCATAATTCCCTTTGTATCAAACATACATACAACAACAAAGCGTTGTATTTTAATTAGCATATTGTGAACTACTGAAGCAAATTAAGTAGATTTTCAGTAATTAGAGATCAAAAAATTACAGAATTATAGAAATCATAAAATTACAGAATTATAGCTTGTTGAGTAAGAAATTATTATTATTATACCTTAAAATTAGAATGTAGAAAGGCAAGGATACCACACTGTAAATTTGAAGAATTGACATGACACAAAGATACATGTCAGGGGATTTACGGAACATCGTTAAACCTCTCTTTGTGGTCAGATGTAAACAAATTCAGAATTGCCAATATAACAGCAAACAGGCGGGTGTAGTCAGTACATTAAATCATGTTATGGGTATTACACGTATTTTGGAAAAATCGAAGTAAATATATAAACTCGTAATATTCTCCACACTAGCTATAACCTCTCAAAAATGACGTACTTCAATTATATACATTTAGGTCGCCAGTTAAGGCTAAGTGAACACCGCTATGTAAAGTACCATGCGTAACATATATAACATTAGTAATGGACATTATTAAATAGAGAATTAAGTTTTTTTGCTTCTTAAACCTCATTATTATGCTATACCTCATAATTATTTGAGCCATCCACTTTTTTGGGCCAGCGTTTGGACGGACATTATTACATAGAGATTTATATATTTTGATTAATGATTAATACTAATGATATATATAATATAGTTTTAGTTTTCATTAAATTGCATTTCATTAAATTAATGCATTTATTAGTTTAATTTTCATTAAACTGAAACATTTATAAAATCTAAATATTTAAAAAAAATGAAATCAGAGTTTTGTAAAAAAAATCAATGTTCTCATTTATTTAGTGAAAATTTTGAAAACGAAATAAGATCAGCTGCAGAGGCATGCAGTAGAAAAATCGCAGCATGAGTTTTACGTTACCAATTATTTAGAAAAAAAATCGGAATACAACACATATTTGGTAATATTTCTATGACAATTGTTATCATAGCATTCATATTTTGATATATCATAAAAATCTGTAGCATAAATATTTGATTTCTATTTTTTTCCAAAATATACGTTTACAAAAAAAAATTAATGCAATTTTCCCACTGCACGCGACTGATAAGCTGTCATCCTAATTTAGAAAACTGAATGAGATCGTTACGGACGGACATACGAGATTATTATCAATGGGGATTATTTCGATTATAATATACCACAATATTCGTCAAGTAAATGTAGTATTTTAAAAATATTTTTCTAAATATCCATATGCTTCTTATAAAAAATAATCATGAGAGCCCATTCGGCTATATCGGAAGTGAAACTTGTGTTTAATCGGGCTTCGAACGCATCTATTCGCATTATCCGATAAAATGTCGAAAAAAATATTTTCTTCCATATAGGACACTGTCCAACCACCACTCGTGTGCGATGGACGACGACAAAGTTCTTATTAGTACGTTTTAAAAATAAATAAACATGTGAAAATAATAAAATGTTGAGTTCACCCAGTCTTGGTAGAAAAGTTTTCTGTGGGAACATTTTGATCGGTGAATTGGTAAGTAACTAAGTTAAGTTTTTAACCGTTTTAAATGTCTGAGTTCTTTTGATGTTGTGTTCTCTAAAAATTGTAATTGTGTTTTAATTAATCTACTAAATTATTATTATTACATTGGTACATGGGTCCATAATTTCACTGTGCTATCATCTATCGAGAAAAGAACATAACTACTCGTACAATCTACGATTGTGCAATTTCGCAGCTGAAGTGAAGAGTGACAACTGTGAACAGCACGCCAACATGCGAGTGGATTCCGATACGAATTTTTACCGAATATATGCGGTGACAAACCAGCTGACAAAAAATGTCTGCGCCGACATTTTATCGTGTCGGATTTGATGTCAACCATTCTACATACACAATACACAGTATAACACTACAAAGAAGAGAAACAAAAATACTTCGCAAAATTGTTTAATATACAAGGTAGATACGATAAACGGATTCCACAGGCATGGTAATAATATGCTCATATGTCAGATATTTTCACATGACTTAGATCATTACAAATGTTCATTGATTGAAAACTTTCTTCCAAAAATTTAATTAGAATTTTTAATTCATTAGGATAAATTATGGAAATTTCACAGAGACGAAGCTATTTATATACAAGAACCGTGCATGAAAGTCTCTTATACGATGGCTCAGGGTTTACAGCCTGTATGAGCTGGCGTATATGTTCACTCTACACAATGCAACGTTCATCAATTCTATCTTAAGAATATCCACACATTATCAAATTTGAGTGGAGTTTTAGGAATATTCCTTTTAACGTATGTATTATGATGTTCCTTCGAATTATTAAACATATCTACTAGAATTCGCCTGAAAATCAGTATTTTCAATTTTAGTTTTCAACTCTTTTTGTGCATTCATTTTTCTTTTTCCTGCTTGTTTCTTAATGTTCAGAAATAAAGTAATTATTGAGATGATTTACCACTTTCTCGTTTTGCATGTGCTATAAATTATTTCTTTTTTAAAATTTTTTAGCTTACCTACTTCTTTTTCTATATGCTGTACTTTTGAACTGTTTATTATTTTCTACGTATTCTGTAAAAGATTGTTTACGTTTTTTTTACATTTTTTTTGTTAATTTATAATATATTTTCCTACCAAACAACAACACAAAAAGAGTTTAAATAAATTATTTTAGATTAAAGAACAAAAAGTTTGTTATGATAAACTTCAAATGGCTATTATTTGCGCACTTTATTATTATTTTTTTTAATAAAATCAATTGTGCCATGAACTATCTTTATGTGAACACCATTGAAGAAAAATATGAATATTTTTCAGGAAACACAAAGGTACTTTTCAAAAATAATACAAATCTTATTCGTTATTTAAATGGTTTAAACCTTTCTTCCCCGAGGATTTCCTATTTCCTTCGCCCGTGTAATGTTTCAGCACTTGCCGCGATACTTACTCCGCATGCGAGGCTGACGCCTCTCGCAAATCCAATATCTATAAGCACAACCAAAGTTCAGCCAGCAAATCCAGTCTCACACAAGTCTGCAGTCAAGTCCTGCTTTCATTTCTCGAGCGTCGTTCAGAGTACTACTGAAGTAACGAGATGCGAACTACGGCCTGTGAGCCCAGTGCTCATTTCTAACTTAAACCTTTTTTTTTAATAATCTTATAAGTTTGTAATTCAATTATATAAAGGCCCCTAAAAATAGGAGGAACAATTAAAAGTACAATTTTAATTTGGTTTCATAAAATTCGTCTTCTGTACCAATTATTAGTAATGATGGAAAAATTGTCAATGATGTTACTCACAGAACTACGGTAGTCTGGATGAAGTGGAGACAATTCACAGACGTAATGTGCGACAGAAGAATGCCTCTTAAGGTCAAAGGACAAATGTATAAAATAGCCATTAGACCTGCTATTTTTTATGGGTCAGATCGCTGGGCGACCAGCAAACAACACCTTAATAAACTGCATACAACAGAAATGCGCATGTTACGCTGGTTAGGTTAGGTGTCACACTGCTAGACAATAGAAATGAGCACATAAGAGGTAGCTTAAAATCTCACTGATTAAAGACAAAACCAAAGAGAAACGACTACGATGGTATGGTCACGTCCAGAGACGCCCAGAAAGCTACATGGTGAAGCTTGCCCTTAGCCTGCCAACGACAAAACGCAAACGTGGACGACCGCCCGCCACTTGGTTGACGACCGACGGTCGAAATAGACCTGAAGGAGGACCAACTCGATGACAACGTGACGCAGGAACATGTTCAATGGATGCTCAATGGAGACAGCGGACAAGAAAGGCCGACCCCAAGTAAATGGGACTAACGATCTAGGAAGAAGAAAGAAGAAGAAAATTCATATTCTGATTCATGATTGATTAACATCTGTAATTTGTAGTCTATAGAAATTTAGTTGTAAATTTACTACGTAATTTAAAATGTATCTTTAAAACAAAAAATGTCACGTATGCACCTAATTCGTACTTAAAAATTAATTGACTTAAAATAAATAAAACTAAAGTCATTCTGATATTTTGTAATAGTTTATTTTAAAATAAGACAGAAAACTATGCTTTTATTTAAAAGCGATAAGGGTTTAAGATGGTGATGATAATTTTGAATTCTTAGATTGAACAAAGTTTTAAAAACTCTATATAAAAATATATATTAAGGACATTACGAAAAATTATAACAAAACTATTTTCATGACAAATCATGCCAAAGTAAAAACAATTAAAAAGAAAAAAAAAGTACCTGCGGAATTTTTTTTTTAATAATTAAGTAATTAATTGTACGAATTGTTATGAAATTTATGAAGCAGAATCTTGATCTTTTTAAGTTTAAAATGGCAACTGGGCTTTGTGTAAGCGCAGATGGAGGTATCACTCGTAGAGAATACGAGTCCAAACACTTTGTGCTGACTGTTCAGGTGCAATTTAAGTTCATCGCCTCCAGCATTGCCAATCAAACTGGATGGCTAAAAATGCCGCTGGATGGATTCAACGATTTTGCTGAAAATTTGATGTGTGCTTTTTTTCAAATAAATTATAAAAACGTGACAAGGAAAGCTCAAAATTAAATTGAGGAGAGAATTCCCCATCAAATCAAGGATAGAGTAATTAATTGCATGAATAGGCCACCGATAAAATTATCAATAATTTTATAAAAGAATATTAAAAACTTTGTTTACTTTCACTATTTATTTATAACGATTAAAATGTTTTTGATTCAAACGCATTATCTTTAGAAATGTTACTTATATTAAACTTAAGATTAAAGGACTGTGTGAAGAGTGAGGTGGAGATTAGAGTCGAATGGATATGTGGGCGTGGTTATTAGGCGCAGAAGAGAGGACGTAATAGAAGGTGTTTGAATATTGATTAGATTTTTATTAATTACTCTACATTAGTTAATTTAATTAAACAATGATAATTTGTTTTATTATTGAACAAATATATTTCATGTGAAAATTGATAGTTTGCAATTTGAATTATTAAATCCTACTAAATTGTAATTAAATTATTATCAAATATTATTATTACATTGAATGTAAGGAAATAATGGTTAGAAAGATATATGACGCAAGAATATTGATGTGACACGTATTCCGCATTTCTATTTTTAAAGGGGGTTTTCGGTTCCAGAAACAGAGGGTGGCCGCAGAAGTCTCGGCAAGACCAGGTTAATCAAATACTGGTTAATGGTCCTGTAAGGAGATTCAACAATCATCGAGCTTTTATTCGAAGATGTATAAATGCTGAAGCAGCCACATTGGCTTCGCCTGCCGGAGCATATAAATTTCAAACTCTCTCTGGTGGTGTACAAAAGTCCCCAAGAAATGCAACACAATATTTGATGGCTCTCTGTATCCCGGACAATATCACTGAAAGGTGGCTCACACTGCGGTCAGCTGAATCGGAGGCACTCGGTAAGCTGGCAGTACCAAGGAGACCTGGAGCCACCAAGTTAGCGGAATGTACTTTCAGCATTGCGGGCATTCTACAGAAAATCAAAAATCTTTCAAGAAGAGCAACAACTTACTTACTCGGGATATCACATCTGTAAAGCACCATGAAGCGTCTTTTACGCAAAAACGGCGCTAAATAAATCATCACAAACATAAACACGAATGTGGCTAAAGCTTAAGTCGTGCGTCAGGATGAGTGTGGTGCTTCGTCCTCCCTACTTTCATATTTTTAACAGTAGGAATAAATGTATCCTCTCTCTCTCTCATGTTTTTAGAGCTAAAACGATGAAATCTTTTTTGGTAGCTAACGCTAATTCTTTCCTTTGGTTTTTGAAAATTTTGTGGTGGCTGGAAACTGAAAAAAGTAGCCCACTCCCCCATTGGTTTCTAAAATTTTATGGCGGGAAAGTCAACAGTTCACTTACAGAAGTTGATGATAAAAAAACAACAGAACAATTTACTTAAATGAATGACCTCGTGAACGATAGTTCAGTTAACTGAACTAAAATTCCCATCTCTAGTTGTGACTAGAATGATGTAAAGTCAGAGAGAAAGAGTTCGATTTCCAACTCGACGTATTGACCAGTTTAAAGACGCCATTCATTCAAACTACAGGGTGCAGAGAAAGGTGGACAAAATTTTTCAAGTATTTATTATAACTTCACGGTCACGTTGATCAGAAATTAGGTAGCAGGGTAGGAAGATTAGATAATTTCCATCATTTAATTAGATTTTGTAACAATGTGCAAAAACAAAGGATACTCAATATTTGTCAGTGATCCATTCCCGAGGGAAGGATAATTTATATTTTCCAAAACAATATTTTTTTAAAGAATTAAATTAAATGGTTCTGTTCTGTTTCCAGCGCCGAATTTTCCCTGCCTATTCTTTAACAATTTTTTTTTTTGCTAGGATTTTGATATCGAAAATCATTGCAAATGTATTTTAATTACGTATTATAAACCATTAATTACGAATGCTACATCGTTATGATAAAGCTTTACTCAATGCCGTGTCATAAATATACTATAGGCCTACACGTAAATTAATAGAATTTCAACCAGAAGTTTACCTTTGGATGAAAAATTTTATTGACGTCAATAGTTTGTTTTTCTAAAGGTTAGGCTGTTTTTTGAAAGGAAAGTCATCTTTCTTTATGACATCGAGTATGTCTATTCTGGTTATTGATGCCCTGATGGTTCACCAGCACTTCCAGACTTACCAGCACCGTCATCGTCATTTTCAGTGGGATGAATATCGACTTTTCTGGCGAATATTAAGCAAAAATTTCGACACAAAACAGGTCGAATATCATCAGGTAAGAATATTAAGGGTCCACTTTTCTGAAAATTCCACGGCGTATTCTCGCAATAGTTTTGAATATGGACACTACGTGGCGTACGGACTAAGATATACACGTATCTACATGGCTAGTTCGTCCCTGTCAGTGTGATGCTTCCGGGCTGCTCGCGGTCGGATGACTTCCGTCTGGCTGCCTATCTAGCTGTATTATCGGACTTGTTTGACGTTTGATGTGGTCCGATGTTGAATATATTTTGATTCATCTAAATTTCTGTACAAATTAGTGTACCGTAAAATGTCTATTAATTAGTTATAGCAGAATATCGAATATGTTTATATTTTCATCATTTTATTGTTTTAACTCTTAACAATGAACCTCTTAAAAATATCCTAACGCGTAGAGTAGTCGTAATTATTTTAATACTCGGTGAATTTATTAAGATTCTTAACACCAGGTAACGTTAATAATTTTGGTGGAAAGGAAAGATCATACATATTGCGTAATGTATATGCATAACCACAAAGTAACAACACATGCACCAATTAAAATTATTTAAATATTTGCCTAAAGTCGTTCATGTCTCTACGTGGACTAAAAGCATCGCCTGTCTATTCTTTACTTTAAAATTCTCGAAATGATAATGTGATTTTCATGCATTTCGCACCACGCATATCGTTACGATGCGATTTGAGGAGGCTGAATAGTGAAGAAATATGTTGCCCAAGTCGCAAAAAAATCATACATACGGCACATTAAATTCAATGCGGAAGCTAAACTATTAAACTTATATCGAATACTTATTTTGAAACAATTAATGAGAAAATTTAAGAGTTCGATCTGTATAAATAAAAATGTAAGCGTTCGTTTGTACAAAATCGCTTATCTCTGAAAATTCGTCACCGATTGTTTTGAAATTTTGGCACAACGTTGCATTCAAATACGAAGCTGTTTTTGTATACTTCCTTTGTTTTTTTATACCTACTACTTATTTATATAAATAAAAAATTAAATGTTTGATTGCCCAAAATCTTAAATCTCACAAATTATTTGAAAAAAGCGCTGGTACCTACGTTTTCAATATTGATAAATCTATACCTATAAAACTCAATTTCTGTCTGTCTGTCTGTCTGTTTGTTTGTCTGTTGTCGGTCTGTCTATCGGTCTGTCTGTCTGTCTGTCTGTTCTCTATACAAATCCACACCGTTTGTCCGATTCGATTCAAATTTTGCATGCTTTGGGACCCTGCGGTAACTCAAACAACATTTCCCCTTATTCTCTTACCCCTCCCCTTGACATATTTTCGATGCAAATCTTTACCGTTAGAACGATCGGACTCAAAATTTGGAAACTTATTTTTAAGGACTCGGCGGGTAATATATGGAACATTTCCCCCTATTATTTTAAGCCTTCTCCTCCCCTGATATATTTTAGATTCAAATCTGTACCGTTTGACCGATCGGACTCTCGGAAATTTGGAAACTTACTCTTAAGGAGTCGGCGGGTAAAATTTCCGCTCTATTCTTTTAACCCTTCCCCTCCGCTGATATATTTTCGATGTAAATCTATACCGTTTGACCAATCGGACTCAAAATTTGGAAACTTAATCTTAAGGACTCGGCGGGTAACATATGCGACATCTTTCCCCTATTCTTTTAACCCTTCCCCTCCGCTAATATATTTTCGATGTAAATCTGTACCGTTTGACCGATCGAACTCAATATTTGGAAACTTATTCTTTAGGACCCAGCGGGTAACATTGACCACATTTTCTTCCTGGACATCCCATCCATTCCAGCATTGATTAAATGGAAACATTGTTTTTATTAGAGGCTTTGAATATCAATGTAACCTTTGTTTTCCCCCCTCAAACTTATTTTTAACTTAAACCTTAACCCGTGCAACGCCGGGTAGTAACAGGTAGTACTTCTTAAAAAAAAATCTGCGAATTCGAATAGCCTAGGTAATTTGATAACTCATAATTTAATATTAATAGTGTTGGTACACTATAAAATATAAATGATTTCTAAAAAAAACTCTTCTTCTTATCTCGATAAATTATGTTGATTTTATGGAGAAGAAATAATTTATTTTTCGGGTAAAATATTTTCCATGCGCTGTTTTTGTTTAAGGATGTTATTCTTACAACGATTCGATTACAACGACGCTTACTATATACGATGACTTTCATATATTTTGCTTCCCTTTTAACCTAAACTCATTAATACGTAAGTTCACAACGCTTTACAGTTGAAAGGTTTCTGATGACCATTATTTTAATTAATCTTACTTTTCATCCAGATTTTATTATTACTCTTTGGTCCTTCGTTGAAAAATTACTTTGTGAATAACGAAGAAAGTAAAATCGTAAAAAAGAAAGATAATCGCACGATGTTCAGCCTAACGGAAGGGTTCTTTTAGTTGTGCCCTTTCATGAAGAAAAGGCAGGGCAAGTCTTCAATAGGGGTATTCCGCGTATAAACAGTGTTGCCATTCCATTAAAATAAAAAATAAAATGATTTATCTATGTATTTTAAAGTTAATTTAAGTATAAGAAGCGCTTTTCGATCACAACTTTTATTTTATTTTATTTATTTATTGAAATTAACGGACATGGTCTAATAAAATATATTACATGACACGAAAAACATAAAATACAAGAGAATAAAAGTTATAGCAATTTAAAAGCAAGGACAAATGAAAAGTACTAACAAGATGGAGACAAGATCTAGACTATCTTATCAGAGATTGTTTGAATCTGGACAGACTTACATTAAAGAAATCCAGATCCTGTCTTGAATTTATCCTGTTTTGACATAACCGTGACATGGGAGCATGGAATCCATAATTGGTTCTATGACGGCTAATGAACAACACTTCATTATTTCTGAGTCTTCGGGATATTGAATTTTATTTGGCCCAGTAACGAAGGCGCATCAGTGTGGCCATTTTATATTTTGTATCTTATTTTGTAAAACATTTATTAATTAAGATAAATTATAGAAGTCTCATAGAAACGAAGCTATTTGTATGGGAAACGTGCATGGTGTCTTTATAGGGTTGCCCGAGGCTTATAAGCTGTGTTTATTGGCTTAGTTGATCACTTTACACAGTGCAATACCCACGCATTATACCACTACAGTAAGAATATCCATATATGACTTTATTTATTTTAATGGAATGGCAACGCTTTTTATACGTGGAAGACCCCCATTAAAGACTTGCCCCAACTTTTTCTGTAAGTATTTACTAACATTTATCCTTCTGTGGACAAAATTCAGTAATTGTTCAGAACATACACATTAACGGACACAGTCCATAAAAATATTGTTTAAAAATGTATTAATAATTTAAAAATATATTATACTGATTGAATATTTTCACTTGAGTGCAAATCTTACTATTTGTATAATTGAAATTTAAAAGTATTCGAGTATTTATTTACTGAACTCACACGTAATGCAAATGTAGATCCATGCACTTATCGCCCTTTAATTCCTTAAGTGAATAAAATTTGTAGGTACACGATATATTTTCTATTCTGTAAAAGCGTGTACGTCGCGCGCACCCTGAGATTTTTGACCCAAGTACGTGCTAGGGGAGTGCAAATATTTCTCGTAATTACAGTATTGGAAAACATTAGCGCGCACGCGGGTCCAATCAGAAAGTCGTGAACGCACCCGGCTAGCACGAGCCGCCCTACGTTTACCGCATTCTCCGCCTCTGCTCGCGAAACTTTTCCGGCTTTGCTCTTTTGAAGTTATTTCCTTACCTGACCCGCTAACCCTTTGTAATGAACATAATGGTCCACATCTTTTCTCTGCCAGTCTAATTTAGGAGCGTCTGAAATACCTACCTGACTTTAATTACATATTTTTTTAGTTTTAAATTATATAAAGCACATATGAACCGTCGAGTCGATAACTTTCTGAAGAATTAAAGTAACTTGTGTTTGAAATTGACAATTTAATCAGTATAACTTTTAAGTACATAAGAGCTGTTTTTTGGGGTAGAGAAATTCAAAATGAAGTAAAACACATACAAATCGTGGTGATAACCATAATATTGATTTTATTGGGAAAATAATTTTTTGCCACCAGTGTTTAAATATGATTACGATAACGCTATTTTCGAAATAAATTTACAAACATTATTCATGATGAAATGACAAACAAAAATGAACACAATCTGCTCTTATATTGGCTGATGCTAATAAAAATACTGCCAATTTGAAAAATAAACCATAAAAAAATAGGCTGTGCACTAATGACGGCACGATTACCACGATTCTTATGTGTTTTATCTCATTTCAATGTTATATATCTCGAAAAAATTATCCTTTATGTAATTATGCAGTGAAAAGAAATAGCAGGGAATTAATTTGTTCTAAATATTTTAGCTCCCGTAGTCTAGTGGGCACAACAGTGGCTTCTGATTCGATTTCCGGTGAGTTCACAAGCAACCATGTAATTTTCTCTAGCCCGGGTGTTTTTCTAGTATTTTTCGGTAGGCACTTGTGTCTCATGGTAGGCCTTTCGAATTTTCTATCCAAGTAATTTCCCCTCTGTGCCACATGCTTGATATACCACTCTTGCCTTTGAACATTTTTATCTGCACGATTGTCATTTGTTGACTTCTTCTTTATATTATCGTGCCAAATTTGGTATGGCTACTTTCAATAACTTCATCTCTAACACGACTTTTTTTATTTGTTCACTATCACCTCAATCGATCACTTTCACTTCCTATTCATTTTTACTTCTTCACCGTATCATCGATTCATCGAACTTATTTATTTTACATTTGTCAAAATCTAACATAGCTTTATTAACTATATGTCAGACAAGGTCAAACTTGCTCATATAATGCACCTTGAGATGATCGATACTTATACAATTACAGTAAATGAAAACATACATATATAATATAAAAAATATAACGTCGTAAAGTGAGTTTATTGGATTAATATATCGCAACAGTATTTTAATTCACTCAAGCTTAATTTTTTTGTGAGATTAAATCTAATAGGTTTAGAGATTAAGTGTGCCTGAAAAATCAATATCGCTCAAATAACAAAAAATATTTTTTATATAATTTTTTTTTCTGGTGAGTAATTCATACTTTGTATTTTTGTGGAGTATTTACATTGTTTTAATAATGTATTAATTCTTCCCACGAAAATAGAAGCCATGAATCAAACCGGGACGCTCAGAAATAAATAGGTATAACAAAATACAAAACTAAATTCCCGTGCAGCACGCAACGACCGTATATTTTAATTTTTGTGGGACTTATGCGTACAGAATAAATTCATGTCCGCGGATATAACGGTATTGCAGACTTATTGCGGCTCGTTCACATCCAGCCGTTAAGCAAGCGCACTGCAGAAATTCCCTGGTGGATATAACATATCTTTCAATTAAATATTCTATCAGTGTCCATTTAGACCGAAACCATACTAATTATTTATTGTGTGAAAATATATTGGACTATTAATACGGTGCTTAAAGCAACAATTTCATCAACAGAATACCAGGGTGAACGAAATTTTTATTTAGTATTTAAAATGTATGTTTATAAATATATTCTTATTTTTTAAGGCTTTGCACGCTCTCTCATGCACAAGTGAGATGGATACTGTTACTTTTGAGACAAAGCCTTAACACTAGTCCATGTTAAACCATCCATCCACAAAATACGCGAATTAATCCAGAAGACAGGCGTATTCTATGCACTAGTGCACATGCCAACCTCAAACATAGCATAAAAGAGTTGTTTTTTTAGAGATATAAAATATTTAAATGAAATAAAACACATTAAAATCGGTTAACGACCATGGATTGGTTTCATTGGAAAGATAATGTTATGCCATAAGGATAAACATGATTTTCTAAATAATTTTTACGCGTTTTTCTGGCTATTCTGACGGTTTACGTAAGTCTATTCATGGTGAAATAGCAAACCAAACTAAGCATAAATCAGGTGCCACCTATTAAATTGGCTGTCACTAAAAAGTGTTGCAAATTCAAAACACAAATCAATTAAAAAATTATTTTTTATTTAAACACCGATGGTAAGAATTATCTTTCCATTAAAACCAAAACCATGGCGTTTACTAGGATTTTTATTTGTTTTATCTTATTTTAAAGTTCGATACTTCTCAAAAAATGCCCTTAATATAAAAATTGTATCCTTCACAATGAAACACATTTACATATTTTATTATTTTTTTTGAATTTTATGATAGTCTTTATGAAAAATAAATAAAAAGTAAATTTTGTATATTACGTTTTATGTGTTCTATAAAATATAGATATTTTTAAATGAAACTGAGAATAATGAAACGTTTATTTTGTTCGTTAGAACACATTTTAATATTTAACTAATCTACGTTATTTTCACAGAGTTGGAAGCGCTAAACGAGAATAGCTAACATGAAAAACTCAGCTAGGCGATGCATCCGGCAGATTAAGGAAAGTGTATACACAAAGCCGAAGCGCGATCAAATTTATGACGGAGTGTGGAAGAAAAAATTATTAACTTCTACGGTGATTAATAAACTAGAGCTCAATAAAGAAATAGTCTATTTGGGCCTCAATGATTTCACATATCTTAGATTGAAATGTTCATGGAGGGTTGTGAATTAAATCGGCAACAATTTTTCATCAATTTATTTATAAAGTTTGTTTAAAATCCCCACGGGTTTTTTTAAAACCAAATTAATTAATCAATTAGAAAGACATATAGAAAAATCTAATTCACAAAAAAATATTAGGCTACTGCTGAGATTTATACCCAGGTCACCTCCCTTCCGGGGCCGGTGCTCTGACCACTAAGCTATAGCAGCCCTCTATGTTTCCGTGAATATATGTTACCTTCTATGTAGATCTCATTTTTTATTAATTGATAATTTTTGTTATTTTTTATTTTTGTCCATATTAGAAAAAAGTATTTGTACCTACTAGAAAATGCATTTTACTATCAAAAATGTTAGGTATACAATTTTCTTGGGATTTTAATAAAACCGAGTGAAAGAAGAAATTCATAGATTATAATTAAATATTAATTCAAATTATGGGTGAACCTATCTGGTGAACTCATTCGGTGAAACCTGCGCTGGCAAAGTCAAATAATTATTCTTCTTCTAATACTGGCTGAAGGCCACTGGGGTCTGTTTGTGCAGAGTTTGCCGCCTCTTGATGCGGACTTCCAGCTGTCTGGGGGCTTTTCCAGGCATCCCTCTTCCCTCTGGTTTACCATGTAAGGCAAGGTGTGGTAGTTTTGGGAGTTTATTATTTCCACACGGTCCTTCCGATACTTTCCCCTATCTCATATCAACTCGGACATCAAACATTTTTCTTATCATGGTGTTTCTCATTCTGTCGCATAAAGTCTTGCCTGATATTTTTATCAGGCAAGACTAAAACCTCACTCAAATAATAATTATCATTAATAATTCAAATACCTATAATAATTTTGTATTATAAAACACAGGCACGTGCAGTAAATAAATTACAATAAACTGTACATAGGTTTTTAAATTATTTAGAAGAGAGTTTTTCGTTCAGAATTTTTAACCCTTTCAATTCAAGTAATGAAATAAAACACTTATGATGTTTATTATAATAAGTAGTTTGCAAAAGTGTAAAAGCTATAGAGCTGACGCACTTGTAGAATAGTAGTATAGGTGGATTAGACTGTAAGTAGGATACTCAGTGTATCACAAATTCTAAGGAATTGAAAACAAAAATTATTTTGATAATAGATCTAAATTAAATATTTATCTTAAAGAATTTTATAAAATATAAAAATGTCATAATACGATGATAAACTAGTAAATCATAAGATAAATGCATGATTTTAATTTATTTTCCAGAAATTATAAATTATTATGACTTATTTGAATATGGAGAGTGTATGCCACTGGTAAAACATATTGAAAAGTATCTCATATAATGACCAAATTCACTGACCATTGTGACATAAATGTATAAAGAATACGAATATTCAAATTATGCTTTACGGGGAAAAGAAAAACATATTAATGTAGACAAATTTTAAAGACATCAAAATAAAATTCTGATGGCTGTTTACAATTTGAACTACCTTACGAGCATAACAGTCTGTGAAATAGCATACAATCTTAATATTAATAACATAACAACATATGAAACACTAAAATATCACAAGATAAATATAACGTGAAGACAAAAGGACATTGAATTAGGTATACGAAACAGCAACACAAGGGATCTCAAATGTACAACACATAAATCCGACGGCAACAAAATAGGATGTTCACAATTCATTTGTTGGATAAAAATAGTATAATGATTTAGTTTTCACTCATTTATATATGTCACATGCCCAATATATATCACCGACGCATTCTTAATTCTGTCACCTACTCTAAAAAATCTACATTCTCAACCAATTAGTTCGTTTTTTAATTTTATCGTGCTTAGATTTTCCAACCTTCTCCAGCGCATCTGTTTTTCTTTTACCAATTCCAGACTTTAATTCTTTACATTAGTGTTGGCACCAAAACTCCAATACAAACTTGTTCGGTTAGCAAATTTATGTAACGATAAGAGGACCATTCACTTCATTTCCTTAAGTCACCCCTCTTATCTATCTCAACCATAGCGTCCCTAGAGACAATACATCCCAAACATACAGACTTATTCACTTGTTCAAGGCATTAATTATTTAGCATTATTTATCTTTGGCATTGAAATATAAAATAAGGCTTGAAGTAGGGCTTCCAAATTGGTTTCATCTAAAAGAGGTTAACGGATGATTTGTACGGTATAAAAATAATCAAATACCGGTTGATTTTAGCAACCGATTGAATTAAAATAAAACAATTTGAATTATCGGACCACATTATTTCCGCAATATTTAAGTGTTGTATTTGACCGGAACATTGATTAGCACATCGTGTTATTTCACAAGGGTTTTTTTGTGACCTTCTTGATATCAAATATTGTGTCAGTAAACCATCGTCAAGTTTTTCTTATCCCAAAAATAAAGTCATGCTTTACCTGTCTGTATTTATTTTTCTTTGTGAAAATAATCGTGATTATCTTTCCACTTTATAATCTTGTAATTTTTTCGATCTTCATCCAATTTTGAATGGATTAATTACTATTTTCGCTTTACTTACATAATTATTTAAAATTTAAATAACCTTCCTAGAGTTGAATACCTACACATAAGTATATTTTGAAAACGAAGTTTTTTTTTTTTTTGCAAACCGGTTCTGCTGGTTAGTCAAATCAGCGTTTGATTGGAAGCCCTAGGGTTATAAACTACGTTATTCGAAACGTATGTCTAGACAACAATAAATCTGTATCTGAATAATTGCAATCAATTATCTACAATTAACTACCCGAAGATAAAATAATCTAACACGATGTCTTGATTTATAAAATAACTAAAAAAAAATTATACAACCATCGTATAACAGACTTTTTTTCTTCATTATACATGGTCGCTATGAGACGCCATATGTTAGATCCATCCGGTGTCATCTGCAGCATTATTGATGGTTTTTTATAGTAAGAAATTGAAAACATCATCAGATTCATCTATATAATCAGCGATCTTCAGTACTTTTTATAATATGCCGAATTACAGTACCCATGTACATTGTATAAAAAAAATCAAACATAATAATTTCGTTGTCTGTCTATCCATCCATCCGTCCGTCTATCCGACCGTTTGTCTGTCTGTCTCCTTAACTTCGTGTATCGTCCGTAATTTCGATCGAATTCACGGCTAAAATATAGAAATTAAACGGCCGGAGATGGGCCACTACGGGCCACCAAGTTCGAACTGGCCGTTCAACGCATGTTGCTACGGTCGCCTCTCCGTGGAGAGCCAATTATGATATAAATGTATACTAAGGCTTAGCAAAGATGCGAAACAATGTTCTGTTATTTTGACGGGTTGCAGCTAGTATATAAATAAATTTGTAAAAAAAATTAAAAAGTCATCACACAATTCAATCACCCTAATAACACATTTTGAATTGTATCACAATTCTATTTATTATGAAAAATACATCATCAACAACACTAACGAAAATAACAACGCCCGAAGCATATGCAATTTTCAAAACTGAATTTTCAATAACTCGATGGCGTCGCTTATAAGAATTGCTATTGGTTAAATAACATTTGGAAAACAGCCAACATAGCTTTTGACTGAGTCCTGACTACATGGTGTATAAAAAAATCCTACTGCCAAATTCAAAGCACCTTAAACTCGCATAAAGAAGCAAAAAATTAATATACCTTGAAACGTTCTCATTAAAAAATAAATAAAAATATTTTTAAAATTTATTTTATCTGTTAGTCTCGCAGAAAATCGAAATTCCTCGTTATTTTAGGCATAAAGTGGACATTCTAAAAAAAGTATTTGATGTGAGCTTAATCAACCAGTGTTATTTATTCTTCCACGTCAAGTGATCAGGATCGTTATCCTCGGTGCAAACACGTCACCATTGTTCATCCGATTGTTATTTTTGAAGGGCAGGAAAAGGCTTTGACTTGAAAAACGCCTCGTTACGCGGAACGAGGTAACCGTGGCGTTATTAAAAACTGCCTTGCCATCCCGCGCACCGAAATTCATCCTGACTTTTTAATATGTCTGTCATTTCTGAAGAAAATGAAGAAAACCTAAGTAATCACTGTGGTTCTCATACCGAGCCGCGCGGCCTTTGTCTGTGGCGATGGAGTGACTCGTCCCCTTTATTCTCCTTATTGTTATCATATTTCCTCCTCATCTTTGTTCATTTCTGTCCCTTTCCTTCCTCTTTTACCGTCATATATGCATAATATATGTATATTATGATTAACTCTTGAATAGTTCACAATAAGTAAAATATTTGAAAAAATGATATAGCTACGTTTATGGTTCGATTAGATTATCATATTATTATTATATAACATTATCATATACTCCTCACTGTTATCATATTTCCACCTCATCCTTGTTCATTTCTCTATTCCTTTCCTTCCTCTCGTTCTGTCGGTATGCACAATATATAATGATTAACTATCGAATAGTTCACAATAAGTCAATTATTTAAAAAACTAATATATGCTTATGTTTAGATTAGGCTAGGTTAGGTCACGTTAGCATATTATTATATTATATTATCATATAATCTTTATTGTTATCATATTTTCTCCTCATTCTAGTTCCTACTGTCGTATACGAATATATTATGTTTAACTCTTAAATAGTTCACAATAAGTAAAATATTTAAATATATATATATATATATATATATATATGCTAATGCTTAGCCAATTTTAAAAAATCCCTTTGTTCGCTTTGAAAATTGTAGAATAAATTTCATAAAAGCGAAATTTTAAGATCTTTTTCTTTATTAAATATGGTTTTGTTCACAATGTCACACAGAAAATATGAGGCCAATTTAAAAAACACAAAATTTAACGAAGCCCATTTTAACGGTTTTAAAAGAGCTACACAGCTGGATTTATAACTTTTTTCGACGAAACTATGCATAATTAATTATTTCTTTGTTCCATTCCTGCTGTTTTCATTATAAAACTTCCACTTTCAGGTTATTTTTAATTTGTTTAAGGAGTATAAAATTAAAAATTTGAAAGAGGGTTCGTGCACTTCAAACTTAGCAGTCTAATATTTGTAATATGCAATAATATATTTTTTGTAATCTATAAAATTTATTATAAAATAGTCCATAAATGTTGTATTGATAAAACAATAAGATGTGGCAATATTCACATTTAGTGTATTCAAATATAATTTATATCAATGATAAAATACAAATACCTGTGTTAATCAATGTTTACTACAAATTCTATGTTTTCCATTAACATTTGATATTTAACCTTGCACAGTTTGTTAACAAGCTATTAAAGATTTATCTTGATTGTGTTTGAATATTTGCTTGAATATAAAAGTGAGTTTTATGCGTATATTTTTTACTGAATTTTAATAAATTTCACGTATCAGAAAAAAAACGTGTGTTCTAAATGAAAGACCTTTTTCAAATTTCCAGCCTAGTGACTCCTTAGATTATTCTACTTTAAAAAACATCTCCTTAAAGGTAGAGACCGAGAATGAAGTGAGATGAAGAATAGATATCATGAGCCAACCGTGAAAAACTCGCCTATTGAAAATGGGGATTCTTGCTTCATGAATAGGGGTAACAGATGGTGCGGTGGGGTAATGGGGCCAGGAGGGGGGGAAGTAGGGTGCCAATCTTCTGAACTTCATCGGCACAATGACTTCTCATCGACAGCTACGAGGAAAAGTGTTTACTTTTATGCAAACACATAAAGTACGTACAAATATATATTCAATAACCTTATTTTTCACCCTCTATTTTCGAAATATTTTTAAAATATGCAGAGAATTATTTTATTTTACGTAATATATAAGTTCACATATTTCTAAAAATAATTACGACTGTTTTTACAGTTTTTACATTACAATATATTCGTTATTTTAAAGTAATGTGCTCTCCACTGCAGGAGAAAAATTTCACGTTCACACAATGAGATGACATTATGAAATAATAAAGAGAAAATTACATTACAAACAATAAAAATAATCGATAAATAAGTAATAAGAAAGCCCAAAAAAAACAATTATAATTTAAATTTAAAGAATAATATACATAAAGACTTATAAAATACATAAATAAAATAACACATACACTTATAATAATAATAAAGTAATAAATGTAATTTATGTTATATAATAGTTAAAATGTGTATAAATTTATATTAAGAAGAAACAAAATACGAAAAGTATCATGGTGTCGATATAATATTATATGTTTTTATAAAAAAATGTTTTTATTATTCTCCCTTTTTCATTGAAACAGGTTTCGCGCCTACTCCATACGTCGGGCTCGAAAATTAAACAATATATAAATCGTTTAAATTTCGAAAAATCAAAAATTATACTATAATTATTAAATGTTTTCTAACGAAAATTTGTTGGATCATTTTTATCGTCGCCACGAGTCTGCCTGCAATGTTTCAGCTCAATTGGATTTCGGGAAAAGGGTTAAACATCGATCCAAAGTTTTTTCTTCGTTGCGTTCGTTTACCGCACGAATGAAAAATCAGTATTCGATGAAATGAGGAATGAACAAATTAGAAATTAATGTAATGCTGACTGTAGTGTAGAAGATAGAATAAAGGAAAGTTTGCTTAGAGGGTTCAGTCTTGTAGAACGTATGAGCGAAAAGAAGATGGTAGAAGAAAATATATGAGGCGAGTGTTGAAAGCAGCAGGAACAAAGAATGTCCGCGAAAGACCTGGTATGATCAGATAAATCGAATACATGGGATGGCCATGCTAAATTTTTTGACAATCTAAGAACCAGCAAGGGAAAGTATATAAAATAAGGTAGAAGCAAAATTGGTATGCCAGTATGAAAGAGCACGGAGTTCTATGCTCATTGCCTACCCTTGTGGGAGAACCGACGAAAGGTTAGTTAGTTAGAAAGTTGGAATTGCGGTATATTAGGATCAAATCTACGGCGAACAACTTTAATTACACCTACTAATTACAACTGCAACTTTAATTATTCCGACTTCTACTATTATAAGTTTACAAAATACATCATTTTGCGTCAATTCTTTAAATATCATAGATCAACCACAAAACTGGGTAGGTAATCCTATCAACGTTAAAAGTGTGCCGAAAGAGAGAAAATTCTGAAAATCTCCCTAGCAAGTTATTTCATAGGCTTTTTTGTACATTATTTGTAAGGGCACCCACCACCCTAAAGTGTTTTGTAAGAGCCTATTATTATGTTTTATATTCAAGAAAGAAAATCCTTCATAAAGGATTTTTCGCAAAACTCTTATGAATACAATCACAACAATGCCAACATTGTTTGCGACCATTGTTAAGTAATTAATTTTAATTCAACAAAATATATGAAAAGAATATTAGAGAATATTTAATATAATATTTACTTTGTAACAGTATTAGTAACATTAGTAATGTTCTGTAGGTCAAAGCCGTTAATTTTTTATTAAATTTTTCTAATCAGTTTCATTCGCGCTTACTTGAATTTTAATGCAAAAAATAATTAGACTAGCAATTAATTAAGTCTAGCTATGGAGCTGTTGCTAATCATTATCAAACCACAGATATTTTTCATGACGGTTATAACTTATTTCTTTAACCCTATATGTTCGAGTATGCACGCAACATACAAAAAGAGTACATGTTATATACATAAAGATTTAAACTAGAACTTTCGTCTGGAATCACAAGTCTTTTTTTTTCTAGAAATCTCATTAATATTTTACATTTAAAAATTATTGTTTGATATTATAGCGAGATTGATTTCCGTATCCCGGTGGAAACGAAATGTTTTTACTCCCTTTCTTTTAACTCGTACTTTCATATTTTAACTTTGGATCGATTTTTAACCCTTTTCCCGTTATTCAATCGAGCTGAAACTGTGCAGGCAGACTCATGGCGACGATAAAAATGATCTAAAAATTTTTTATTTAAATTTTTTTATAATTATAGTATAATTTTGGATTTTTCGAAATTTTAACGATTTTCAAATTGGAAACCATACAAATGAGAAAGGACCCCGACGCGTGAAGAAGGCGTGAAGTCAACTAGTCTGACTCAAGCCATGGGTCCGATCAGATGGTTTCGCCGACGCCGTGCCCCCCTATACCAATTATTTTCTTTTCAATATTCTATAAGTTTTAAGGATAATAATAAACATGGAATAGATTGTCCACATTAACTTAAAGTAAGAGGAATATGTGTACAGAATATGAAATTGGAAAGGAAGTATAACAAAAACTTGGTTCTTATGGGTTACTTTTTTTAGATAAAAAGATTATTTCTGTACTTATTTCAAATTCATTTTTATCATAAAAATACGTGCTAAAATAAAATGTGTTTTCAATAAAAATTTAATATTTAACATTTGTTGGCAGGTATAATTTTAGCTGTATACGTTAAATGAAAAAATATTATAACTTGCGATTGTTATTGAACTATGTTCTACAATTGCAACTTTATAATTTTATTTTTATTTTTCTGGGTATTAACAATTTGAGGACCTGGCACATAAAGGCATGTAAACATGTAAGGCATACAGACAAGTTTATATATGACTAGCTTATTCGTGCGGGTTCACACGTGTAGACTTTAGTAACATTTAGTCATATTTTATCAATTTGTGTATTAATGTTAACATAGATATATGTTGTCCCGTACTTTTTAATAGATGTTTTTATGTCTGTAACTTCTCTACAAAAAGTATTTAAATATCTCTTACTGTTAAGGCAGCATTCTTTCGGCAGCTTTGCACGACCATTTTTTTGTCAACTTTAGTTGTAAAATAGGTCACCACGAAAAACCCTTTAATTTAAACGGCATAATATATAACCTTTGTCTACGCTGAAAATCCATTCTAAAGTTTGGTGAAAGAATTTTTGAAAACGGATGAGTAGTTTCGTAGATTACCTCCTACATCCAAACTTACAAACTCAGAAACTTTACCTCTTTATATATTAGTATAGATTATAATTAAACTACAAATCAATCAAAAATGTTCATTTAGGGTGTTTGATATACAGCCAAGCAATAAATTAGAAATAAAAACCTGATTCAAAATTTAAATATAAAAAAATTAAAATTTATCATAAAGTATACCATAAATAAACTCATCTAAAGTATTTTAATAGGTGTGTCAACAAGTTACTTTCATCATATTCTAATAATGATAGGTACTTCAAAAAATGCAAAAATTGATGTCGCTTATGTATAGGTATATTGCGATTATTTTTTATGTTCATTTTTTCAATATTTTTCTGTGTACGAATTTGTTCGCGAACGAACAATAATTTTACAGCCATCATTTCTAAAATGCTTTCACCCTATGGAAGAATTGCGTCATTACCAATTGGGATGCATCGCTGGTCATCATACAGGAATTACAGCATCCCTGTTTCCGACAATGCGAGGTTAACTTCATACATGGATGCATGCGAATTGCTAACGAGAGCCCAGATGACTGCACTGCACAGGAGCCAATTACCCCGAACGCTTTGTCTTCACCATGCGTGCCTATCTACGTGTGCATATGTGCTCGCAGAGGGGAGTGATATGCAATGTTCTATCAGGCGTCTAGAAATATATATGAAATCAGACATACGAAGGAATATATTGATTGTATGTACTCTTCGCAAATCATGACATCGATAATATAAACATGTGATATATCCATAAAATAATAAATGCAGTTATCAAGGATTACTAATTTATCATGTATTAGATTAGAGATTTTATAGGAAACGTAGCTTATAAATTTATAGGAAATATGATTTTGGAAGGGAAAGATACTTTAAATCTAGATACATTTGAATTAGTAATCCTCGGTGTCTGCATTCAAAACATTCTTTTTTAGTTGAAATTGTTGCCTTTGCTTTTACACCCCACATTTACGAAAATATTAGGTCCTTACATATGAAATTAACGTTTAGTATGGGAGGAACATAAAGCTGATTTTTTTTATTATAATATATTTATTTAATCAAAGTATGTACCGTTGCTATCTATGCACTTTTGCCATCTCATAGGTAGTTCATCGATCCCTTTACTATAAAAACCATTCGGACGGGAATCAATAAAATCTTTGAAGGCGGTTTTGACTGCCCCATCGGAATTGAATTTTTTCCTTTGCAAGAAGTTATCCAAATTTCGAAAAAATGGTAATCTGTTGGGGCAAGGTCCGGAGAGTACGGTGGATGTCTTAGACATTCCAATTGAAGCTCCTCTAATTTGGTAGCCGTCTGTTGTGCAGTGTGTGGTCTAGCGTTATCATGAAGCAGCAGTGGCCTAGAGCGATTAACCAGCCTCGGTTGTTTAGCAGCTAGCTTTTCCATCATGGTTTGCAGTTGCTGACAATAGACATCTGCCGTAATCGTCTGGCCAGATTTAAGAAAGCTGTAGTGAACGACACCAGCACTAGTCCACCAAACGCTCACAAGTAACTTTTTTGGAGTCAATTTTCGCTTGGGGCATGGTTTGGCTGGTTCGGCAGGGTTCAGCCATTGCGATGAGCGCTTCCGATTATCGTACAGGATCCACTTTTCATCACAGGTAATGATTCGATTTAAAATCCCTTCATTATTGTGCCGGTTGAGTAATGCAACGCAGCAGTCAACGCGCGTTTGTTGATTTGCTTCACTCAATTCGTGAGGTACCCACCTTTCAAGCTTTTTCACCTTACCAATTTGCTTCAAGTGGATTAAAACAGTTTTATCACTAACACCGCAGCCTGCAGCTAACTCGGATGTGGTTTGCGATGATCCGCTTCCACAATAGCCTTCAATTCTTCATTATCAACTTTGGTCTCCGGCCGTCCACGGGGCTTGTTCTGCAGGTCGAAATTTCCAGAACGAAAACGTTGGAACCAAAAACGCACTGTGTTTTCTTTTGCGGCACCGTCGCCATACACATCATTAATCCTTCGAGCCGTTTCTGCAGCACTGGTGCCACGGTGGAACTCGTACTCGTAAATAACGCGATATTTCAAGTTTTTCATTTTGTTAACTGAGTGACGTAAAGAAAAAAACAATTGAGGAAAAAACAAATGAATTATAATTTTCAAAACACAAATACATGAGTAAATAGCTGTATAAATTTGGATTTGGAATTCCTAACCAAAGAGAAGATATTTGAGATCAAATTTTCCAGTACGGCAAAACGTCAATTTCATATGTAAGGACCTAATATAATATATTGATAATATAAAAAATCAATATTTTCTTTTATATAATATAAAAAAAAAATAATACAAAAAAATATTTTCTTTTCAAAATATATAAAACAAGATTCTATTACTAACTACGTGACACCATCTATATAAACATAATTGATTATATCGTTCCTCAGCGGTAAAACTCAGTAACCGCAATATTGGTCAAAATGAGCTATGAATTCATATTTTTTAAAAGTAAAAATCAGCAATCCGTGTCTATTTATAGTTATTCTTATCACCTCAAAACTTCTCCAATGTCACTCAGTGAGTTTCACCTCTACAGGGACGATATCATTCTTCTTATGAATGAGTGGTATATAAGTAATATGATTCTATAATGTGATACCTACATAGGTACAATACATTGACCTAATAATTTATGGAACGGAAATAGGTACCATTCTCTCTGGGTCATGGAAGAAAGGTGTAATGGGATGCGTGTACTAATGTTTGTAGAAATGCCTGTTATTTTCTTAACAAAACCGTAATGAAAGTATAGTATAGGCAATAACATCTTAATCCAGGTCTCATGTCCTAATTGAAAATACATGTTATGCACTTATCAGGGAATAATTACTTCGGAACTTCGCAAACGTTAAACTAAAACTACCTGCGGCCGCCGCGACTTTGAAGTCATTATGGGTGGGAAGTGTTAGGCGTCATTAATACATTATATATGGTCTTTAAAAACTGTCAAATATCCATATTCCATAAAGTCAATTCAATAAATTATTATTTAAAATAACTCTTATTTATTTTACTTGTATATTAAAAATCTTTATTTTATTTATTATTATTATTTATTACGTCATTCCCGTACCTGTGACGCAGTTAAATATAATTATGAAAATGTATATATTATTACACATCTATACCTATAAACCTCAATGTCTGTCTGTCTGTCTGTCTGTCTGTTCTCTATACAAATCCACACCGTTTTTCCGATTTGATTCAAATTTAGCGTACTTATGCTTTAAGACCCGGCGGGTAACATAGGCAACATTTCCCCCCTATTCTCGTACCCTTCCCCTCCTGCTGACATTTTTTCGACGCAAATCTGTACCGTTTGGCCGATTGGACTCAAAATTAGGAAACTAATTCTTTAGGACATGGCGGGTAATATAGGCAACATTTCCTCCCTATTCTCATTACCCTTCCCCTCCCCTGACATTTTTTCGAAGCAAATCTGTACCGTTTGACCGATCGGATTCAAAATTTGGAAACTTATTTTTTAGGACTTGGCGGGAAATATAGGCAACATTTCCCCCCTATTCTCATACCCCTTCCCCTCCCCTGATATATTTTCGATGTAAATCTATACCTTTCGAATCGAACCTTTGTTTAATCTCACAAATTTATTTTAAACTTAATCCTTAACCCATGCAACGCCGGGTATGAACAGCTAGTTGTTATATAATTATTAAAAATATGTTTGAATGGTATCATGATATCAAGATGTCAATTTAAACGATTAATACACGGAACATTGATTAATTATGAATCTTGTTTAAACGCAATTATTAATTATTCTGTTATATTATTGTTCCATTATATGTCGATTATAATTACATTTCACCACCCAAAATCCCTTGATAGCTTCGACACACCACAATAATTATGTATGAATAATGTCATTAATTAAACACATTCAACGTAATATAATACTGTACATGGGTATGTATAACACCTTTGATGAGGAATCGAATATCCAGACCAATATCCATTTGCAATCGGCCATTTACCCATAGTCATATATTATGTCACAGAACCTACTACATATATTGCTCATTCTCAGAGGTATTTAATCGTAGATATGGGTGTTAAATTAACACCTTATACAATTATAGAAAGTTTCTGTATTTTAAATAACCAAAAACATGGCAATTTGACGTATTAAAAAATCTCATAATTAGCTTTAAAAAAATGTGTTCGTGTGAATAAAAAATATTTCATCCATTCAGATTAAACTTACAAGAAAAAATACGCCTGTGCGTGAACAAAAACAATTTCGTTCGATCATGCACTCAAAAATGTTCTCAGGTTTTCACGGCTTTTCAGAATCTTTTTTGTGAAGTTTTCTGGGATGTCTAGGTTAAGTATTACTTACAATTACTCATCACATCAGCCCTGATGATAGACCCTGCAATCCGAAACGTCGGCCAGAGACGTCATATATACACGGAAGAATATAAATAAATAGAATACATACAGAAAAATGCACAAGATTTGCAAATCAAAATTTAACTATGAGTTGGAGGTGGCTAGTATTGAAAATGTATATTCGTTTACGCTGGCAATCAAGTGAATTTTTAAAATCTGATTTCAGGACTTATATATTTTTTTGATACCTACTCAATTATCATTACTTTATGAAAATAAAGAAAATTTTCTATAACAGTAAATGCAGTATAAAGTTGGTACGTAGTTATCAATTATTGTTAAGTACTTCGTATGCCGAGCTAAATGACTATCTTTGCCATTAAATCTCTGAGACGTGAGAGAAAAACTTCACCAACGTACGTACAAGTACTCTAAGGACAGTCGTCGAGCTGCACAAAAGCACAAGTGGGATTCACGGGTCGAAAATTTACTCGCTCGTTAATCATGTACGTCCGTAAGACATTCAAAGGAACATCGGTGCGATAAAGTCTTGCGTTTGGAGCCATAATGGGAGTATAACTAACGAACAGTTGTAGTATGTTCTCGTTTGAGAGAATATGGTTTTTGACTTTTGCTCTACCATTTTACAGCTGGTCTAAAAATTATGAAAATTGTAATACCATAAGAAACAGGGATTTAGTTACAAAAATATTGAGTCATATTCGACATTTCGGATACTTAATGCCACCCAAAAAGGGTTTTGATATTCATTTATACTTACCCATGTAAGCTGTAATTTATTACAAGTAAAATCGATAATTTATTCATGCACCTTAACTATCTTCATTACTAAAAGTTTTTAAAAATAATTGTAAATTAATGGTTTAGTCAGTACAAATGTACGGTTTGCACAATGTGCAATCAATTAAATTCAATCACTAAACAGCGCTAATATATATTGCATTTGAATGTATGTTTGCCATTTCGTAAAAAGATAATATTATTATATATTAAATAATTTTTAGCCCTTCACTCAGTAAGATGAAAATTTCACACAGTAATATTAATATTATTTTATTGAATAAAAAATATATATTTCTTCTCCCTAGCGTGATTTATATATTTCAACATTTTTAAAATATTGTGATTTCCCATCAAATCCCTCTGATTTAGACTGATGCAATCTCTTGTAGCAATACTATCATTTAGACTAACATTAAGAGCGAAACTGCACTGGAACGGAACTGGAAACTGGAAACCATTCTATCTGGAGGATAGACGTATTCAGTGATACCAAATATCTCAATCAGGAGGAGAAAAAAGAATATCCAACAAGCACACAAGTTACTCATGATGCCATATTCTAATACTTTCACATAAAAGGAAATATAATATAATCGAAATATGAATTTTATTTATAAATTTATAAATTAATTAATTAAGGAAAAGAAAAAATAATCTTAAACTAAACTTTAACCCTTTTTACATTAAACAATTACTCTACACATATTTACACTTGGACTTATGACTCACTCAACTTATCACTAACACTGCACTTGATACTTTGTAGATACATAATTCCTATCTTATGAAAATAAATATTACTGACGAATTTAAAAAAATATTATAATTGTGTTCTATAACGCCACTCTGGGACAGGCGTAGCCTAGTAGAGTGGCATAATCCACAACAAAAAAATGTGTAATTTATCTTATTTTGTTATTATTTAATTAGTATTAAGTACCTTTATTTGTAAACAAGGATTTTTTTTTGAAATGAAAAAAATAAATTAATATTAACTAGTTTTCAAAACAAACTACCGTCGCATTCAAAAATATTTCAAATAATTTCCGATAATGAATGTCATGTTCAGCCTTGTTTGATGTTCATGATACGATGTTTTTATACATATTTGTATATTTAGATTTGTACATTAAAAATTGAATTTTGTAAAACAAAATCTAATTAATATAACTTTTATCTATTTTTTATCACCCTGATGAACGTAATTAGTGTTTCCAAAACCAGTGGGATAAATATATGTTAACATAAATTTGGTCATGCATAAGTTTTAATGCTTTATTTTATTTAAGGGTTGTTTCAAGAATATATGTTGAAAACCACTACTCCTGCTATCCAACAGTATCTTCATATTATCGTGAACAACATATCATGTATCTTGCAATTGAGTCAGGTAGCCCGGTTAGGCTTCCCCAATACAATATTCAAGAACCCCGCCATTGTACATAGCGTGCGAAGTCCCTCAAATGATGAATTGAATAAGCAGTATATTGTGTTACATTACGGGTATGTTAAAACCACCCTTAAACATTTCAAAAAATTCATTTAAATTAATGCTTTTTTACAATTCGAGCACCTATACAATTTTTTTTTTTGATTTTTTTTTAAACAGGGTTGCGAACACGGAATACGTGTCACATCAATATTCTTAATATTTTCAAACTCAGCTAAACGCTTGTGCTATGAAAATAGGACCAACTTGCTGGTCTGTAGTGAGGTTCAAACCTTTTGTATCACGGGACGAGAGTCTAACCACAAGACCAACACGAAGTACCAATATTTATTATGTAAGTTTAGTAAATAAATCATAGTTTAGTTTAAATCAAAATTTTAGTGGAATACTTTTAACATGAAAAATTTTAAAAGAATTTTCTGGTCCCTACAAAATTATATCTGAATTTCTACTTGATCTGTTGGTTGAAAGGTTGAAGTAAAATAGCCACTAAGTACCAAAATTTCATTTTTCAAACTAAGTATGCAGCTTGGTTCTATATGACATCGCCACTAATCCCAGTAATGCATTATATCCTTGCAATATTGCATTTAGCCTTTATGCTCGTTTGAATATCTCGTCTTCGTCAAGTAGCACGGCGTATTATTTTAAAAACGGCACTGAGTGCCATGGTCCGCTAACTTTAGATTGTATGAAAATGGCTCACCACGTAGGATGCGCGTCGTGAGAGCTCCCCATACAAACAACAAGGAAAAGGTGTTATAAAGAATATAATACAAATAAAAGAAGAAAAATACGAGGCCTGGAATATGCATCAATAACTCAGAATATCATTCCAGGAAAAAATCCACCAGTAAATGAGGTATGACTTATTTTGTGTTTTGAAATTAACATTCATCCCTGTATTTTGTTACGGACAAGGGATACTGTTTGAATATGCTCGAGGTACTTACCTAATGTTAAACTACACAAACGTTGGATTAAGTGCCTTTCATAGGAAACAGCGCTGGGTACTTGGGAGTTGTTTGAAATGCATATTTCGCAACTTAATTACAGGAAACACAGAAAACTTTTCTTCTAGTTTTTATGTAGAATGACAGATAGGATGTATTGTATAGATTTTTCAAAAAAAAATCTCATAAAAACTTATATATTACATTTTTATTCACTATATTCAAATATTTTATCACAAAAACATTTCACATGTGAGACAAAATTATAGAAATTATGGCCAAAAAGATCGATAAAACACAGCACGATACCCTAGAAATCGCAAAACCAAAAAATTATAAACGATTTGCCTCAACTTTTTATTGACAAATAACAAGTATGCCTTCGGCATGTACAACCATTACTATTTTAAATATTACCCGGATTACCTATCAGTTTTGTCGTCACTTGCTGTTTATGATATTACGACTTAAGTATCTTTTAACTATGCCGGTATCTGTAACAGCTTTATCATGAAATTAATTTAATATAAAATAGTTCGGCTCCCATAGTTTCACCCTAAATGATTTCCCGTATATTTTATTGCTTTACTTTATACTTGGGAAAATTACGAATACTTGGTGTAAAAGAAACACCTGGTGTTAAAAGCAATATGAGAAACAAATATTTAATAGTACTCATTACTAATTTTATTGCCAGTACGAAGATATTATAACTGATATGTCACTTATAAAAAAATACAAAAGCAATTATCTATTGTTAAACTGTCAGCTTCGCAGATATTTAATTTAAAAATGCCTCTCTACATATTATCTTCAAATTGAAAGGGGCTATTTAGAATTATGTACCCTATTGTCTTACTTACTGTCTTGAAAAAATCCTAGTCAGATATTTTACTTTCCGTACTATGCAGGACATTCCTTCATTTTAAATCATTTTCTTCTTATGAACGTATTATTTATTATATTTAGTTTGTTGATATTCTTTTTTTTTTAATTTTTATCATATGTACCTAGATAGCTATTGCTTGTTGTATATCATGTAAAAAGCCAATTCGGTGCGTGTATATAAACAAATAAATAAAGTGCTCTGTAGCACGGATACTTTTAGTGCGAATTAATAAAAAATATCGATGTAATGAAAATTGACCTCCAGATCAATTTTGATGACACATAATATGAAAAACTAATTCATTAATATTTTGAATTTACCCGTCTCTCTACATTTTTTTAATGAGTTTATACTCTAGAGAGCACAGATGAATATGCTGATAATGTGATATCATCATATTGAAATCATAGTATGATATTATGATTTCAATTTAATGTTAATAAATAATGTTAATAAAAATCACAGTCACTCAAAGCCAAACACCTGTGCTATTAAATAGAACTGACTTAAAAGCTCAAACTTTCAATCTCTATTAGATCATAATGTGAGTATTGTAACCAAAAAACTAACACGCGCTTTGCTTTGATGTTTTTAAATTGATCAAGAACAAATCTATTACATATATCTGTTAAACTTCAACAGTCTTCGCCTATCAACCGGCCTATCATCGTGAAGCTACAGGACTGCAAGATCTACATACCTATGTTCCAAAGTAGGTATATTATTTTTCCATCAACCATGTTCTAGTGTAATCGATAAACGATAAATCTACTATTCAAAATTGAAATATCGTATAATAAAGAGTACTTCTGCGGCAGAGGAAAATGTTTTAAAAAATATATTTTTACAAATTTTCATGATTTTTAGTTTCCTCAAAATGATAAACGGATCGACAGACGACAGTTTCAAAACTTTCGTCTTTTCGGATTCAAAAGCTTTTAAATAGGCTTTGAGCTTATCAGTCAATTCATATAATGCTTACTCCGGATCAACCAGCAGAGCCTTAATCGATTCTTTAGTCTAGGATAAGACTTAAACTGAATTCTGAGAACAATAAAACCTTCGTCGATAATATTTTTAAGTAAAAAAGAAGTTTTTAGAGTCTTATTATACTCCGAGAACTCCATTGTATATTTTAATTACTTAATATCAAATTTTCAGGTAAATACTATTTTTAATGATTCTTAATATTTACATAAATATATTTGGGTATAATTTATTAAATATAAGGCTGTTTATCCTCATGACATAACATAAATTAAAATAAGCTAAGAATAAGAACTGAAAAGACTTTTATAATGTGAAAGAAACTATGTATTTCAACCAATGTGTATGTTTATTTACAATACATGCAATTTTTAAAGAGATAGGTCAGCGCCACACTGCGCGGATTTTACGCCGCGTCTTTTCGGCCGCGGAACACCGCTAAATTTCATTTCATACAATTTGCGCTTATCAAACACACTGAGCGGTCGATCGGTCGACCTATTGCTTTCCCAATTGCCAAGATGCCATTATTATTACGGTCATTGGACATATTTATAAGTTAAATAAAACGGATATTTTATACGAACCGTAAATTTCACCGACAAGCAAATCTCGACGGTTCGCTGAAGTCTCAGGAGAGCGTCCTATCACCGTGGAGGTGGAGGCTGAACTGAACATCCGCGGTGACAGGACGCCTTCCTGATGACGCTGGAAAAAAATTTAGCGAAACGTCGAGATTTGCTTCTCAGTGCAATATACGGTGCGTATAAAATATCCATTTTATTAAACACATAAATATATTCGATTTGCTCAGATATATCTTTAGAATCTTATCGATAAATAATTGTAACTTATCGACTGCTATTTTACGCAACAAAATATTTTCTCTACATACCCACATTTCAAGAATGAAAGGGAGTTAGTATATTTGTTTATGAATTGCTGAGGGCGCCAAAAAGAGAGAGCGACCGCAAAAGACTTGGCACGACCAGTTTAACCAGATACTGGAAGATGCTCCTACTAGGAGCCTTAACAATCGGCAAACTTGAGCGTGAAGATGTATGAACGTGGATTAAGTATGAGTTATGTGTCAGGATGGAATAGTGCGATACTTAATAATATATATAAAAGGATTTTAAAAAATAGAACTCGATTGACCCATAATAAATATGAAATTAATATTTTTATAAATATAAACATTAAAAGACTGTTTATTTTCAGAAAAACAGTTAATCTGAAAATAAACAAGTTAATCAAAGAAAATCTTGAAGACATGCTTTTGTACGCTTTCTTTTCATACAATCGCAATCCATTTTTTAACCCATGAGTATCCAAATATTAAATACGTTTTTTAGTTGTATTAAATAACACATTCATATTGTGAAGTTCCAATTTCAGAACAAAGTTCTGTGATTTTTCTGTATGTCATTCTAATCTATATAAATAAAAATGTTAATGTTCGTTTGTACAAAATCGTTAATCTCTGAAAGTTCTTCATCGATTGCTTTTAAATCTTGACACAACGTTGTATTCGAGTACGAGGATTGTTTTGTATACCTTATTTGTTTTTAATATACCTACTATTTATTTATACAAATAAAAGTGTAAGTGTTCAATTGTTCAAAATCTTAAATCTTCTAAAGTTCTTCAACTATTGCTTTGAAATTTTGGCACAATACAACGCTCTATTCGATTTCACACAAATTGTTTGAAAAAAAGCTCCGGTACCCACCTTTATATTGGAGACAAAATATTTATAACAATACCAAAAAAAATCTTTTTTTGTAAAACAGCATCATCTGTTCTCTATACAAATCTACACCGTTTGTTCGATTCAACTAAAAATTTACAAACTTATTCTTTAAAACCCGACGGGTAACAAAGGTGACACCTCTCCCCTCCCCCTTTACCCTTCTCCTCACCCTGATATATTTTCAATGCAAATCTGTACCGTTTGACCGATCTGACCCAAATTGTGCATACTTATTATTTAGGAATCGGCAGATAATATTAGCGGCATTTACCCCTCCCCCTCTAGCCTACTCCCACTCCTGATATATTTTCTGTACAAATCTAAACCGTTTGACCGATCTTACCAAATTTTTGCATACTATGATGGCGGGTAACAATGGCGACATTTCCCTCCAAAATAAATTTTCGAACGGCATGTTCATCAGCTATTTCTGCGGCTCTTGCTTGTGAGTGACGTGATTATTAATTTTAATCAAAATAATAACCACGTTGTGATTTAATAAATAATAGTCATACATTTTACGTAAATGCTAAAATATTCAGAGCCCTAGCTATTTGGGAGGTTGGTGAAAAATCAATTACAGATTCATTTTATTACACATTTTAATACACAACATTAAAGATTCCACCACAACAAACAATAAACAACATACAAAGAGAGCTCAACAACTCAACACCGTTGCCTTTAAAAAAAGACGTTGCAATTTTTCACGATATTGATCATACATTTGATTATAGGATATTTGAGTATTTTGCCCTCACATTAATTTGTTTATTTCTTATTTTGAAATTATATAATTTTTCATAATGTTAACTTATCATGTATTATTGTGAATTAGTGTGCTTAAGTTATAAATATTTTTTGCTCATTTTTTTTTATACATTAAATCCATATTCAACTGTTCTAAGGATTACAACTTTAGAAATTTACATTAATTTTTTTTTTCAATACTCTTTTCGGAGATCCATTATAGGCTTAAAATTATTTTATTAGGACATTGTCAACCGACCTGCTTGGTCACGTTTCTGGGTGACCGTATTCTATTGGGTGTAATTACATTATATATTTTTGAAGAGGGTATGCGGGAGAAAGTAAAATGAAATAAATGGTAACTGTGCTAAAAGTGCCATATCCTGAATATTCACTTCCGTATTTAAAATAGCATGGGAACGTCTCAATAATCATATTCCACCATAGCAATATAAAAATATGTATATTCTTAATATTAAAAATCGCACTCCTGATTTTAAAATATATAACAACAACAAAAAATATAATATGACAAAAAATGGCTTTCTGAGATAATATTCATATTCCACCAGAACAATATGGAAATAAGATTACTATTAATTACTTTTAATTACTTAAGATAAAAAATCGCACCTCTGATTTTAAAATATAACAACAACAAAAAACATAACATGACAAAAAATGGTTTTCTGAGATAATATTCATATTCCACCAGAATAATATAAAAATACGTATATTATTAAGATAAAAAATCGCACCTATGATTTTAAAATATTTCTTTCTTTATTTCAAAAAATCTTTGTTTACAAATAAAGGTACTTAATACTAATTTAACAATAAAATATAAGATAAATTACACTTTTTTTTGTTAAATTTGTGAATTATGCCACTCTACTAGGCTATGCCTGTCCCAGAGTGGCGTTATAGAACACAATATAATATTTTTTTGAATTCGTCAGTAATATTTATTTTCATAAGGTAATAATTAACGTGACAAAAAATGGCTTTCTGAGAATATGAACAATATGGAAATATATATGTTCTTGATATAAAAAATCGCACCCCTGATTTTAACATATAACAACAAAAAATATAATATGACGAAAAATTGCTTTCTGAAATAAAAGTCATATTCCACCACAATAATATGGAAATATGTATGTATATTCTTAATATAAAAAATCCCACCCCTGATTAAATATAACAACAACAAAAAATATAACATGACAATTTCTGAGATAATTGGATTTATTGTTTCAATTCTCAGAAAAAATCAAAGAATGTGTGTATTAACCATTATACATATTTTTCTTATTGCGCACCATAATTTGTATTTTTCATGTAATATTTTAAGAAGTGTTAGAAAATCGGAAGAAAATTATAATTTTAATAGTTTAATATTTTGAAATATCAATTTCCAAGTCTAGATAAACATTTTCATCATTATCATTATATCTAGAAAAACATATAACAAAATAAAATTTCTGCAAGAGAACGTTAAAAATAATAAAGATAACAATTTTTTATTCAAAAATTTTCCAAATAGCGACTTTTCAATTCATTTTAAAAGTTAATAGTTTTCATAATATTTCTTCATTATTAACTCAAAAATAAAAATGTTTGCAAAGTGATAATCTAGTGATGTGAATAAAGAAATAACAATATATATAAGCGGCCTGTAGTCCCCAGCACAGAATAAATAAGCAAATCCCTATTATCTATATGTACGTGTATGCCAATTGAGTCATCAAATATGTAATTTATTTTAAAAAGTAACCCATAAAAACCAAGTTTTTACAATACTCCCTTTCTCATTTTCGGGTTTTGTGTCTACCATATGCGTCGGAATCTCCATACGACTTACTGATTTGTATGAAAAAACCATTAAAAATTTGAAAAATTCCAGAATTTTACTATAATTATTATTTTTTTTAACGAAAATTTGATAGATCTTCTTGATCGTCACCACGAGTCTGCTTGCAAAGTATCAGCTCGATTAAAAGGGGAAAAGGGTTAGAAATCGATCGAAGTTTTTTCGTCAAGCAAGCAGTAAAAAAGTAACCCATAAAAACCAAGTTTTTATTATACTTTTTTTCTCATTTACTAGTGGAAACTGGTTTGGCGCTTAACCTACGCGTTGGGCTACGGTCGAGCGACGCTACGAAAGGGAGTAATAAAAAATTTACAAAAATCCAAAATTATACTAAATCAGGTTCCGTGTCTACCAGACGCGTTGAAATATTTTCATAGAACTTAGTAAGTTGTATGAAAAAACCATTAAAAATTTGAAAAATCCAAAAATTAATTATTTTTTTTTAACAAAAATCTGATAGATCTTCTTGATCGTCGCCACGAGTCTTCTTGCAAAGTTTCAGCTCGCTTGGATTACGAGAAAAGGGTTAAAAATCGATCCAAAGTTTTTTCGTCAAGCAAGCAGACGCCACGAGTTAATATGAAGGGGGTAAAAAGAATAAGATTAATTTTCTTCTTATGGTTCTAGATCTTTTATCTGTTCTTGAGCCATCCTCTTGGGAAGTGGAGCACCAGCTTTTTGGCGGTCTTCCTGGCGTGCAATGGGATATTGGATATATTGTGGGCAACCGCATGATGAATTATTATTCCATCCATCCTACTCGCGTGATCTCTACAGTACTGCCGTCTCTTCCTGACCCATCTCACGATGACGTCTATATTATTTTAGAGTTTCTAATCCTGAGTGACTCCTCCTTGCTATATTACTCAGTAATCTCATCTCAGATGTTCGAAGAAGGTGCTATGGCAGTGTCAGCTCTAGTTTCTATACCATAGTCACAATGGGCCTGACACAGGTTTTTGATATTTGATCCTTGCTTTCTGTTCTTGTTCCTCTATATTGTGTCTTTTAAGCAGACTGCTCTGCTGCCTTATCAGTTTGCTGCCTTGCTTAATTTAAAAGGTCACTGTGACCAGATATCTCAAAAGCCAGATGTAGATACAGACAAACCTATTCTATAGGTTTGCTTTCGATAACTAGCTGGCATCTCCTAAGATCTTTTAAGACCGTAGGGTTCTTGGTCTTATTGATAGAGATGGTCATATTGTACTTCTTTTTTGCCTGGTAGAACTTGTACAGTGCCTTTATAAGTCATCCTTGGATTCAGACAATTGCAATATCGTAATTGTAGCAGATGATATTAACATTACTGTCACCCTTCCTATACTCTTTTTCAGAAGATGCAACCTCCTCTATGATCCCGCCCATTATTATTAAGTTAAATTAAAAATGGATTCAGGCTGTCCTCTTGTATAATCCTGCTTTCTGCAGGAATTTTTTTTGATAGTTCCCCATCCACCTTTTTGGTTTTACTATTCGTATTTATATGCTGGATGATCTTGGCGATAGTGGGAGATTCATCTTTCTGTAGTAGGATCTCGATTACATTATTCAGGATTACTTTATCAAATGCTTTCGTTAGATCGATAAAACAAACATACGCAGTGTTATTGTAAATACTCTATTGCTTTCTCCTTTTTTACCTTATAATGAAAATGACATTGGTTGTCGACCGATTCCTTCCAAATCCCTCTTGTTCCTCCCTATTAATGGCCTGTCCTAGTTTAGTCTTAAGAATACTGGTAAAGAGTTCAATCATATTAGAAAGCAGAGTAATACTCCTGTAATTTTTTAGGTTTTAGGTCTTTTTTTAATATTGGGTCTGTTATACTCGTCCTGTACTTGCTAGGTATATTGAATTCGGCTATGATATTATTCAATAATTTTTGCAGATCTTTGTTTATGCTGTAGCCGACAAATTTCATCAATTCATTTGAAATATCGTCAAAACCTGGTGATGTGCGATTCTTTATTGTTTTAATAGTGTTGCAAGATTTCAGTTAGTGTTGTAATTGTAGTGGTATAATTGTCGAAATTAATGTTATTTGCCAGGATAGAAAAGTGTGGCATTATATCTTTCCTGCCTATCTCTGCGGAGAAACGGTGTAATGGTTTATTAGTTAGATGCTTTAGTTGATGCAGTAAAACTGCAGGATTGAATGCACCTATATGATGATTTCATGCATCTCAGGTTAATAGATTTTCAGCAAATATTTGATAAATATTCCAAAAAAAAATTGATACAATTCAGCATTGCGTAACTATACATGGATTTCATTGTTACATACAAAACCCCAGATCTGGCGTAGACTTTTGTCTGACTTTGCAACTGCGACACATCTCCCAGTACGAGTATGTTTATATGTATCCACTATTTGTGTGAACTAACAATGGGGAGTATTTTAACCTTTTTTCCGGACTTCCTTTTTATTCCATTCAGAAGCTACAACCGCGACGCTGCGAGAATCGCAAAGAATATACTTACATATAATTCAACAGATTAAATTTCTAATTTTTAAAATTTATTTCACATATATAAGCAAATTAAGTTATAGTAAGTAGCCGGATATTTTTCCAAATATATCTAAAAATATATCCAAAATATATCCAAAAATACTATTACGACTATATGCGCGATTCCGCTTAATTGAGAATCTTTATAAAAATATTTTTTAACACGTATATGCGAAAAACGAAAAAGAAAAGGAGAATAAACAAACTTATGCAGAAAATTAAAATATAAGGTTATGAAGAACAAATATAAAAACATTTAAAAAAGTCGATTAATATATATATTAACGTTGTATTATATAATTATTGCTATTTTTGTGTTATTTTTTATTTTAATTATCATTGAAATGATCGTTAATTAATACTATTATTTAATCATAGACCTACCCAAAAACCGGCAATAAGACCAGCATTATCCATCAGATTATGTCGCTTTACACAAAAATTGGGCAGATATATTTCAACAACGGGATGAAAAAGATGTTATTGTTGACAAGTTCTTAGTGTTAGAACACCATTTTTCAAAATGTTAAAAAATTAGCATTTTTCGTAGAGAATTGTTAATTACATACATTTTTATTTATTTATAAATATTTTCAAGTTTCATTGCTATGCAAGTTTTATTTTTTTTCAGTAGGTAGTTAAATTATCTAAATAAGTACAAAACTATAGTATCATTAACCAAGGTAAAATACTAGGGTACGTAATGTACTAAAATCTATATCAACTGCAACTACATTAACATAACTAAGCAAATATTCAAACTAAGCGAACAATGCATATAAATATATTCCTAATTTCACATTTATATTCTTTACATAAATAAAAGAAAATGAATGAAAAAAATATTTGATAAGCGGTGATAATGTTATCATAATCTTTTGAACAAATTTGGTTTAATTGATTTCAAAAATATTATTTTTAATATTGGTTTTTACTCATATATTTTATTTACTAAGTATATGGTGTAAGATTTTTCCTATAATTTTTTTTCATTTAAAAAACAAAACAGTGATTAATTTAATAAAATATTTTCCTCGTGCTATAACTTATGTGTATATTTTTTGAATAAACAGTTTTAGACAATTAACAAATCTATGATACTTTATCAACATCAATACATCATTTGTATAAGGATGACCATAGTAGCCCCATAAACAAATGAAAGATATACATTATATAGTTAGTGTTAAAATCACCCCTGGGTTTTGATAAGGACGAACATATTCTATTGTTACCCGTACACTTACTTACCACAGGGGAGATATAAAAGGGTTAAAGGCTGTATACAGACAAAGACTGAAATGACAATGAGAAACAATGGAATAGAATCATGCTATCGCTCAACTATTTTAAATATATATATTCTGAAGATGTTTTGCCTTTGTGGATGAAAACCTTTTCATTTTAATAATAATTAATAATTTTTCTTCTTAAAAGATAAATATTTTCAATTAATGAATATCAGATATGATAAATGCGTCCAAAAATCATTAATTTTATGATTCTATGAATTAATTAATGTACAATATCGATATGCCCAATCAATCGTATGCAACCGAAATCCCTCATTTTTAAAACTATATAAATCATACACCAAAAAATATACATTTTTATCATTTATGAGTATATTATTTATTTTTAAAAGTACTTAATAGTCTCTAGTAACAATAACAGAACAATACAAAATACAGGATTTCTTTACTGAAATAATTCCACAATGCATTGAAAAAATTTTGTGGTCTTTTAATTTTTCCAAATATGCCTACTCATATATTCTAAATAAATTATTTAAAAAGATACACAGAAAAATTAATAAAAAATATTTTAATTACTGAGAATTGAATTTGGACACTTTCGGATAGGGCATCGTATCTGTAAGATTATACAAATTGATAAAACCATTTTGTAAGTTGTTAAATATTATCCGAAGCAGGATTCTCTTACACCTTTGATGTGAATGATTTTATATATTACGTTTAAATTTTGCTTTTGTTTATATATATATGCTTAATTAATTCTTACTCTAACTTATTATATTATAATTCTAATTTATTATAACATTTACGAATTAAATTGGATTTGGATTGGATTTCTTAAGAAAATAATAGTCGTTTAATCCGCGCACTTCTCTTTAGGCAACACACGATACCTATACAGATTTTTATGTGTATTCTTCAATTATTTATTTCATTGCTTTCCATAAAATAAATTAATTTAAGGTTTATATTTAACCTTGTCCATCTCACTAATAAACTCTGTACTTTGAGACAGGAAAGGTTTATAATTTTGATGTAATTAGATTTCGAAGGTATTTGCATTTAATTGGTATATTTTGTTACTAAAACTAAAATCGTAAGAAATATCTATCACAATCACTTGTCTTCTTGTGGCTACAATGTTCTTTCATGATCACATACACTCTAATATTCCAGCAAAATTTCTTAATTATTTTCACTTGCATGTATCCTATATATTTTATCTCGTGACCAATGCTTAAAAACCAAATCTTTGAATTGGTTGGGTGTTTTTTCTAATATTGTGTTTTTAATTTTGATTTTATTTAACCATTCCTTTATGGAAAAATAAAGAGGCATAAACGGAATCCATGTCGCATATTTTATTTTTTACTTTTTTCAAACTGAGCTAAGCGATTCTGTGCTATGAAAATAGGACTAATTTGCTGGTATTCTGAAACGGAGCTCAAACCATCAACTACTGGATCACTTGTTGACTCATAACCACTTCACCAACAAGCCGCTATGAATCTTTAAATAATTCATCTTTATGAAATATCTAAGTACATAAATAACCATAAGTAAACTACATAAATGGATAGATTTTCCGTAAGTCAATAAAAAATCAGAAGAATTTTCTGTTTTTCTACTCCCTTTATATTAATTTGTGGCGTCTGGATGGAAAAAAAATTTGGATCGATTTTTGACCCTTTTCCCGTCATCCAATCGAGCTGAAACTTGGCAAGTAGACTCGTGGTGACGATCAAGAAGATCTATCAAATTTTCGTTAAAAAAAATTAATAATTATAGTATAATTTCGGATTATTGGTTTTTTCAAATTGGAAGCATTAGAAAAGTTTGATTAGCAACGGCGGCCCGATAACGTCGCGGAATATTTTCTAAATTTGAATTACTCCGTCAGTATACATAATAGGTACTTCACTACGAATGTCGAAAATCTAAATTGACTGACAAATGTTTTTAGAATTCAATCTTCAAAGCATGAAGTGTCTTATCAATGCTCAAAACATCTGACATTTTAGAAATATATTAAATTACTGTAAGTTTAGTGTTATGTTATATGTTTTAATTCGTCTTTAAATGTTGTTATATTTTACAAAGAAAGGGAGTATAATAAAAACTTGGTTTTTATGGGTTACTTTTTAAAAATATTCTTACACTTTTATAAGCATGAAACGAGATTAGTACCAGTCGTGTTAAATGAAAACAAAATATAAGAATTTATACTTCACAAATACTTTGAATTGACCAAACAAAGGAAAATGCTAAGCGCAGTCACGTCTCGTTGTGGGTACATACGTGTCATGATAAATGTAAGAATTCTCATGTCCATGGAGATAATGGTAAGGTTTCAGGGCATGTTTGGGTTTAAGACTCTTGAAAGATGAACATCTAAACATATAATGTGAAATCATGGCAAATTATGTTCAGCTGTATTACGGCTGAAATAGTGAGAATACGCGTCCGTACCTGATGTACCCGTGCGGGAAACGGGGGTAGTATAATATTAAAATCACACCTAGATATTAAAAAATATGCGAACTTTTCCGCTTATTAATGTTATTGTTTTCCTTAGATTTTTTAAAGACTTTGATGCTCAGTTATAAACCTAAAATTAAATGTATCATAGATATCTCATAGATACGAAATTATATATTTTTTTATGGGAAAGTAGGAATGGAAGTCTTTGAGTGTTCATGGGGCCTACGACCTACCACACGGCTGGCTCAAGTGATCACTTCACCATTTCCATTCTATAATACTACATCTATCATTTTTTGGAATTTGTATACATTTTTAAGAGTTTAAATATGTATGATGTAGTTATCATTAGCGTGACCGGCATTCAAAGCTATTTCATTCTCCTTAATTAAGCAGAGATGTCACTTACGAGATATCAATTTTATAAAATTTATTTTTGAAAAAAATTTTTTGGTCTAACTCAAAATATTCTGAATGTAACTAAAATTAAATATTTTTAAACAATATATTTATATGAAAGTATATTCTAAGAACACAGTTACTGGATTTGGTCCCCAGATGGATGATTAATTAATTAAGGATAAATTATAGAAGTCTCACAGAGAGAAAGCTATTTCTATATGAGAAAAGTGGATGGGAGTCCCATATACGACGACTCAGGGCCTACAACCTGTATGAGCTGGCTTAAGTGATCACTCTACACAATGCAACGTTCACCAATTCCATCGTAAAAACATCCACAAATTATCAAATATTTGAAAGATTTTTATATAGAAGAAAATTTTTTGTTCTTGATTCAAACTATATGTAGAACTTTTAAAAATTTGATTATATGCAGATGTTCTTACGATGGAATTGGTGAACTTCACATCGTGTAGTGTGATCATTTAAGCCAGCTCATACAGGTCGTAAGCCCTGGGCCATAATATAAAAGGGCTTCCATACATGTTTCTCATATAAATAGCTTCGTCTTTGTGAATCTTACATAATTCTTAATTTTATTTTATATCTTATTTTCTTTTTCTAATCTTAATTTCTTTTTATATTATTCGTCTTGTATTTTTTTGTATAGTTATAAATAATAACAGTTATCCTCTAAAAAACTTATATTACTAAGAAAAAATATTTTCAAAGCACAAAATAAAATAAAAATCACTTGGTCAAACAAGTGCAATGACACTTTGCACTTGTTTGACTAAGTGAATAAAATTTTTTTTTTACGAAAAATCTCTCCTAACATAAATAGTAAATATGTATATTGGTAGTGTATAGTGGAGGACGCCATAGTCTACTGGTCATTCCAGAGAGGTCGTTAATTCTCCGAACATTGCGGCCATGCAAGTGGATGCAATTAACGCCAATCATCCGTGCCAAAGCCTCCCAACTCGGGCATGACAGCAGGCCTCTGGGGAAACTCCTCCATGATGGGCGGAAATAATCGGACATTGATATAAGGGTTGTAAATTTTCCTTTGTAATAACAGAATTATCAGACCCAGTAATGGTGTCTTCGATATTGGTAGAAAAAACACAACACAGAAAATAATATATTTCTGGGTAACTAAAATAATTTAAAATACTTTCAACATTAAAAAATCGTCATAAAAAAACGATTACTTTCAAAACCAGTTGGATAAATCTCTATATTACTTGAGTTGTTTTATCTATTTTATTTGTTAAAAAGTTATTTATGGATTTGACAAAGCGACTAATAAATTTAAATACATTTTGAAAGTAATTCAAGGAAGCAAATACAAGGAATTGGTGAGTATTTTTATATTTCTATCTTATGCTTGATAAATGACAAGTTTATTCGTGCTTTAAAATACCATCTGTTATACAGCGATGGATACTTTCTTTGACACCGTAGAAGTCCATAAAATATTGATAATGAATCCAGGGTGTAAACGGCTTGTCAGCATCTTCATGGGCAATCCCCTCTGGATCAGGTCGGAGTGATTGCGCGTTGTCCGGCTTGATTTACCATCAATCGCTGCAGCACAATGGTGGAGACACTTGATGTATTATCTAACGGAGACGTAATTAGAGTAAATTGTCCGTCCAGTCAATACTCACCGCAAACACTGGGATAATGATGCCGTCTGATGGTTATGGATTATTATAGATTAAAATGATGGTATTTACTTGCTTCACGAATATTTTTTTGTATCAAAACACAGTTTGAATTTAGCACATTTGAAGTCGATAAAAAATATTTATTCAATATTGTGTAGTGCAATATGTTTGAACAGTTCAATTGGGTTATTTTTAAAATAAAATAGATATATCAATTAGAAAAATATAAAGTTAATTTAATATATCGAAAAAATATTTAAATACCACCAGAATACGAGATTGAATCTTTTTAAATATTGTAAAAAATGGATTGATTTATGCTGGTGCCACCTTGATTCTTGGGATTCATTTCATGTAATACAATATAAAATTGATAATAATTTTAAAAATGTATCATATAAGAAAAACTACGTTTACGTAAGTGACTAATTTTTCGTAAAATCATCATGGTAATCGGTTATCATTACAAAAATTGAAATTGAAAAGCAAAATCGGTATGTTCGTATTGCGGCGGTAACGAAATTTTTTTATATCTGAATTTCGTACGTTTTTAATTCTAATTGATTTGTTTATCTTTCTTATCCATATGGAATAAATAATGCTTAGTAAAATAAACCAAATAAAATCGCAGATATTGGAATACCTCAAATTAAAAATTTATTTACACAGAATTTCTTCTAGGTAAGGAGAAAAATATATTATTTTAAATAAAGACGAAAAAATATTTATTTTAAAATTTTTTAGAGTTTTAAAAAAATATTTTGTGTATTCATTGCACTTTATATTAATTGCCTTAAATATATATTTCTATTATAGTAAAATTTATAGCAAAAGTGTGTGTACAAACATCAAATTTTAAATAAAATAAATATGTTCATTAATATGATGAGAAAATGTAAATCTGACAATTTTTATGATATTTATTCTCGAAAATCTTTTGCTTTAATATATAATTAATGATAATTTTATATATTTTGTATGGCAACGAGAATTTTTAAAGTTAAAATAGTAATATTAGTAGGTATCTTAAACAAAAATCAAATCTCATCATCTAAAAGATTGAATGAAATATATTATTAAGTATATTCAGCTCAGATTATTTTGCTGAATGAAAGAAACTTCAAATGTTTACAATAATAATTACATTCTGCTTTACATATGCTCCATAAACGTCATTCTAATGTTTATCCAACCATTTACTGGAGCGTTTATTACCATCAAACCGCGCCACATCCACTTGCCATTCCGTTCCACCCTTCAAGAGAGAAGCAAACTTGGTTAACTCGGCGTTACACGTCATCATTGTTATGCAAAGGCTGTTTTATCTCTAAACGTCAGGTAAACTCAGACTGAATGCGTTCTGGAGGCTGCGACGGGGGTCGGTATGGTTAGCAGCCATTCACTCACGTCTCCGTCGGATTACGTAGTAATGTAACGTTTTGCACAACAAATTTTGCCATTGAAATTGTATCAAATTTGTATGTAAATATCTCACCTAAGTTCGTGTGAATAATAAACCATAGACGCTTGGTTTAGAAAAGAAGATTATTAAATAGATTCTGAAAATGTGTGAAAATGTTTCGGAATTTGCGGACATTTCCGTGGTATATTTAATTTGGCACAATTAACATATTATTGTGTAAGAATGATAATCAAAATTTTGAGTTAATTCGAGATTAAATTTATTTAAAACTTTAATAATACCCGTAATACCATGATTAAGTACCTACAGTAGTAAAAAAAAACATACAAAAATTAAAACAAAATTAAAATGTACACAACGGGCCATGGAAAGGCAGATGCTCGGCATAAGCCTTCGAGATAAAATCAGAAATGAAGAAATAAGACGCCGAACAAAAGTTGCCGATATTGCAAAACTACAATGGCAGTGGGCTGGACATATGGCTCGACAGGAGGATACTAGATGGGTACCCAGAATCCTACAGTGAAGGCCCTGGACAAAAAATAGAAGGGTCGGAAGACCTCCCAAAAGGTGGTCTGATGACATAGTCCAGCAAGCAGGAAGAACCTGGATGCGAAGGGGGAAAAACAGAGATGAGTGGAAGAAAATGGAAGAGACCTACATCCAGCAGTGGAGAAAAACAGACTAATGAAGAAGAAGAAGAAGAAGTAGTAAATACCCATAAGTGGACGCCATCCAGATTGAAGGACCCAAAATTGAACGATATAATAGCCGGCTCGACACGGACCCAATATTAGACACGATATTCTGATTTGTAGGACCAGAATAAACAAAAGGGCTGAAGGAAAAGAAAAGAAACTGGAAATGGAAAGTTCAACTCGCCAGATTCACCTAGAAGAGGATAGCGCTTCCTTATCCATCTCGAAGGAGTTGTCGAGGACTACTGATGTTGATATCACGGTTGTTATTCTTGGCCGGCGACTTCGCAAGCTGCATTAGTGTAAAAAAAATTACAAAAAAATGAGCAATAAATAGTGGTGTATTAACTTTGTTATCTCTACGTGAGTTAAATAATAATTTTTATATTTTTAGAGAGTTCAGAATCTTTCATCGATATTAAACCGACTACTTAAAAATATAAAATTTTTATATTGATTGGACGTAAATACAAATAATTAATTGATTAGGTACTGACAAAATGAACTAAAGTTGTATTAGGGTGGTTGTAACAGTAATATTGAGAAAAGAGGAGAAAAGTTAATGAATGTAATATTGTTGAGCAAATTAATATAGAATTCAAATTTATTTAAATTTCTAAACATTACAAATTATTCGTTTTATTTCTTTTACGTGTGACGGGATGACAAAGTTTAATTGTACACGAATGAAAAAAATTAACGATAAATTAATGATAATTATTAAATTGGGTGAAAAACATCAACTTTGTTCATTCTATGTCAGTTTAATAATATTTTTATATTTTACTACTTAAGTTTCAATAGTAACAAAATCAATCTCTCATCGACAGGTGAAGAAGTAAACTGCATTATTATCATGAATAATGTCTACAATATTAACGGCAAACCTTCTTCTTTATATGCAGTGTACCATCGGCTATTATTTTCGGAACATTCTAATGAATTAGAAAATCAATCAAGGTGCAACAACTAAATTCATCGTATTTAATTATATTTAGTGTGTTTGAATACAAATGTTTTGTAATTGTTGGCTTTGTTTACCGTCGCTCAGTAAATTCACAATTTATATGTTATACAAAGGCCAAAGTTTACCACAATAGCAATCTATATCGAGAAGTTTCTCTGTTTGCCATCATGCTTAAGCAATCAACGTCCTAACCACGTCAAACTTAACCCATAACCGCATCCTTATACTTCCTGACAGGATGCTTTCGGGCTGCGCAAGTAGGTTTGTTGGATTATTCAATGTCGCAATGTTAATAATTTATAATTACTTGGTTAAAATTTTATTAAACACTATAAAAAATATGTATTTATTGCCGTACAGGTTAATTTTTAGAAAATAATCTTAATATTTATAACATTTTTTATAACATAATTAGGCCCGGTTGTTTCAAGTTCGATCAAAGTAAGCGGTCGATTAAAGCACAGATTTTTACGAAAACGGATAGTCTTATTGGTGGAGAACGTAAAAATCTATGCTTTAAAAGTACGCTTACTTTAATCCAACTTGAAACAACCGGCCCTTAGAGATGTTTTCATTAAAAAAATATTTATTTATTTCAAATCTGAAAAAAAATTTAAAACTGGTAAAGCAATGCCTGCTATAATACAGTAAAATACTACCGAAATCCCCAGCATACTAATAGGTTTTTATTTCTCAAAATACTCAAATGTAAACAAAAAATTTTTTTTTTTTAAAAATATCATATTTTTCATGTCTATAAGGCGATCGTCTTGCAGAATGAGCAAATTTCACCATTTTTTCTCATATCTTCTCTTGCGTTTTTTATTACATTTTTGTATGGAAATATCTCATTTTAAAATTTATTCATCAGGTTACATATATTTTAAATACGAATATCTTATTAAAATGTCACAAACTAAATTATATAATTTATTAATAAATTAACAAACCTTCGATGTTTTAAAAATGAAGAAAATTGCTCGACTTTATGGGCCTTTTATGACTGAACGGCGTGTTGAGTTTGTCTTTTTAATTCAATAATATTATAAAGTAAACGTTTATCTTAAATTTTTATTAATTTTTGCAAAATCTGTTAATACGTTTACATGCAATTTATGTTTTAAAAAACACTGTTTTTTAAATTATTTTTATTTTTTGTGTGTTTTTTTTCGATCCTTTTAAAATAGTTTATAACTTTTTTTCTTTAATAAATTAAAGGAATAGACATTTTTATTTTAAAATTAATACAAAAAAAATCAAAAATTATTCTCCATTTCAGATTTTAGCTATTTAATCAAGGCACTGCGTATTGTGTAATAAATACGTTGCGTCTTGATTAAATATCTAAAATCAGGAATATCGACAAAGATTTTGATTTTTTTTGTTTTTATTGTAAAATTATAATATCTATTCTTTTGACTATTGAAGTAAAAAAGTTGTCAACCATGTAAAAAGAGTTGAATAAAACCCACAAAAAAAAAATATATTTTTAAAAAACAGTATTTTTAAAACATAAATTGCATGTAAACAAACTAAAAGATTTTTTCTATAATTGTTATAAATTTAAGATAATCGTTTACTTTGTAATATTATTGAATAAAAAAGACATCTCAACACGCAGTGCAGTCATAAAAGGCCCACAAAGTGGAGCAATTTTCTTCATTTTTAAAACATCGAAGGTTTGGTAATTTATTAATCAATTATTTAATTTAGTTTATGACATTTAAATAAGATATTCTTATTTAAAATATATGTAACCTGATGAATAAATTTTAAAATGAGATATGTCACTACAAAAATGTGATAAAAAAAGCAAGAGAAGATATGAGAAAAAATTGTGAAATTTGCTCATTCTGCTAGACGATCGCCATAAGTATCAATAAAGAAGTTCTAATAAAATTATTTCAATAATTGACGTGCTTTGGAAGCTTCGCTTAGAATGGGGATGAGAAGCTTTATGGTAATCTAACAGCCAGACTTAACAATGCACACACAATACTCATACTTAAATACCGGCCTAGAAGGAATATTATCCAGGGAGGAGCGACTGACATAGATTGTATAAATTTATTTGACACTCCATGCTGGATTGACGGCTGAGGGGTTGAATTATAATAGGTTATGTTTTTTATTCATGATTGGTATAATAGGTTAACATTTATTAAAAAAAATTCAATTGATCTAGCGACCTTGTAGATTAACAACATTTTTAAAAATAATGATTTTATTATGTGTATAAATCTGCTTTTATTATTTGATTAATTACACCTACATGTTTCGCATATACCTTTCCATCGTCGGGGTGTATATATATATATATATATTATATATATATATAATATATATATATATATATATATATATATATATATATATGTGACGTAGCAACCTCTGTTCGTCACACCTCTTCGCGAAACCTCTAAAGAAATGAATTTATTGATCCCCGCACCAACTATCTGCACCAAAATTTGATTTCTAACCGCGTAGGTACCGCAAATACTCTATGGAAAAAATAATGTCTTTGGTCTACTGCAGATAGTTTCACAGCGGTCGCGAACGGCGGAGACGACATTACAAAATGGCGCATTTGAAATCTGACACTTCAGCACGCAAGATGTGAACCTTTCTGTGAACCCTCGTGTTAATAGGTAAGCTCATTCCGAGAGACGCAATTTGAAGTGGCATAAAGATAACATGTGAAATTACATGATTGGTTGTTAATAATGTCTTTCGTCTTAATAGAGGGTTTTTCCACGGGAGCGCTTCGCGCCATGGCCAGGTGACGCAGCATGGAGTGAAAAGTGAATCCATTGCAACGCCTAGGGGGCAGCTGCAGAGGTGATGTTCCGGTAATCATCTGCATCGGCAGCCCAAAGCCTCGGGGCGGGGTTGTTCTCTGAACCCATAAGGGAGCAATCCTGCTTCAGATGCGAGGCCAGCAAATGAAGACCACGACTAGCCTGGTATTCCAATTCTCTCTAATAATCAATTTCACATCACGCCTGGAGCGAGCTGCATGTTATCTGACTCCGTAAATACAAGAACATGTGCATCAGGTCGAGCTGTTTTAGAAAAAAGGAACATTGCTAAGCACGTGCGGAAGCGGTGTTTGTGCCAGACTATTGTAGCTTCATTGTTTTAAGTGTGATATAGAAATTTTGCCCAGATGTTCATCATCTCCAGAATGTGATTGCCACGCACCGACACCCGCGCTGCGTCACCGCTAGTAATATAAAAGTATTTAGTTCCAGTGTCTTTTCCATCCTTGTATGACGCGGCCGCTAGCGCTGATGTCGAGGCGTGGTAAATTAAACCTTCACCTCAATTTATTGTAAAAAAAGGGTTTCAATGTGTAAAATTCCTAAAAATACTTAATAAATAAATTGTCACCTTCTGTGGCATTATTAATTTCTGTTTAAAATTCATTTGAATAAATTCCCCTTCATCTAAATAATGTTTCGTTGTATTACCATAGTCATTGAACTGTTGCAACTTAAAATAAGTTAAAGTGAGAGACAGCTGAAGTGCAGCGTACACGACACCGGAAGTACCCTGAGTTTGAATTGTAGAAGTATGGTGAGTCCGATTCTTCTCCGACTGAACAAAACTGGTGGCGACGAGGAGTTCTGTTGGGAGCAACAGAACTTCACGTCGTAATATATATATATATATATATATATATATATATAGATATATTTAATTGATTTTTAATAATATTTTATTTACATTTCATGATTTACTAATTTCTAATGATTCATAATTATTCAATTTCAGACCAAAATTATTTGTCTGAATAATCATGGTTTTTCTGAATTTGCAAATCATTTATTAGAAAATGATCATGGTTTTGATAAAAATTTATAAATTTTGGTCTAAAATTGAATAATTAAAAATCATTATAAATTATTAAGGCATATAAGAGTAAACAAAATATTATTAACAAAATAATATAAACAAAAGACATTATTAATTTTGATATTTTGAAATACATATATATAACACCCTAACGATGGAAAGGTATTTCCGAAACATGTAGGTGTAATTAATCAAATAATATAAGTAGATTCAGAAAAATAATACAATCAATATTTTTAACATTTATAAATATTATATTTGTAATAAATATACAAAAAATTGAATCAAAATATCATTATTTAGTAAATTTTATCATAATATTGAGAATCTTTAAAAAATTGACTATTAGTTTAAAAAATATGATTTTTTATATAATAAATGTATATTTACATTTTTTATACAATAAATTTATTACATCTGTTTATAACAACTTTTATCCTGAAAATAGAAATCACTTGTTATTTTATAAAAACGTGCTTCTTGTCTTTGTACATAGTGGAGATCGTTTACATTTTCAAACGTATATTATGAATAAAGCATAATTTTTAAAGTCGAATACAAGGATAATAATAACATATCGTGTTACATTCAGAGTCGACATAAAACTTGAAATAATTAATTTTGATAACAGAGTGTCAGAAACAGTTGAAACAGTCATATATAAAGATTATCTGTTCATATTTTTTTATTTATTATGTACATAAATACTTGTAATCAACATTTATTATATTATTTATTAATTGATATGTTAGTTACTTTATGGTGCACATGATTATTTTAATTTAAATAAAATAGACTACAAACTACAAAATTCAATGAAGTGACGCATACACTACGTAACTATATGTTACAGCAATACTCGTTTGTATATATTTTTAAACCAAGCCAAGCACTTATGTAATGTAATTGAGACTAATTTAATGAAAATATCCCGGGACTACAAGGTGAATATCATAATACAGTTATACTGGTTAAATAAGTTTAGCTGGTCAACTCCAAATGTTTAACTAACTACAAATGTTTTGCTTTGAATGTTTTGCTTTTTAACTAACTTCAAATGTTTAGCTGGTTAACTTCGAATACTTTGACAATTAGACAATTAGTTGATACTCGTTATATTGTTATGTTGATATTTTTCGGACCTAGGTTACATAATTATATTTTGTATCAATAATTTTTTTAACGTATAATTTAATAATTCTATTAGTGACAGAAGAGATTTCTTATTTTTATGTACCATGTTTTTACAACTCTTAATAAATTAGTTAACTCTTAGTAAATTAATTATTCTACTTTATTTACATTCTTGCATTACTTTACTTTATTTGTAATGATCACTAGACAAATCATCCAATGTAAAGCTGAAAATTTAAATAAGGTGGATTTATTTTTATAGTATGTATCTTCGCCAAACTAAATTAGGAGATTTAAAAGTTTTCAGGAATTTCAATAGGCCTCTTCTTTAATCAATTATCAAGTAGAAGAATGTAACTTTAAACAATGTTAAACGTTGCTTGATTGTGATATGTGCATTAATCAGATTTAAAAAAAAAAATTTTTTTCAAAATTAATTAATTTGTCTCCTTTAAAAGCCTTTTCCCTTCACAGAAAGATTGGAACACCGCATTCTTCTGCTCTGACATAAAACTCTCGCCTCATCATCATTTACACATCTTCGCATGCAAGCTTGTAGTTTTTTGAGACTCCTAATAAGACCATCTTCCAGTAACCTAACCTAACCTAACCTAAGTGCTAACTCTTCCGCGACGGCCCTCTCTTTCTACGGCGTCAATTTTTCAATCATTTATCTTTCTAACCATTCTTTCTCGTTCATTTGGTTAACATGCTTAAACATCCTAAGTGGCAAAACGGATAGTGGTGAGGTTGACACTGACAGACTTACATTTTCTCATATTTTTTGTAATTCTTCTCAAAAGCACGCGCAGTTTGCCTCAGCTATCCTAGACCATACCTGGACCGTACCATACCGAATCCATAACGCCACATTTTTCGCTGATTTCGAGATTTTAATCATTCTTACTTTTACACAGTTCATTCATATCATCTTCTTCGTATAAACTCCCCGGTAATGCGGCGTGGCTTTTTGAAAAATCTTATCGATACCTGTTGACATGACTCCCGGTCATCTTAGGCCGGCGAAACACTACGCAGATTTTCCACCGCGTCTCTTCGCAGAACGCCGCTACATTTCTTTCCATACAATATGCGCTTATCAAACACACTACGCGGATGATCGGTGGGCTCATTTGCTCTTTGTGATTTTACGCGAAAGAAAAACGCGGCGAAAGATTCGCGCAGCGTGTCGCCGGGGTTAGTCTGATTTAACATTGTATTCTCTCTCTTAATATATTATGGAATAGATCTGGTATCTCCCGTAAGAAATAATATACTACTTAAATAAAGACTTATTGTACATGTTTAGAAAACAAATCTGATACTTAGATTTTGTTACCACTAAAATAAGAAATCGAAAGTTTCCCAATCGGAAAACTTTACATCTTTCTAATTAATTCATGTTATTTATTTGAAATATAACATAACTATGTTATTGAAATGAGTTTGCATTAAAAAAATAACAACCATAACATTACTATCAAATTATTTGTGACGTTTGTAGCACATCTGCATAAAAAATGAACGACTTGTGTTTTAAATAACCATTTTAAATAATGAACCTCATTTATTTGGCAGTTCACATTTTGTTTTTTTAAGGATAATTTATTTTTGAAACACCTTACAGGAATTCAAAATTTCATTAATTTCCCTAGGAGTGTAGGCGAACACCTAGGGTATAAATATACAGGAGAGAGACAAGAAAATGCCAGATGAAATGTGAGAAATGAACGTTGCCATCTGCGCTGCTCGCTGGAATTAGTATAGCCCGTCTGTTTATCCACACAGTGTATAAATAGGGTGACTGCAAATTTCTTGCTTAAATATTTAGTTAATATAATAGCTTAATTCAGAGGAAACTTCAGAATTTATTATATTTATATAGGTCGTTCGTGGTGTAGAAACTTTCTTATTCTGCCTAGCATTTATTAAATGAAAGATTTTTGTTTATTATGAATATATATATTATTAAGACACACTTTTTATCAATAACAATGAAGAATAGTCGATCTTATTTTTTGTTTTCGTTTTCAATAAAAAACTATATTAAATTTTTATTTTTATTTATTTGATTGGCATACGCATAAAAATCCCCACTTTTCTATGCAAGAAGTGAAAAATGTTGTAAATAATGTAATATGGGTATGTAAAATTTTTTACCGTAATTAGTATATTTATACGATGGTTTTAATTTTACTTGTACAAACAGATTATACTGCAATAAACTATTTAATAATGTTTTCATTAATAAACTGATATGATACACTTTTTTTTATAGTATCGACTATTCATATCATATCATGAACAATAATTTCTTAAGAAAAATATTTTTTATTTAGAAAAATGCAAAACGTTTACTGTTCAAACTCCATTCTATCAGGGGATCCAATTTCACCGCGGCAGTTTTGGTAAGTTAAATAAAATATTTTGACCTTATATATAGTCTCTTTTTAATTGATTAATATTAATATTAACGGTTCGAATCCCGGTAAAAGTTAAAATATTTTTTCGTTAATTTGATTTTTCTGTAGGTATGTATTTTCTAATTGATTAATAAAAAATTGTTTAATAACTTACAGAATTTTTTTCTGAAATTGCAACTTCACAATATATATATTTTTTTAAATGCATATCTGATCTACTATACTATGATTTTCTTAAACAACCCCAGACGTGGATTTATGCTTAAAAATCCTATTATGAAACAATAAATATTTTTCCGTAAATATGAATATATTTCTGTTAATACATAGTAGATTGTTGGAGCACCCTGCATCAGAATGGCTATGTTTCTAGCCGCCCCTATCACTTGTCTTCTCGAGGGATTATTTCGTTGGACATAATGCTTTTTGCGGGGATGTCTGCATATTATATTCTATGCGTGAGCCTTTTCATCCCAGGCTTTAGCGGTGACAAGTCTGTGTTATGTTCTCATTCCAGGTGTCTTGTCAGAAATTGTAGGCTTAATAAGTGATAATATATTCCTTAATAATATATAAATTTGTGATTTTCTTGACAATTTGTTCTGAGTTATATGATAATAAGAAGTGGACCGAAAATAATAATAGTTTATTCAATGTAATGGGTCAGCATGAATCGTAGATTTATTTTGAATTAACGTTTATTAAAAAAAAATTCTATGAACCAGCCAAGTAAATGAACAACCAGCCCGCAAGGATAGGCAGAAAGGATGGAACTCGGGTTTTTTCAAACATTCATTTTAATTGTTTAGCATTACATCAAACGTAGCCACTCTTTCGTGTCTTTGTCATTAGTTTCGACTTGATTTCATTCATTAGAATTTCACTATCCATGCATATGTCAGATATCTTAAAGTACCTACTATAAATCAGCTTCATAATTAGCTACTAGCACTGGGTCATTCCAATCCCGCTCTTACTTCTAATTCCTTCGGTTCTTTCATAAAATGTCCATGTACAAGTTGAAAAGGCATTGTAACATTCACATTATTGTTATATCGAACCACCATGTGAATGCCCCATCAATTCTCGCGCAAGCACTCCTTCCCTGGTATAGGGACGCAATTGCCTGTGTGAATTAACCTTTACGCCGTATTCTGACAAAACATTTCTCAAATTTAGTTTTATCACTCCATAAGATGATCTTAAATAAATCATAACAGGTATTTGGTGTCTGAAACATCAATTTCTGCGATTATTTAAAAATTTCAAAATTAACGAAAATTAACTATTCACATTTCTTCACAAACGATTTTTCCATCCATCCTATACAAGCCGACAGATGAAGTAGATCAAAATTAATGATATCCGTTTCTTCAAAAAGCACTCAATGTGATATTGGTATCTAAATTTCTGCACGTCTTCATCTTAATATTTTCTTAGACACAGACATCTGGCGAATCGACTAAAACTTTATTCGCCGACATGTTGAATATTTATCTCAAGACGGATTTAATTAATTCATTTCTGCCATCCTTTCTCCACACAAAGACAAGTGTGGCAACATTATTTGATATCTTTAGGAATATAAAGGGAATAAGACATCAAATATTCAACGCAGAAACTCTCTTGTTACGCTGAATATCTTTGAAATAATTATTATTATTGTTTCATTGCCAACGATAGTAGGTTCACAAATATGCCAGCAATCATTATTTTAATACTTCATCAACAAAGTATATATATATATATATACCATCTCATTATTCGTCCTAACAGTTAAGCAACAATATTATAGGAATTTTTGTATTTCGTGTAACCAGATGCTTCAAAGAATTTACGCACTATCGGAACCCGGAACGTAATATTTGTTTTGGTACAACACTATCGTAGGATCTAAAACAGTCTACATTTACCTACAATCTTCGGAAAATGTTTAAAAACGTCTAGAAATGCCTGAAGAAACCGAAGTGACGAAGACCTTCTCCTAAACACTAGAATAATCTATAAAGTACGAAAATATCAGCATTCGGGTACAAATACGGAACTAAGGCGCAGCGCTAGTTGAGTTGTTGTGTTTAACAGTTCGTTTAGTACGAAGTACGCTCTAGACGACGGCCAGGTGTGCCCAGTCGTTGAATTGCTAGCGAAATAATCCAGCGAAGTACTTAATTGGCTTAATTGTTACTTAATTAATACTTAATTGGCAAAACAAACCAGAGCGACTTCTAAGTGCGAGATTCGAATATTCTACAAGCACGTGTTACCCAGCGATAATAAAGTACTCATTTACTAGTGATATATTGCGAAATAGTGTAATTTAAATAAAAGTTTTTATTTACACTTAAAACGAATTAAAATTTTAAATTATTTTGTACATTGATTAATTAATTATTATTAATCAAACATTAATTAATTATATGAATAATTAATTAATTAAAAAATATTGATTATTTTATTTGTATATATCTACTCTTTTATAAAAGTAGATATATACAAATAAAATAATCAATATTTTTTTAAATATCAATCTACAATGTTGCTCAATCAATTGAAATAAATTTCATTCATTTTTTCATCAATTTTCAGTGTTTTCATTCATTCCTCTCTAGCCACGATACGTGACAATATCATAAAATCATATATGTATGTTCTTGGAGATTATGAATATAAATTCATATATAAGAGTGAAATTTCGTTCCCAACACTATTAATCAAATAGTGACAAACTTACAATGTAAATATTCTCAATAGAATTTCTAAGTTATATACATCTTCTAATTTGCATTGTACTGTAAAAAATACATATTTCAAAATCGTGACTAAATCTATCAAAAATCGGATTTTGATTTTAGCATAAAAAATACAATTTTCAGATTTTTTAAATAGAGGTACGTTCATACGTGAAATATATTCAGTTTTAAACTATATGGTACTACGCTTACAGCATGCGATACTGTATAAAAGCAGGACTTATCGAAGAAACTAATCTTTCAAACTTATTTATAATAATGATCCAGAATTATAGTGTGTAGCCAGGTGGTACATATAGGTTCCACGAGAATTTTAAGTTTTGTTCGTAAGATCTTGGACCTTCTGATGAATATATATTTGCGCTGACTGGTTTTATTAGATTTTACTGAAGAAGGCTAGTGCCATTTTATTTTATATTTTTATATATTTATATTTTTAAATTGTTTAAATTATTATATTTTTAAATTGTTTAAATTATTATATATAATATATAATAATAATAAAATTAAAATTATGCAATAGTCAACAAGCGGCTACTAAACTTCCTATCAATCCAAGCACTTCTACTTTGAAAATAGATCTATGTTTCTGGTCTCCCAGAACAGACCAGAAACTTTGACATGATGAACGGTCAGACGGACAACTAAATTATTATATTTAGATTTTCCAGAGCATTCATAATTTGAGAACATAAAGAACAACGTCATGAAGAACAAATATGTCACTCTAAGAAAGTTGTCCCCAAATCAATTATTATCAATCAGTTGTTCCAAAGCAATAAAATACAATATTGGTATATGGACTTTGTGTGATTTTCCATTATTGTTGTACGATGAAATTGTATTTGATAGACGTTTCTTTTAATCAAGTACTAGAATATACTTTTTAAAATTTGATTATTTTGCTTTGATAAATACGAAAATAAGTTCAGAATTAGGAGAAAAAGCTCCACTTTGAATATGACATAAACACTGGATTACGTTTTTTAATATGATTATCTGCCGTACACCCGTGAAAAATTGCGGGATATGATAATTAACAACAAACCTTGCGTGTGACCTAGCCCGGTTGGTTGCGTGTAACACTCTGATTATCTAAAGTTGTAATTCAAGCAAGTTACGGACGTTACGGATCAATAGATAAAGAAATAATTATACATAGATAACCACCCTCGAGACTTGTCAGACCTACCCGTGCAGTAGCTACCACTGGTCGTAATGCGACTACCACAGCCGACAGCAAGACCTTGCAACAAGCAGACACTACACAGTGGCCATCATAGGCTGCGAATCGCTCACCATAGCCGTTCGGCCAACCATTGGCGCTTTGATGTGTCAAGCAAATATTAACTAGCAATCAAGCGATTGATGTGTTCAGTGATAAAACCAACTTTGGTTAAATGGCTATTTTAATAAACAGAATTGCCGCATTGAAGCGATGATAATCTACAAGTCGTTGCTGAAACACTAGTACATCCAGAAAAAGCCGCCGTTTGATGAGTTTTATGGGCCCCTAGAATCGTTGGTCCGTATGTCTGCAAAAATGATGGTGGTCAGTATGTTACAGTCAACGGTGAGCGGAACAGAAACATGATTACTAACTTTTTTGTACCTCAATTGAAAGACATGAATGTTTTAGGCATGTGGTTCAGTAGGATCGCGTCACATGTCATACAGCGCGCGATACAATTAATTTGCTGAAAAAAACATTTGACCAACGATTAATTTTACGAAATGGACCTGTTAAATGGCCACCTCGTTCGTTTGACGCCATTAGATTATTTTCTCTGAGGAAATGTAAAGTCGCATGTCTACGCCGATAAACCAGACACAATAAAGCACTTGAAAGCCAACATTTGATGCGTTATTGCCAAAATACAGCCTGATTTACTACCTAGAGTATGTGAAATTTGGACCTCCAGATTACGCTGTGTAGGCGTAGGTGGCCACGTGCCCGAAAATATATTCAAATATTAGGTCCTTACATATGAAATTGGCGTTTTGCCGTACTGGCAAATTTGATCTCATATATCTTCTTTTTGGTTAGGAATTCCAAATCCAAATTTATATAGCTATTTACTCATGTATTTGTGTTTTGAAAATTATAATTTATTTGTTTTTTCCTCAATTGTTTTTTTCTTTGCGTCACTCAGTTTACAAAATGAAAAACTTGAAATATCGCGTTATTTACCAGTACGAGTTCCACCGTGGCACCAGTGCTGCAGAAACGGCTCGAAGGATTAATGATGTGTATGGCGACGGTGCCGCAAAAGAAAACACAGTGCGTTTTTGGTTCCAACGTTTTCGTTCTGGAAATTTCGACCTGCAGAACAAGCCCCGTGGACGGCCGGAGACCAAAGTTGATAATGAAGAATTGAAGGCTATTGTGGAAGCGGATCCATCGCAAACCACATCCGAGTTAGCTGCAGGCTGCGGTGTTAGTGATAAAACTGTTTTAATCCACTTGAAGCAAATTGGTAAGGTGAAAAAGCTTGAAAGGTGGGTACCTCACGAATTGAGTGAAGCAAATCAACAAAGCGCGCGTTGACTGCTGCGTTGCATTACTCAACCGGCACAATAATGAAGGGATTTCAAAAATCGAATCATTACCTGTGATGAAAAGTGGATCCTGTACGATAATCGGAAGCGCTCATCGCAATGGCTGAACCCTGCCGAACCAGCCAAACCATGTCCCCAAGCGAAAATTGACTCCAAAAAAGTTACTTGTGAGCGTTTGGTGGACTAGTGCTGGTGTCGTTCACTACAGCTTTCTTAAATCTGGCCAGACGATTACGGCAGATGTCTATTGTCAGCAACTGCAAACCATGATGGAAAAGCTAGCTGCTAAACAACCGAGGCTGATCGCTCTAGGCCACTGCTGCTTCATGATAACGCTAGACCACACACTGCACAACAGACGGCTACCAAATTAGAGGAGCTTCAATTGGAATGTCTAAGACATCCACCGTACTCTCCGGACCTTGCCCCAACAGATTACCATTTTTTTCGAAATTTGGATAACTTCTTGCAAAGGAAAAAATTCAACTCCGATGGGGCAGTCCAAACCGCCTTCAAAGATTTTATTGATTCCCGTCCGAATTGTTTTTTTAGTAAAGGGATCGATGAACTACCTATGAGATGGCAAAAGTGCACAGATAGCAATGGTACATACTTTGATTAAATAAATATATTATAATAAAAAAAAAATCGGCTTTATGTTCCTCCCATACTAAACGCCAATTTCATATGTAAGGACCTAATATTAATGCCATAAAATTATCTGTTAAATTAAACCAATTTTATGTTTATTAAAAACAATTTAAAGTTCTGATAGTTTGATTTCTCAAGTATCAAATTGGAATACGTTTTACACAAAAAATTTAATTCAAATTTATATTAAGGCTGGGATTGTATTTGATACCAATAAAGTGAAAATCAAATGGAAATCGGATAAGGTATAAAGAGAGGTTTCGTATTTTTAATAAGATTATTTTTTATAACACTCTCCGGTATTTCTAAAATAAGTTTACCTTTTATTCGGAATTGTTTTTTCTGAACTCCTTCACTTGGAATAAGGCTGGTACAATTCATTGTGAGTCGTCAGTATCAGTCATACTGGATTGATGGATTGAGTTTTGCATTAATGTAGCAATTTGTTTGTTAAAAAATAGTGACGCGGTGTCTTATTTTTGAAGACAATAATTTATTATGTTATTTGGTTATGCGGAGGGTGGTATGTGGGAGGAAATAAAAAAAAGTAAAAAAGGCAGAATAAAACAAATACTTTCTAAGAATTGAAGAAGTACCTGGGTGCCTTTATATGCTTAATTTCGAATTTTTATAACATGAAATAAAAAAATAAAAATTCCTTATAATATTTAAGTTTTATTAGGTAAATATAAACATTCTACAATAGTAACATTGAATATCAAAAATTGTTATTTTGAAGTTAGTCCAAACATAAATCATGTTGGTTTTCTGATTTTTATGACAGACTTTTTTTTACATTTACGCACATTACAATATGAATTAAACCACCGTTTTTATTAATTCAAATGACACAAGATTTCTAATTGCTGAAATTCTGCCTAATTTGCTTAAGTTTATCACAAAATGCCAAATAAAATTTAACTCTCACTATAAATAAAATAATCTCAAATTTTAAGTATGTTGGTGTTAAACGTTTTAGCCGCGACTTAAGGCTGTGAAAAGCGCCAACTAGGATAGCGCAGCGTTATGGTAGCGTTAGTGGCAAATATTTATTATGTTAGTTACAGATATTTTTATATAATTTTTATAGAGAATAATCTATTTTGATGGTATATTTATAATTTTTAAACTTAATACACACGATGAGAAGAATAATTTCTAAATAAGTCTTAAATTAAAATCTAAATAAACATTTTAAATTCCAGGTATTTCTCTGAGGGCACATGATTTTTACTTTAATTAATCATCCCTTAATTCCGTATTCCTGTGTTTCTATTTACATACAAATAATAATAAGCACCTAAACGGAAAAAAACGTGGCAAAAATCAACCGTTTTTAACCCTTCCAAATTTAGTAAAAATACAGCAGAGCGAATATGTATTATCCCGTGGACTCGAAAAAGGAGCGCGCAAAATGACAAATTGCAAAAATACACATTTTAATTTTTTACTTGGGTGTCGGCTTGCCTGTAAACACCTATTAATTTTACATACAAATACAATAGATTCGCCTCGTAAGAATGAGTTCATGTCGTTCCGTGTTGTCTGGGAGTACAAGAGAATATAATGAGTGTACCAACTCTTACCTTCGTAAATCACACGTCAAACACAAGATCATTTTTTTAAATGTAGTTTTTGTTAGAAGACTCAACAGTCGACTAGCGTGTTTGAAAATGAGGTTGTGGTATGAGGACAAAAGCCTCCTTTGTCCTTTGTCTTCTCTTAGTTAGTTACATAATTAATAAATGCATTGATATATGTTTTATTATGTCAATCGTTATCATATGAATATATATATATATATATATATCAATTTTTTGTATATTTGAATGAATTTTATTAATACCAATTTAGAAAAATAATTTTTCAATAATATTAAATGATTAAATTTAATTATTAAATTTTTATGACACAACTAAGTACTAAAGGGTAAAGGTTATTATTACGGTCGTTGGATATATTTATGTATTAAATAAAACGGATATTTTATACGAACCGTATAATTTATTGAGAAGCATATCTCGACGTTTCACTGAAGTCTTATCCAGCGTCATCAGGAGAGCGTCCTATCACCGCGGGGGTGGAGACCGAACTGAGTACGTCAAAGACATAGGCATCAATATTGCACTCAGAAGCTGTCAGCCCTCATAATCATAGGAAATTTAGAAGTCATCTCATTATATAATTAATTATCTTTTTTTCAAAATCATTTAAAAGGTTATCAAAAATTCTAAATCAGATAGTCTAACCATCCCAGAGTTTGTGGAGAAGATAAAGTGGTGATGCAGCAGAAGACTATTTTTCACGTTACTATTAAAGAGTAGGTATGTATGCTAGCCACATCCGGATAGGCTCTCAATAATCCTAAACACAAAACAATTTGACCAATTGCGAACTTTATGAAAAATGGTAATGCTTTTTTACCATTTTCCAAACATAATGTTTATAATTTTGCTAGCAATGTTTATCACCTTTGTAACCAGGTCCTTTTTACAAATAGTCATCTTTTAAATTTATTTTCATGTTAAGTAGGTACTTTATTACTATTTATTTTCCATATATAACTTTTTAATATTTTGATTATCTATACTTTTTAAATTTAATTTTGTTATTATACATTTGTTATCCTGATGAAGAAGCCATTGGCTTTGAAACATGTTGAATTTTTTTTCAATAAAAAAGTGGTGTCAACAAAGTTTATTTCTTTAAATTACAATTATAATGTCACCACAAAATCATTTTGCTGCGTTTAAGAAGAAGTTTATTTTAATTTGAGAAAGGGTCTATTTATCATTTAAATTGATTGTGTTGTTTGATGAAAGGCTTCTCGCAAGCAAGCTTCGCACCCACAATACATACGAACGAGGCCAACTTGCATTACGTTACATTTTTTTTTAACAAAAAAGCTTTCAAGCAAACCTCAGCTCTAAAGATCCCCCAAGCAGAAGTTGCCACTTGGCCGGCCCGCCACTGATCACACGGGCCGCATGCGCGCCCGCCGTGTTGTGAATCGGAAATCCCTTTATTCAATAGTATTGTGCTGAAAGCGCCGCCGGGTTTTGGACCAACCTTTTGCATAATACGAACTCCTTTCATCACCCAAGTTACGCCTTTGGGGCATTTAATAAAAGTTTATTGGAATCTTTCAATGCGGTGTTTGATCCTGCCTCCGACCGACGAACTGTATTTTAAATTCTGAAGATATTTAAAATATTACGATTAATTTTAATTAAGGATATCATTTTAAAGTGATAGAGTAACTAACTTAACTAACGAATCGAACTCCAAACTTATGATAATATAATTTGACAAATATTAAATTAATATTAATTTCCTTATTTGACTAAACAAAACTTTTAATTCAAGTATTTTCGATGTGAAAGAACATTCAATAATTAGAAATTCCTCTTAAAATAATTTAAAAAAATATTGATTTTAATGTAATCCACCGTGAATGAATATTTCTTATATCATTCATGTGTATGTGGTTTAGATGTATTTTCCGTACAAAGGTTTTAAAAATACACATCTGACAATTATTATTTTATAACTCAGATTTTCCTTATTTTCCAGGCTCCCACGCGTTCTTATCATTCTTTCTATTGGTGAATCCCACCTTAGGGAGAATGGGGAATTTTAATTTTAATTAAAGTACCAACAACCTTAGTATTTTTTTATCTACAGTAAACAATCAAACCTTTTATAATGAGATATTTTTGAACCTTCTTCTTTTTCGGCGCTCCCTCGTTGCGAGGATTACGTCTACCGTGTTATGTGTCCGAGCGTGGCTGAGGAGACTTATTCTGGAACGCACACCCTTACAAGTAGTGCAATTTGCAAAAAATAGAATGGATTGGTGTTAAATGACTGTGAACCTTATTACCCAAAAGCAATACAATTCACCGACAATATAATATAATATAAGATAAAATAACAATTGTTCTAAAAATGTGTTTTTGAATGAACCCTTCAACTGATGCTTGTTTATTTCATTTATTTTTCTAATGGTGCCATCTCGTGTCGGAGATTGGTGATTATTCTGGCGATTATGACTTTAAAGCTGTAACCCGTCAAAAATAACGATACTTTTTCATATCGGTTCCTAAGGAATAACTATTTATATTATATAAAAAAAGAAAAAAAAATACTATAAATAAAAAATAAAAATAAAATACATAAAAAAATGTATTATAATTGGAATTTACTGCCATACGGAACAACTCAGTTGAGTTACACTTATACCATTCACCCAAGTTGTACATATTTTCTCCTGGATTTTGAGTTGGTTTAGACAATATTTTGGTCCTCTCATAATATGTCCGAAATACTTACGCTTTCTTGTATTTTATTTAATTTTGCTTATTTCACTAAGACCTCCCATAAAAGTTAAATTTATAATTTATTTTATAATCAAACAACACAATAAAACAGATCCCCTGTAACGCAATTAGGAGGGGGGCGGATGTTGTATCTATCGAAAGTTTTCCGTCCCCCAAACTTGAGAGCGGCATCCTCAAATGGTACGCATTATTAACTAATCTTGAACTTGAATTAGATGGTAGCGCCTCTGACGACGATCCTGCTAAGGTACGTACTAAAGTACTAAAGCCTTCAGCTCGGCAATTATTCATCTGGAGTTGGATTATTCAAGGTGTCACATTGAGGCACAGCCGAGTCGGGTGTTGTGCCCAATTTTGAATTCCTAACTACAAACTTCGTCGTGTAAGTGGTTTTCGGTGGTGTCGATTTACGTTGGCTAAGAAACGACGCGAATATCGAAAAACATTTTCAATCCAATAATAGGTAGGTACCTACTCATACTAAATTTATAAACTATGTTTACCATATATAATAGTCAACCTTAACATTCATCACATATGATGGTAGAAAACTTTAAAATATTTTAAAGGATTATCTTTTTAAAAAAATCCTAAATAATATTATTTAAAAATATTTTTATATTATAACGTAATAGTTACAGAAATAATTGTACATGTCAGATCCGTGCGAATACAACAACACGATTTTATTATTAATATTATTAATATTTAAAGCAACAAATTTGTGGTTAGACATTATAACAGAGTTTTAGTTTAATTAATATAAACCACTACCAGATTTTAGGTCTACCGGTTTCGAGACGTTCCCGTCTCTTCGTCAGGACCATCACTACACCACTATATTCACAACACTATACACCACAACCATAGTATTTTTAACCTATACAAATGTTTATCACATGCTTTAATCTTGTCGAAGACAAGCATGCACTAACTGGCCTACAGAACTATCAGGAATCTACGAGGGAGAGAGAGTGAGAGGAGGCGGGGTGTAAAGTGGGTGTTTTTGGTAAGATTTGGTAACACAAGATTGACCGCCCGGTATTGCCGCAGCGCATCTCCCTGAGAGTACCCGGAAGATCAACTAGATCGGTTGAGACCTTGAGCCTTTCACACTGTAATACCAACTCCCGGCAAAACGCTTTTATATATCGCTCGTCTTATTTGTTCAACACTATATTCAGCGACATGGGTCTTTTCAATTCATCCATCTGTGAATTTAAAACTCTTGGATATTCACCTCAGTAATAAACCTTTTTTACCTCTTTTTAATCCATCTTCTTTCTTTTGTCCAAACCTCGTATATGCATATGCATATGTATTTCAGATATCTTTATACTTTAAATATATCTTTTGCACTTCTTTTTCTTCTTATCTCTTCTCCTTTTTACTGTAGTGTGTAGTAGATCTGTCCTTTCCTATCCATTCCATTTTCCGCTTTTACCTTTAATTCTTTGACTTTCATAGTTTGTAACTTAAAACTTTTACTTTTTTTGTTCTTTTTTTGTATAACTCAAGTTATTGTTACTATATGTTAATACATAACATGTTAATTCTGTGGAAACTTGTAAGATGGATTCTATACTATTAAATAATCATGTGTTATCTGATTTTTATATGTACTGTTAGTTTCCCATAAATAAATAAAATAAAATAAAATAAAACACCCATTTTATACCCCAACCCCTCTCACTCTCTCTTCTTCGTAGATTCCTGATTGTTCTGTAGGCAAATTAGTGCATGCTTGTCTTCGACAAGACTAACACGCATGTGATAAATATTGGTGATAGTTTAACAATGCTTTGGTTGTGATGTATAGTGTTATGAACATAGTAGTGTAGTGATAGTCCAGACGAAGAGACGGGCACGTCTCGAAACCGGTAGACCTAAAATCTCCTAGTGGTTTATACTAATTTAACTAACACTCTGTAACATAATTGTAATTTTTCTACATTCTAGAATATAATTTGATTTTTTTTTTAATTAAACGAAACTTTGGAATTAGCTACAACTTTCGATGAGCGTCTTGAACAGTCGAAAAGTGATAGGAACACACTAGTTCCTTAAACATATCTGGAATGATCGAAAAGCTACGTGTTTTCTATAAAAGGCGAAGCCGTGTCGCGGAATGGAATTTTTATTTTGACGTTTGAACCGGCGCTATATTAGCTACAAACTGTAACGATCGGTGTGGCCAGTGCAAGCTTTAACCGAGCTAAATACCTATTGTAGCGTTAACAATCGATAATGAAATGTTCGCAGACGAGTGACAAATTGCGAAATAGTGTGAATTCGAGATGAGTTATTAAATTTAATTCGTGTCCAGCGACTTTGTGAATTATCAATAAATCGTTAATTAATTTCCAGTATTTTCATTTGCCTCTCACAGCCACGTCCTGTGACATTATGTTCTGAGAACACAATTATTGGATCATGTCCACGTTATTACATATTAATGTGAAATATTTACGAGTAATATTTATACACAGAGGTATGAACACATTTTTTTTTGTAAAAAGTTTAAAAAAAGTAAAGTTATCAACTCTTAAGACATTATGTATTATTAATTTATCATAAAAACTGTATTGTGTAAAAACTTCTTAATCTGGAACTCATTCCTAAATTGTGTTTATTGATTTGCGATAACCCTTATTTTTTTCTGTTCTGAATATTATTTTCAATTTAATTTTATCGTTATGACATTATTTATTATTAATTTTAAAGTGATTTGTGTAATTATATCATAATCAAAATGTATATAAAATATTTATACTTTGTACTCTAATGTCACTCTTGGACCATCTATTAATAATGACTTAATAATAAAATAATAAAATAAATATTGGAATAATTCAAACATGTTTACATGCTATACAGCCATCGCGATCAACGAATACCTACGCTGAAACTGAATTTAGAAACAGCTCTTTTTTTATTAGGCGTATTAAGGATAATATTTATTATATTTATGGAAAATATTCTAATAAATCAAGTCGTTAAATAAAACTAATCTAGGCGATCATTTTTATTTTCCGTAATGCATATTTATAATATGAATCCATCTTTTATCCCGAAATAAACTTGGATTTTCGAATATATAAATTTGCTTGACATGAGAATTAATTTTGTAGACAAGAATGGCATTGACGTTTACACGAAATCCATTTTGTAGTATTTCAATACATTTATGCATGATTTTACTCCATACACTTGTTTAGTAGTTACACTTTCTTATATACAGTATTTTTCATTTATAAATAAAACATTAAAATAAAATAAAAAATATTGACAGTTATATCACTTGAACACGTCAATTATTAAAATATTTCTATGAAAATAGTGTTGTATTTTATGTTGAAATTTGTTAACAAATTATTTAAATTTAATTTAAATAAATTGTGTTAAAATTTAAGGTGTATATCTTATTGAAGCAATTTTACTTAGTAATCTACTACAGCCTTCATCATTGAATGAATGCCTCCAAGGGCTGTTCTGTAGCAAAAATTAAATGCAACGATTTTCGAACCTTCAATTCAATTTCGATTCTGGTATTAACTCAATAGTGGATCGAGGGAGAAGGTCTCAAATAAAATCGATTTATGAGTAATACGAATTTTAAATAATGGGTTATAAGATATTTTTGCTGTTTATAGATTATACTAATAATAAGAATAATTTTTATCTGAAAAATAAAATTATTATTAAGGATAAAAAACAAAAATTCTGTAAAGAAACTAAAAGAATAATCACATATTATTTACTATTCGAAACGGAAAAACAACGAAATAAAATAGTAAATAATACTTTATTAACAATTTAATAATATAATATAGCGAGCGTATTCCCTATTGAAAGAGGATAGCTTGTAATTTCATGTTTTTTATTATTATTTTATAAGGGGTAAATAAATTATTAGAGAACCATTGTTTTAGAAAATGATATTAGCTTCTTAGTTTATATATTTGTTTTTTTGGCAGTTTCCGTTATTTGCATGCGTATTTATATTGTTTATTCATGTTCTAGAAATTAAATTGCATTGCTCATCATTTATCGTAAAAATCGTACTCATAAAATATTTACCATTAAAAAAAAAATTTACAATATATTTTTTCTTTATATATTAAACGTAACCCAAACGCTTAATAATTTTAATTAAAAATGGGAAAAGACGAGACAAGGATAATTTTAATATAAAATAGGCTTGTCTACATCATGTAAGTGTATATACGTAAACTATTCGAGATTTGAAAATTGTTCAATGCATTATTGTCAAGGTTTAGGGATTAATGGACGATAAAAAAAATTAAATTGCGTTAAATCATAGGTTTAATGCCTAATTCCAAGCAAACCTCTAAAATGCGAAACGTTCCCGAGCGAATGCAACCCGGAATTTTTTCATAGTGGCATTGGAAAAACGTCGCCTTTGTTCGCCAGTAAATTGCCATCTGCCGTTCTCACAAAGCCAGTTATTTTTCTACGTCAGTTACAAACTAGTTAACCGTACTTTGTCTGACCGTGGCGCGTTCATTATCTTCTCGGGTGCTCGGTCGGACTATCGGCCCTTCCCCTTTATGTTCCGGGATCATATCGTGTATAGTCCGTACATAATGTACGTGGACCATTCGTATATACGCTCTTTCCCCTTCGTCCTTTCCCCCGACCGGCGCACAGATGAGGCCGAACGCTACCTTAGCGTGGCTCAGAACGTTGGATGGACGTTGTTCACAAAAGAAACTCTGGGTACCTATTGCTTTGTTAACTTTTTTAATCTGCCTTGAGACAGTCAAGTAATTAGGTAGAAACACATACACATCCAAATACTACTTTATTTACTTTCAAACACACATTTTTATTATAATCTGATATGCTCGATTGATACGTATAAATATACAACAAGTTTAATATATATGATATTAATGCACTAATAAATATACAAATACCATTTACCGTGCAAAAAACACATTTAATGAGATTTATGTTTCTTGAAATCGAAAATATTTTAGTATTCTAAATATCTGTAGATAAAGGTATTTTTCTTTTTTACTACGACACATAATCATGCGTAATCAAGTAAGTCAGATACTGAAAAAATTTCAATTTTTCAATAATCAGTTTGCTAGAGAAGACGTATGTGTATCAGACAGAAGAGTGCAGCGGTCCATTTTCTCTACCTGCGTGAAAACGGCGTGATGATAGGTTAGATACTTTCCAGATTTATTTTTAATTAGATGTAGTAAAATTGTATGTTTTAATTTCCAGTAAGAGCAAAATATTTTTTTTGGGTACCAATAATATTCTATAATTATATATTTTATCTGTTACTCATTTTAAAATAAAGATCACAGTGATATATGTGGTGTATTCTCTTATTTTTGCATTTAGAGAAATAGCGCGCTCACCCCACATTATCATATTCCCTTTCATAATCATGAATAGCGCTAATTATTCATGTTATGTTTATTTATATATGTGTGAACTAATTAGCTAACCGTCAATAGCCATATTTCCCGACGAGTTTTCATAACATCTGAAAACTATCTGCGAGATATAAAACTTCTGCCTTATGAGGGAGGTGCTGAAATATGAAATCTGTTTGGATAAACAAAAAGTTTTCTCTTGGAAGAAAATCTCATGATGATAAAAAATTCGAAAGTTGAGAGTCATTTGTTTTTAGTAATGGAATTTTAATGATGTCTTGATGTGACTTGAGAGTCTGCGATGGAAGCTAACTTTTTACATCAGGTTTCAAGTATTTTAAAACTTTATCCATTTTTCAGTCTTCATCTGTTGATGTCTGTATTAATCACCCAAATAAAATTGTGAAGAAGAGGGATCGTTTTTTCGCCTCCTTTATAATAAGCCTTTTTTTAAAAATAATTTTCTAAAATATATATATTTTTTGCAAATTTTTATACTAATGCCTCAATAAAAAAGTTTATTAAACACGATTGATGTTGTAATTTTTTTTAAAAAATACGAGTCTCGAGATTCTAAAACAAAAATAAATACACATCGAAGTCTTTCGAACATTTTGGCAGAATTTAGAAAGTCTTTATAAATGCGCGAGGGCATTGCGGCGAGAAGTTTTTTTTGACATTTAGTGGAAGCAAGAAAAAAAAGCGACAAACTAAGTGAAAGTGACACGGCAGTTGAGTGTGCATTATATTTAACCAGCGATAATGTACCTGTCGACATGAAAAAATCTCGCGAAAAGTGTTCGCTAGTAATCTGAGGGATGCGAATGATTTTTATCAGATTTTCTAGAGACAAAGATTATTATGTCAGTAGTGCGAGATTTATTTCGAATTACAGAATAGTGTTCCAGTTAAATTTGTGTCCAGACACTTTTGTTAAAAACAAAAACAATATTAATTTTGCGTTTTTAATTTGTCTCCCACTGCCGCGATCTTGTGACAATATTCTATTTTTTTTTTACAATAAAGGATGTATATATTAACGACTTATATTTATTAAAGTAGGTACTTGAAATATTTTATGATTGAACTTCGTGGTTCTGTATTCTGCTTTAATAATGCAAAATAATTGCTTCAAATCTTCGCGATCCTAGGCCATATTTATGCTCCGATCATGTTTCAGACACGATTTGTCTTTTTGATGGATACTGCTCTCTCGCCCTCCGTCAAATGTTCCGATTTCATTTTTTTTCATTTTAGTCGGCAAATTCAATTTTGACATTAGGCATCGGAACAAAACGTAAAATTTGATAAATAAGGGTTATGTTGAATTTAGATTTCTAATATATCAGGATAGCTATGGTTTGAGAAAAGAAAGATCAACATAATTATGCTACGGGGTCAAAGAGTGTTGATACGTAAATACGCATAATTTTATTCAATTCACCTCTCACACTAATGTGCCATTCCTTCACCTTCTGGCGGTAAAACTGTTACCCCATATTAAAGCATGTCTTTTTTACATTGATATATCATGTTTTGTCGTAGATGTCTTTCTACTTAAGAAAGATAACCGAATTAGTATGTGTTAGTCTTGCATACGAGGCACATTGTTTTGTTGTGTTGGTGTTTATACCTGTAAAAACCAACACAACTAACCAAAGTGCCTTGTACGCACGGTTTACACATACTAATTCAATAGTCTTTCTTAAATGGAAAGAGGTCTACGACAAAACATGATTTATAAATTTTAGAATATAGTAGTCACAACTTAACCCTTTATAGGGCATAACTCAAAACTGCTCGATGCATCCACCACGTCGACCGCCCATTTTTAGTAATATTATCACACAAGGTGTTCTCAAGAAAGTGCAATGGTTGATAAAACGTCCAGCATCCTAATTTCTACTCGGAATCACTCGCAACCATTTTTTATGTGCCATGTGCTATCCTGTTTTTGAACAAAAAAAAATTGCCCGATAAAGGGTTAAACTTTCCCCTCGTACATATTTTACTGGTAAAATCTCACACGCTTACATGTAGAAGCTTGGTGTCTAACTAAGCTGATATATATAAAATAAGAACTCTTCACGAAAGGCAATCATAAAAATGATGCATGATTTTTGACGTAAGATATCAAATCTCGTAATATCCCGAATGCTTTTATGATTCTAAGAAAACAAGCACTACAAAAGAAATAATGTTCAATTTAGGTAAGTGAAGAATATAAAATGAAAAATGATTCACCTTCGTATTTATAAAGCGAGCCTCAGATAAAATGAGATAGTGATAATTCAGGAATAAAAAAAATAAAGAGAACTTCGTCTTCTTCTTCTTACTCAGCCTTCTTTCCTCCACTGCTGGATGTAGGCCTTTTCCATTTTCCTCCACTCATCACTGTTTCTCTCCCTTCGCATCCAGGTTCTTCCTGCTTGCTGGATTATGTCATCAGAGCACCTTTTGGGAAGTCTTCCGAAGCTTCTACTTTTCATCCAGGGCGTCCACTGTAGCATTCTAGGTTCCCATCTAATATCCCCCTGTCGAGCCATACGTCCAACCCACTGCCACTTTAATTTCGCAATACGATCCATGATGTCGGCAAATTTTTTTTGGCGTCTTATTTCTTCATTTCTGATTTTATCTCGAAGGCTCACGCCGAGCATTAGCCTTTCCATAGTCCGCAGTGTACACTTTAATTTGTGTATGCTTTTTGCTGTTAGTGTTACTGTTTATAGGCCATATGTTATCATCCGTAGGATACATGTATCAAACATTTTTCTTTTCAAGCATACTGAGATTTCTTTATTTTCTTTAAAGAGAGCTACATCTGTACAGAAACCAAGAAGGTATTGCTAAGTTATGAAAATATGAAAACAGATATGTTAAATGACACCATTAGTCCAGTTGGACCATATATTTAATAATAATAATAATATTATATATATTATTATTATATATATGGTCCATAAGTGGACTGTAAATACAGATATTTCTGATTTCTATAATAACAATATTTCCTTGATTTTCACTTTTGTAAAAAAAGTGTGGCGGGTGGTGTAATAATTAAATTATCAAATAATATATATTTGCTGTGTCATGATGTTTAATTGAAAAAAAATGAAAGTGAATAGTTTTTTCATTAAGGTTCGATTGACGTTTGGAGTTAAAACGTTTTATTGTAAGTATTTATTGGGATTTTTAATGGAAAATATATGTTTAAAGTGGCGTGGAATAAACTTATACATTAAAAAAATAATTTTATCTATTTCCTTATATAATTCCTACGTAAGTAACATTACACGCATTGAAATTTATTAAACATTTTTTTATATAATACCGGCAAAAATGTTATACTTGAAAATGCATATATTGAAACGTGAAATCGAATAAAAATATAAGTAGACAGAGAACGAGAATGAGAAAGAAGGTGTACTGACAAGCAGTTGGCAATGTACCGTGTATTTTGATTTTCTCTCTGTTTTCATCTACAAATACACCGTTCAATCATTCATTCCTCCCATCGCCCGAGTGCGCGAGTGTAGTTGGCTAGCAATAGTTCACAACACATCATTATTACAAACACGAATTCAAACATTTTCCGCAATTCCCTTCATTTACATAATTACCAAACCTGATTTTTACCCATTCCCGAAATTTCCCGGAGGGACGCGCGGGGCGAGGCCGGCTGCTATGTGGGTCAGAGGGGAAATGTTCACATTAATTAACAAACTAGTGTTCGGGACGCAAACAGTTGCGGATGTTTGGATAATCTAATTAGTCCGTTTCATATAATTTCCAATTCGCCGTGTCATAGATGACGTTGCAAATGCAACCTCGCGGCTACTAAGCACTGCCTAAAAACAAATTACATAAATGAACCAATTAGAAAAATACACAAATTATACCTATGTTTAGAAATATATTGGGTGTGTGTACTATGTAGGCGCGTTAGATGTTATACTTTTTAGGCATCCATAAAAAATATGTATTGTATACCATGCATTGGAACATAGCTGGATAGAATGCGCATGCGCATTGCAACTAGAATTATCAAATATTCTATAAATTACGAAGTAAGTTAAGTAATGCAAAATTAAACAAATAATTAAGATACAGAGATAAAATCTTTTTATAGACAAAATAATGTCATCACTGGAACACGAACCTTATATTGCTGGTTGCCCTTTACAAGAACTATAAATTTCATCAACACACGTTTGTTATTTAAATAGTAATCAAAAGAAAATTTGATTTGATAAAAATAATATATATTTCAATAAAACTATTTTTTAAGTTTGACGACTGATTTTACGTGATTCAATTATGTTATTTAAAATATCATATTTTATTGTTCTATATTTGTAAGTACTTCATCTTCTTCTTCTTCTTCCTTAGCCTGTTTCTCTCCACTGCTGGATGTAGGCTTTTTCCATTTTCTTCCACTCATCTCTGTTTTTCCCCCTCGTATCCAGGTTCTTATTAGACTATGTCATCAGGCCACCTTTTGGGAGGTCTTCCGACACTTCTATTTTTTGTCCAGAGCCTCCACTGTAGGATTCTGGGTGCCCATCTAGTATCTAGTATTAGATACTATTTTTATCGAGATTTAGCCCATCTAGTACTAGATACTAGATTTGTAAGTACACAATAATTTATTTTTTTAGTATTTATTTATATCTACGAAAAGTAGAACAAAATTACACTGAATAAAATTTAATTAATATCATTCATATTTCTATAGGTTATTTTGGGTTAAAAAAAACTTGTATTTGGCATAAAACCATCAAAGGCTTTATCAAAATAGGATTTGGTCGGCTAAATTATTCAGTGGATTTTGTGGATTAATTATGATTTTCTAAGCGTTTTAATTAAATCTAATTAATTTAGTGCCCGTCAAAAACAAAAGGAATTCACATAATTTTCATTAAACAATAACCTTTCCGGTGTCCATTTGCGCAAACAAAGTCAATAACTTTTATGTTCTGGTCCCGATTGCTGGCCGAAAGTTTGGTCCGTGCCCTCATAATCCGGTAGCTTTTTGCGCCCTGCGAACGCCCTCACGCCTGGCCGAACTTCGCAAACATCCCTATCAATCGTACGCCGGCCGCATGAGTTTCCTGTTTGACGCTGTCCGGAATTTACATATTGCCCATCGGCGAAACCTTTGACCGGGACACGGAAACTTCTCGCGCGGGTGTACCTTCCTACCTGTTTACACAAGGCTGCACGCCGCCCGAGCGGCCCCAATAACGAGGACGGTCATTTGCATACATTCTTGATTAACTATGTAATGCAGAGATAATTATATTTTTATACTGGAGTCTTTTAATACGCACAGTGTTACTTGTGAATACATACTCATTGTAATCTGCTGTTACTTTGTGTTTATTCATTGCAAATTAAATTATGCATAATTTGTTATATTACTGATGCATTTCTAGTTAACATTTAAGAGATTACTTACTTCTCACATTAACAGAATCTGTCTGAGTGAAAACTTCACCTGTCCATGACGGATTCTGTCACTTTTGAGATTTAAGTAGTAAAATATAAAATTATTATTAAACTCACATAGAGGTAACTCATAGCTAATATCTTTCACCCAACATTCTTTGCAAGTTTTTCTAGATTCCATCTGACCAATGAAATCGTGGTCTACCAGTACTTCGATTTACCTTACTTTGTAAGTTTCTCTAGATTCCAGCTGACCTTTCAGACAGACAGCTTTCCTTTCTGTTTCATGTAATTTTGGAGGCGTATGATGAAGATTTTCATTCGAGAATCCCAACCCATCAATAGTTGATTTTTTATTTTTTATTTTATTAATTAACGCCCTATAGGGCTTTAACAACAGATAGGAAAAGTGTACATTAACATAATATATAGTTTAAAGAAAAAAATAATAACATGTAAACATCATAGAAGTCTCGCAGGGATGAAACTATTTATACAGGGAACGTGTATGGAAGTCTTTAAAGGGTGGTTAAAAGGCTTGTGACCTGACGAGCTCTGGCTTAATTGATCACTTTACGGCGCAATTTTTACCAATTCCACCATAAATACATCCACACATTCAACAATTACTCATAAAATTTATTTAAAGTTTTATATATGTTCCACAACTGTATTCTTTCAAATATTAGAAGGGACAATAGAATGCTCATCGTAGAACACATCAATTTTTAGATCGTAGTAGCGATATCAAATTAAATCGAAATATTTCTCAAAGTTCACAATCAAACGCCCGCAATTTCAGATAGTCGACAAAGTCTACTGCTCCGTATATCAACACTGGTCTAATAATGGGCTTCTAGAGACGAACTTTGGTGTTGCGTGATATAGCGCTTTTTGGAGACCAACATATTTTAATAATGCTGCTCCTCTTTATTTGTAAGGCCTAGTATAAAGACTCTTAGATAGATTTAATATTGTTGTGAATATGAAAGTATATAAATTACGATAGATATGTTAAAACATACCTTTAAGTTATTTATATGTCGATAATCACGAATAAGTTAATAAAACTATTTTGTATCTTCCGTTAGTAAGTTTCCCTAATAAATAAAAAGAATTTCCAATAGCGAATTAAAAACATTCACTTGTTACACAATACGAATACAATAACGTAGCATAATACAGCAATAACAAATCAATATGATAGGATTGAAAATAAGTATAGCAAATAAAATAGAACAAGAAAATTTGATGTGTACGCACGTGTTGTGTAGGTGTTGTGTAAACGTTTGTGTGTAAAGGTGTGTGGAACTGTAATATTACATTGTATTTCACTGTAATTAGCTAAAGTAAAGCGAAGTATTGAATTTCGTTGGAGACTTATGAATTATTTAGTACACATTAATATTAAACCGATGTAATACAATATTTGAGCTCTTCCTTTGCTTTTGTATCTATGCATGTAGTGTGAAAACTTAATAAACGTGTGTATATACATGTGTGTTAGCCTGAAACGTTCTCTTATGAACAGCGATTCCTATTTTGATTATAATTTTAAAGATCAACATTTTAATATTTTTTGACGCGTTTACCAATGCTAATTTACTGAATTAAAAAATGTAAAACACATATTGAAACAGTTGCAGTCTTCACAAGAAATAATGTTCAGCCAAATACACTGATTAAATATAATATTATATTTATGTTGAATGATTGTATATTTAATTCTGATAAAAGTATTCTAGGATATTATGGTGAATGTTTTGCGGTCGCGTCTTGTGTGCATATTCCCCCGGTGAACCCGGGTGGGTTCTCATTTATTGTAGAATTGACTTTTGTAATTGAGTTTTGTCTCTTTTGACTGCTTATTCTATATAATATATTATTGATTAAGGTTTTGATATATTAGATAATAGTATATTATCTTTCTCATTGTTATTTAATTAGATTACACGACCTATATGATTGTAAGTGGTTATCCGTCACCACACACAAGAATCATAATTCTTTTTGGTGAGGTATATACATACAAAAAAAATGAATTGTAAACATTTTGTAGGTATCATTGTAATAAATATTATATATATTATTAATTAAATAAATAAAAATGAATAAAATAAAAATTATGCAATATGTGTACGAGCTTTCCGGCTGACGTTTTAGATTATGTTACAGGGTCCATATAAAGGCTAACAATGGACTCTGTAAAGTCATAACAAAAAGTAGTTATTATCGCTACATTTCTAAAAATTTCATGAAGATCATTAATTACTAAAAAATATATTATTTTCCAACACGAACATTGTTCTGAGAAGTTTCTATGAAATATTGATAAATACAATTTCATTTTATTATTATTATACCCAATGTGCTGGACTCATACACATTATTATATGTATTTACAAAATAATGAACGAATCTTAAGTATAGTGGTAACGACAGTTTGAAAATTTCGGTTTTCATTCAATTCTATTATTATTTTTAATTTGATGTAAAAGAAGTGTAAAATCTTCAGACAGTAATGAACTTTATGGCAAAGTGAATCCATCGTTTTGTAATTACCAGGGTCTTTCGGTCTTTTTATACAAATATGCTTAAAAATAAGAAATATGTATTTGATGAGTTTTTTTAAATCAACCTGGATTTTCGATAGGGCATGAAGGAAAAATAATCCTCAAATTTACAGGCTAGGGGCTTAGATGTCCAGATTAGTCTATTAAAAAACCTTTAGGTGGATATTGTTTTATTAAAATATCGTAAAATCGTAAATAAATAAAATCGCAAAAATTTATTATAATTATAAAAATCTAAGAGATAAATTTAAGGTTCCTTGGGCGATTATCAAAAAAGTTAAATATTAAAGAGACAAATACAATAAAGAATTTGAGGGGATGAGGCAGAAAATGAACAATGGCTGAACAACAAGGGGTCGATCGTCATATTTTGCTAAATTTTTTCTAATACTTTAAAAAATTCGTTAACAAACATCATCATAGAGATATCCTTTAAGTTTTATAATACTTCGCAATTTCTATTGCAATGCTTTAAAATGTAAAGAAAGGTTTTTTTAATTTTTTCAATGGAAAAGAAATATCAAAATATTTCCAAAATTCTTCTTAAAACAGGTACTCTGAAGTAATAAAAGTAAATTTTATCATTTTGCGTCAAAAAATGCGGAGAACATCGATTTATCCCTAAATGAATGAACCTATAGACCTTAGTTCGATAATGTTGTATTAGAGTTTTCCTTACATTTTGATCTGAAATCTGGATGAAATTAAAATAATTATGAATTTTGAATGAGTAAATATGTATAATTAACACATTTTTTAAGACGTATCTCTTCAATTTTATTAAAATCAAGAAATCATTAACTTTTTAAAAGAAAAGCAACATAAAATTATTGCTGTGGCCTCTAGCTCCGTTTTTATAAAATTTATGCTCGATTTCATATTCATAAAATTCACAGAATATATTATTATAGTTCTATGGAAAATTGTGGAAAAATAAATTACATAAAAGTTTCACTAATAGATTTCCAGCCATTATAGAGGCTAAGAAATAAAACCATCAAAAATATAAAAATAACTTAACTTCATAAATAACACTTTTACTCCCAAATATCTATTGAAAGATTGTAGAGAGAGATAAACCCTTTTTTTTATTTATTAAATAATTATAATTCATAAACAACACTATATATGTGTTAACCGAAAAGATTAAAAAATATATTTTTTCAAACTTTTTTACTGCTTTCTCAATTTTGCAGGTCACCACATGCATAGTTAAATAATATATGTTTATTTTCAGTCATTAAAAATAATGATTTTAGAAATACAGAATATTTTATTTTGAGTTTAATGAGATTTATTCAATTTTCAGCCGTCGGAGTGATTAAATTTAGATTTCCATTACATTTTATTTTAAAATCTATCTGCTGTAATTAATAAGTTTTTCCATATAAAAATTGCGTATTCTCAAAGACAATTAAAAATTTTAAGGTATTTTTTTTAGTAAAACGCGGCTCGGTCTCTTAGTTTTCTAGGATCGAGGAAGTCATTCTGTGACGTCAGCATCATATTTTCTGAGCGTCCATTCTCTTGTCCTCCTATGCGCTTGAAATTTATGACACGATGCAATTCAATATTTGAAAAGTCCTATCGTGTCGTGTTGTAAATATTATGCGACACGGTGATTCTCTATTTGAAAATAATGAATACAATAAACTTATTTTTAAATTTTTAAGGAATGTGCTTTTCAAATGGATCGAAATATATATGACAAAAAATGGTTTCTGACTAGTGGGTGAATGAATTGAGTGAATATTGCTCTTTTTTTACTCCCTTTATATTAACTCGTGGCGTCTGCTTGCTTGCTTGCCGGCTTGCCGTCGAAAAAACTTTGGATCGATTTTTGACCCTTTTCCCGTGATCCAATCGTGTTGAAACATTGCAAGCAGACTCGTGGCGATGATAAAGAAGATCTATCAAATTTTCGTTAAAAATTAATAATAATTATAGTATAATTGTGGATTTTTAAAATTTTTAATAGTTTTTTAAAATTGAAATCATTACAAAAGTTTGATTCCTAGCAACGGCGGCCCGATAACGTCGCGGAATATTTTCTAAATTTGAATTACTCCGTCGGTATACATAAAAGGTACTTCACTACGAATGTCGAAAATCTAAATTGACTGACAAATGTTTTTAGAATTTAATATTCAAAGCATGAAGTGTCTCATCAAAGCTTAAAACATCTGACATTTTAGAAATATATTAAATTACTGTAAGTTTAGTGTTATGTTATATGTTTTGATTCGTCTTTAATTGTTGTTATATTTTACAAAGAAAGGGAGTATAATAAAAACTTGATTTTTATGGGTTACTTTTTTATTATAATATAAAAGATTTTTTTGACACACTTCTTTTTCAAAATGCAAATATTAGCGTTTTTAATTCATCTGCGTTTTCAGAAACTTTATTCGTTCTACACGATTCAAAATAAATGACATCGTATTTTTTTACTGGCATGAATGGACCCTTCTCTAAAATGAAGACGTATTTTGCGTGTTCAACAATTAAATTCAAACACAAGCTGGGACATTAAGATAAAGATAAAATGGGAGGCCCTCTCAGGTTTAACTTAGAAATATACGTTCTCGCCATTTTACGCAAGGCTTTGCCAAACCCTGCGTATATTTGAATAATTATTATGTAATACTTTCGTACGAACTTAATGTATCCGTTTTACTTTTAAAGGTTGCTCAGTTTTGTTATGCCAGATGTTGCTTCATCCCATTCATGCCTTGTTGCTGTAAATAACTACATTTTCTATTATGCTACAATGAAAACTCAATTTATTTGAGAATATTTCAACTTACGGTAGATGTTTTAAAATTCTTTTTATTTTATTATTTATTAAATATTTTATTAAATTGCATCTATTTTGAATGAAGATTTTATTTAAGATAAAAAACGTAATTTTTTTAATTCCTCTAGAACTTCTTCGTACAAAAAAACTGTAGATATGCATGGGCTAGACTTTTTGATCATTAAATTATTGTCATTAAAGTAGGTAATAATATTTTTAGGCACCTTTTCCAGTTATCCATCGCCCTTTCATTGAAATTATCGAATCTTTCAGTCTCTTTTTATCTTTCTTTTGAGACTTGTAAAATAAAGTAAAAGTTTAAGTAACTTTAAACTATTATTCTTATTATACTCTACTTATTATAATGTTACGAGAATCTAACTGCACATTATCGAAGTCTCTCGAACGGTCCACATGAATATAATCAATTGGGCTATTATCATAATCACTACAAATGTGAAAAAACTAGTAGAACATTCTCGAGATATCACGAAATCAACTTTTTGTATAAAAAGCGAGTGGGTGCGCACCCGGAGAGAGTTATTGGTGTTTGACAGCGTGACATAGAAGTATAGATAATAATGAACCATGCGATAGCGTGTCAGTGTGTGCCAAGCGAGCAGAATACCAGCAACTCAAGGGGCATTTAGAAATAAGTGCGACCACTTACGAACGAATAACGAAATTGGCGCCAATTAGTGTGAACCTGTGTGAAATATTTTAGTGAAAATTTTTTTGAATTAAAGAACGGTGCTCCGGTAAAATTCGTATCCAGTGACCTGCGAGCTAAATAAAATAACCACGGTCACGTGACAATACTATAAATGACTTAATATAGAAAAATGAAACTCTTTAGTCGAGGATAAATAAAATTAATCCTTAATATCCTCCTTTATCTTTGTTTCTTTGAACTAAAAAAATATTAGTGTGGGTAACATCCAGGATTGAGACATTCTAGGACCACTAAGAATCAAATAATGAAATACAATTTATCAGTAACTTTTTTAAATTTCTGACCACTTTTTTAGTGCTTCGAACAAAACATTTTTGTTAAATAATATTGAGATATGTTAAATAAAGTGGTACAATGTTAAAGTTGACTTTGAAATATTGGATCTTTCAAGATTTTTCATTTCGGCATTCTGCCAGTTCTCAAATTTGGTGTATTATTATGACATCGAGATAAACCTTAAAGCGCAGGCTGTATTAACTTCCGCTCTGCTGATCCTGTCTTGAACTGATACCAAACTCGAAAGAAAACTTTTCGGCATGAGCATCGAATATGGAGAGTTTCAAATAATCGAATATTTCATGGGGAAAAATTAATATAGGTCCATACAATAAATAATACATGTATTAGAAGACAATTGATGTAAAAACAATTTTCACCGAAAATAATGTAGAAATTTTTAATTCCACTTTTTGAGGAAATACAGAAAACTTTATACACAGCATGTTTTATTCGTGATGATATGAAAGAGACAATTTTTTTCTGACGATTTTGATTTATCTATGTACCATCAGAAAAAAAATATATTTAATTTAATTGTTACAAAAATTGTGCTTGCTTACGTTGTTTTGTTAGCAGTTATGTGCTTTAAGCGGATAAGTGGTGGCTTTACGGCCATCATAGTTACACGTTGGCGACAGCTGTCGTCACTATTGGTCATGAAGCGTCCACTGTAGCCGCCCGTAGGGCCTAGCAGAAGACTATATGCGAGAGTCAATTGTAGACACAGATAATGATCGCGTAACAGCCAGTACAGCCATCCGCAGGGCTTAAAAGTATGCAATTGGCCATATCCCATATCTGATTATTTAACTGCCAGTTCAAAAAAATTAGGATTAAAATATTCGTTTAAAAATATTTTTTTACATTTTCTTAAATTATCAACTATTCTCATCTCTGCTAGACAAGAGTATTGATAAAGTATATTTTGCTGAGGTGATCTATCTGCCACTTAAATTATAGAAATTTTAATTTATAATCTGGACCACTAATTAATTATATATTAAATAATAGTAAAAATAATTGTAAATTTAACATTAATATAACGTATAAGTTCGCGTCGCGTTCGCGGAGAAGAATAAATTGTAGATAGTTTGCAGTGTTTTCATGAACTTCTGTTAAGATGAAAATTTAATAAGATTCCGGAAGGAGGTACTTACCGTAGACAAACAGCAGTAGCGCCACCGGAAGCGCCTCTGGCATCGCCATCTGACGGTGGCGCTGACAACTAATTTTGTCCGCCGGACGCTAACACATTCTTCTTCTACTGCAAACAATACCACTTCCGTCTGTGAAGAAAGAAAAACCTTATCATAATCGAGACGTTTTTTTTTCGTGGACCTGTAGACACTTAAAATTGTGTCTCTTGCAGAGCAGGGAATAAGTTTTCTTCGACTTAACTTCGAATTGGAGTATTGTTTTAATAGGTATATATTTTGTTTAATCACATCAAAAACTAATTTTAAAAAATTCTTGACTAAATAGCTTTACAATTATATATTTTGTTATAGTGTTAATTTTTTTACATTGTGCATTTTTTTACATGTATACACTATACACGTATACACCATGGGCGACCAGTGAGAACAAGGAGCATGACATTTTATATATTTATATATATAAAAGTATATATTTTGAAAAAAAAAACAAAATAAGAGTTATATTTCGTAATATTCCAATCATAATAATTAAAAAATTATTCAGATTTTAATATTCATAATATTTTGCAGATAAACATTTTATTTCGACTTTTTTCCAAATATATGTTTAAATAAAAGTCATGCTTCTTGTTCTCAGTGCACGTCCATGTATATTAGATATATATATAATATTATATATATATATAGTATATATATATATATTTGAAATTAAATATTATTTCTTCTCAGTAATTTAACAGTAAAAAATGAGAAATAAAATTCTGTAGAAATATTATTATAAATTTTATAATATGAAAACCGAATTTCATCGTTCAATTCTTCCTTTTTAAAATTAAATTAAACTAACTTAATAAAAAATCATAGTATACCTTTTTCTTAACTTTGTGGAATCCTTGTTATTTTAAATCCTTTACCGTCCATAAAAGCTCACAATAGCACATAATTTAAAACTGCAAAGAATAAGAAAGTTTTTAGGCAAAAATGTTAAACGCAGAAAAGTTATATTAGCGGAGCATTACTCGGAAAGGGAATATTTAATTTTCCTCCGAGATAATTTTCGGGATCAAACTCCACGTTAATGTATTCAGACTAACGCCATTCGGAGATCGTTCACGCGCGAAAAACTATCGAACCGGAAACGGGGAGGGCACGTCAGCGCCTGGGCGTCCGTCTGCGCCGCGACGCCTCTGTAGCGCGAATGGCGCGGGACGCCGGCCGCCCGCGGCTCGCGGACGCCGCGCCGTGCGCAGTTCACGGCGAAACTTTTTTTCAGTTAACTCGTCCGGAAAAACTTTCCTCAGCACATTTCTTCGCCGTCGTATTTGCGCGAGAACTCGGCCAAGTTTCGAATAACATTTAAGAACTTTTGCGTGCGGTTGATTTTATTATTTAATTGAAATATTTTTTCCTCTGCCGCGATATTTATTTCCGCAGACTGAGACTCAATGTGTTTTGTAATAATAATGAGAATTAAAAAATGCTTTTTACAAATCAGCATCAGATAATATGAGGACCATCTTACAATTATTCAAATGAATTATATGAATTTACAGCACAATAAAAAAATCTAAAAATTATATAAAAGTTAAATTTAAAGTTAATACATATATTTATACAAACAGACCTTCATTAGATAGTTAATGGCCCTTACAGATCGGTCTAGGATGACTTTAGAGTTTAAATGTAAATAACATATATATACGTTTACCTATACTATACATAAACACTTATAAACTTAAATAAATTAACGATTGCCATGAAATGAACAAAAAATATTTAAAAACCCAACTCAATTATATTTAAATATTCCCAAATTATAAATTAAATTTATTTTCAAATAATTAAAAGAAGGGGTCCAAATGATTTTTTTCTTGTGAAATGAATATTTAGTAAATTTTCTCAGTGACGTGTTAACCGGTTATTTTTACTTCCTTTCTTTTAACTCGTGGCGTCTGCTTGCTTGTTTTCTTGACGAAAAAACTTTGGAACGATTTTAACCCTTTTTCCGTGATCCAATCTAGCTGAAACTTTGCAAGCAGACTCGTGGCGACGATCAAGAAGATCTATAAATTTTCGTTAAAAAAAATAATAGTATAATTTTGGATTTTTAGAAAATTTAACTGATATTTTAAAATTGCAAACCAAACAAATGTTTGATTATTACCAACAGCGGCCTGACGAGTCACGAAATATTTAAAATTTGAATTACTCCGTCGGTATATGTAATAGGTGCTTCACTACGAATTTCGAAAATTTATGACAATTGGTTCACAGATGACAGCAAAATTCACAAATATATCAAAATATTGATTAAATTGACTGACAAATGTTTTTAGAATTTAATCTTCAAAGCGTGAAGTGTCATATCAAAGCTCAAAATATCTGACATTTTAGAAATACATTAAATTCCTTTAAGTTTAGTGTTATGTTAAATGTTTTAATTCGTCTTTAATGTTGTTATATTTTACAAAGAAAGGGAGTATAATAAAAACTTGGTTTTTATAGGTTAGTTTTTTTAATCATTAATAATAACTAATATGAAAATAATAAAAATCCAGTTGTTTGTGTTGTGGTTAGGACACACGCCTCGTGATCCAAAGGTCGCGGGTTCGAACCTCACTCCAGACCAGCAAGTTAGTCCTATTTTCATAGTACAAGCATTTAGCTTAGTTTGAAAATAGTAAGAATATTGATTGGACACGTATTCCGTGTTCACATCTCAGTTTAAAAAAAAGTTACGTATAGGTAGGTAACCTTTATGTGATGCTGCCGGGATATCTAAATGGGTATTTCAAAGGGTAGATGTAACATTTGAGTGTTTAGTGGTATTTAGTATCAGTAAAATTGCAGTGTTACCTATATATTATTACTACACTATTATTAATACTACACACTGTTATATATTTACTATTGCGTAAGGCTAATGTTACATAATTCTAAGGAAAAAACATTATTTCAATTTAAATAAAATCAAGTAAATCATTTTCTATATCTCTATTTTAAAGATGTCAAAAAATATAATTCACCAGTTAAAAAAGGCAAAGTTTTAATAATCCTGCCTAGTGATATTTAATATTAAATTTGAGTACAATATTTTCATAATTTTCTACAGCAAAATCAATTCAAAATTTCTGTACTCCCGGAGTTTATAGAAATGTTTGATCCAACCCTATTTTATGAAACAGGTCACACGCTCAGCCAGCAAATTATTTTCATTTGAATGTGCCGGAAGGAACAGTAATTTCTGCACAATCGTGCGTACACGGGTAATGTTCAAAGGATAAATTAGCACCTTTCACATTCAGTTCGGTTACTTCCAAAGGTGGATGAAAATAACTCTTTACTTACTTACTTACTTTATACATGTTAAATATTAAGATATTAAGACATATTTTTGTCGGTAAAATCTCACATCATTAGAATACAATAAAATTTTAATAGCGTCAAGTAGATTCACGGTATCAACTAAGGCGGAAGTATTTAGTTAAATCTTGTAATCAATATTTGACCCACTTACTGAACAATGATTGCTCTGAAAATTGGTACTAACGACAAAGAAATAATCATTCAAAAATATACAAAATCAGTTTAGATTTCTGGTGTAGTGGTCGTGACGCTCGACTAGTTATCTATTCCACTTTTAAAAATAAAATATAGAATTATCATTACCAGTTGCGAAATCTGTAACGAGGTTAAACAGAATCACGCACTCATGTCATGTGACAGTTGTTTGAAATGTTGTTGTTTGAAAGAACTTGCGAGAAAACACTATAAAAGTCTCGAAGGTTCGAAAAATTCAACGTTATGGGTATAAATAAATGGATCCAGACCACGGAGAGCTATTGTTATTTTGACATTTCCAACGACTAGGCCCTAGCGGCGAATCACGAAGCGAAAACAGTGTTACCATTAGGCGTGTGAACTAAGCGACAGATTAAGTGAAGTACTCAACCGTGTGCGATATTTGAGCAAATATTCTAGAAATAAACCGGAGCGAATAGTCATACGTGCTGAAATTGGATGAATTGTTCTAGTAAATAGTGAATACAGTGTTGAAGCGATTATAAAGTGTCTATTTTTACGAGTGATAAATTTGCGAAACAGTTTAATTCAGTATTAGCGTTACATTTAATAGTGTTAAGAGACTTTGTACGACATGTGACAATACAAATTTGTTAATGAGTAATTATAACAACAGATGTTTTTAGCAGAGACCAGTGCAATGTATGAAATATTCTTAATTCGAAACATATTTTATAGAACTTTAAAAAAATTGATAATGTCTGGATGTTTTTACAATACAATTGGTGAACTTTGCATTGCAGCTCATCATGTCATAAGCCCTTTCGCCACCCTTTAAAGACTTCCATAAACGTTCCCTGTATGGAAGTCATAGCTCATACAGATTGTAAGCCCTTAACCATCGTGTAAGAAACTTCCATCCACTTTTGTCATATACAAATAGCTTATTCTCCGTGAGACTTCTATAATTTATCAGTAATTAATTTATACTTGATACATTTTTCAAAGATTATTTTATGCATTTTCTATCTTCTCGGTTAAGTATCACGTTTTATTTTTTCCCAAAATGCTATCATTTTTCTATTTTAAAAAAAATAAAATTTTACGTACGATATTTTTATCATAATAATTTTTAATAATTTAAACGGTTTTTAATAATTTTGAAGAGTGCTTGTAAAATATTGATTTAACCTTTTAAAAATATATATAATATTGAAAATTGCTGCTTCTTTGATTACAATATATTGGTAGGTTAAAAAATTGCATTATTTTCATGTAAAATTCTATTTATGATGTAGATCCGATAGATGTGCCGGATTTTATTTATTTATTATATTTTTTTAATGGATACCAACAAACGCTTATTACCACAATTCTCTAAGTGGTCGTTCACATTCCTTAATTCTACGTTCATATATTAGGTCCTTACATATGAAATTGGCGTTTTGCCGTACTGGCAAATTTGATCTCAAATATCTTCTCTTTGGTTAGGAATTCCAAATCCAAATTTATACAGCTATTTACTCATGTATTTGTGTTTTGAAAATTATAATTCATTTGTTTTTTCCTCAATTGTTTTTTTCTTTGCGTCACTCAGTTTACAAAATGAAAAACTTGAAATATCGCGTTATTTGCGAGTACGAGTTCCACCGTGGCACCAGGGCTGCAAAAACGGCTCGAAGGATTAATGATGTGTATGGCGACGGTGCCGCAAAAGAAAACACAGTGCGTTTTTGGTTCCAACGTTTTCGTTCTGGAAATTTCGACCTGCAGAACAAGCCCCGTGGACGGCCGGAGACCAAAGTTGATAATGAAGAATTGAAGGCTATTGTGGAAGCGGAATCCATCGCAAACCACATCCGAGTTAGCTACAGGCTTCGGTGTTAGTGATAAAACTGTTTTAATCCACTTGAAGCAAATTGGTAAGGTGAAAAAGCTTGAAAGGTGGGTACCTCACGAATTGAGTGAAGCAAATAAACAAATGCGCGTTGACTGCTGCGTTGCATTACTCAACCGGCACAATAATGAAGGGATTTTAAATCGAATCATTACCTGTGATGAAAAGTGGATCCTGGACGATAATCGGAAGCGCTCATCGCAATGGCTGAACCCTGCCGAACCAGCCAAACCATGCCCCAAGCGAAAATTGACTCCCAAAAAGTTACTTGTGAGTTAGTTTGGTGGACTAGTGATGGTGTCGTTCACTACAGCTTTCTTAAATCTGGCCAGACGATTACGGCAGATGTCTATTGTCAGCAACTGCAAACCATGATGGAAAGCTAGCTGCTAAACAACCGAGGCTGGTTAATCGCTCTAGGCCACTGCTGCTTCATGATAACGCTAGACCACACACTGCACAACAGACGGCTACCAAATTAGAGGAGCTTCAATTGGAATGTCTAAGACATCCACCGTACTCCCCGGACCTTGCCCCAACAGATTAACATTTTTTTCGAAATTTGGATAACTTCTTGCAAAGGAAAAAATTCAACTCCGATGGGGCAGTCCAAACCGCCTTCAAAGATTTTATTGATTCCCGTCCGAATGGTTTTTTTAGTAAAGGGATCGATGAACTACCTATGAGATGGCAAAAGTGCATACATAGCAATGGTACATACCTTGATTAAATAAATATATTATAATAAAAAAAATCGGCTTTATGTTCCTCCCATACTTAACGCCAATTTCATATGTAAGGACCTAATATTATTTTAAAAATTGCCATATATATGAACTGTTGGAATTTTTGATTAAATTAATTTATCATTAATTTCATAATTTTATCATGTCATATTCATAATCATTTATCATGTCTCTACTTATGAAATTATGTAATGTTTTTTGTAAATATTATTGAATTTAGGTTACAAAAGTACGTATACATGGCATCAAAAAATTAAAAAAATAGTTTGTATGGCAAACATTATCAATTTTTACTACGAGTACATAATATAGGAGTTACGGTAAAAATCTTTGAAAACTATTTTTACTGTACATGGATAATAGTGGATTTTGAATTCCAAAAATTAACTACGTATTTCTAAAAAAACAATGAATAAATAAAATCCTGCGCATCCATCTAAATCTTTATGATGGAGAATTTATCATGAAAAATAAAATATGCAATTTTTTAAAATAGAAATACGAACACGGAATACGTGTCGCATCAATATTTTTACTATTTTCAAATTCTAAGTAACTCAGCAAATTCAATATCTATGTTGTAATCGAATAAGCAACAATTCTCAACATAACTGCTGTCCAACTAGACTACCGAAGTAACTGCACAAAGCAGCTTCACTATCATTCTTCATTTTTGTTTTGAATATTTTTATATGTACTCATATAATGCAACTTTACTTCTAACCGTTCCATTCGTCCATTCAGGATACTATAAAATTTGTTTGAGTGGATGGCAATGAAATGGCCGCATATTCAAAGTGAATATCGACAGAATGTCATTTAGAACCGAAATCAATAGATTCCCATTCATCATTTTGTGTCTATCTATAAGATCTATGTGTCTGTCTATCAAAGAGACATTTCCGTTTTGTATTTGTGAGGCCCTCTAATAGGGAATAGATTTGAGATCTGAATTGTGAAAGACTTTATTCCTTAATATCGTAATGTTTCAATAATATTTGTATCAATATATTTTTGTATTTATTCAAAAATAATTTAGTCATTTAATAATAATTCATATAAAAGTAATTGGATAACACCACAGACTTTTGTCGCACTGTCGCAATGAACGCAATATTTAAAATTTCGTCATAATTACGTTGTATACGATTTCAAAAAAATTAATTTATGTTTATGAAAAAAATGAGAGTATATTTTTGTGTTATTTCTTCAGAATTAAATTAATTGCAATTGAAGCTTTTAAATTTCGATATTTTTTTTCAATTATAATTATTAAATTAAAAATATTCGAGACCCGTAAAAAATTACGGGACATTATAATTGCAGGATTTTGAAGCTGAAAATTCATGAATAGAAAACCATTAGTTTTTTAAATTGACTTCATTCGCTTAAACCTAAAACTAATATTTTAATAAAATACTAATATAAAAATATCGAGACGGTGTAATTTGGTGGGGCGACCTTTGCGTGTTGCCTGAGCCGCGCACTGATTGCATGTCACACTCTAACTGTATAAAGTTGTAATTCCAGCACGATATGGAGTTAAAGACTCACGGACAACGAAATTATTATATTTAGATTTATACATGACATTTAGATTACATTTATGTATTTAGGTTTGGTTGTAATTTTTGCGAGTATTTGTTATTTTTTTTCAAATCCGCCCATTTTCAAATGTCCTGTTTAGGTATGTATAATGTGTAAACTAGTTAGATTATTTTTATCCATATGCAATGGGTTAAAATAATCATTCGAGTCGCAATTGCTCTGTTACATTTCCGGATAAATTTGTCGTAATTTTGAAATGCTTTTAATTTTGATGCTTGTTTTTGTGTTAACGTATTTCTTAATTTTTTTTCTAAACTCGATTTATTATTTAGTTAAATTCATATAATATTCATATACTTATAATAATATTTAATTACCAATTCATGTACTTCGGATATGTTGAATACGAAGCATGCGGCGCGCCGCGGCGCGGCTTAAAAAAGACCTTGGCATTTCGCATATCTGCAGCGAACAGAGTAGTTAATAATATCAGTAGAGCTTACGTCTTTATTTCGATACTTGTTTTTTTGATCAATTTAAATCAGCGTTTCAAAAAATTATTAGAATTCTTTTACTTTCTTTTATTTTGTTTATTTTTTAACAAATAGACCATCAACATGTCATTAATAGCCCTAGTAGATGGCACTAAAGTGACATTAGAGCACAAAGTAAGAACATTTTGATTATGACATAATTATGCAATACACATTTTACGATAAATTGATAATAAATTGAAAAGTAATGAATAATGATGTAAAGTGATGAATAGTAAAAGTAAGTTTTTACATACTACATAATACACTTTTTATGGTAAATAAAATATACCTTAATGATAAAACGAATTGTGAATAAATATTCAGAAAAAAAATATCTGAAATCAATAAATACAATTTAGGAATAAATTCTTGATTAGCAAGTTTTTACATAATTCACAATACAAATTATATAAATAAATGACACATTTATAGTAAAAAATGTCTTAGTGATAAATAAATTGTAAATAATATTCTGTATAATATAAAGACTACTTTTAACCGATTTCAAAAAGAAGGAGGTTCTACGTTCCACTGTATGTATTTTTTTTTGTATGTATGTTCACAGGTTTCAATGTCAATTGTGGACTGATTTTCAAAATTATTTTTTTATTCGATAGAGTACGTATACTCCTGAGGTGGTCCCGTTGTCACTAAGTCAGGATGATGATGGGATCCCAGGGAAATCGAGGGCAACCCTCAAATTTTATAGGAACCTATTATGTGTTTCATTTTTTTTTCTAAAGCTATTCAAGTATTTGCGTCTGGTAGTCATCACCTCATGTTGATGAGCTGGTGATGGAAGATACGACTCCTTAACGGTTAGGAGTTGGAGGATAATTCTTTAAATATTATAGGTACACATATACCGATAGTTGTATTCTTTCAGGTTATTCAGGTCAGCTGATGATAGAAGGTAAAACCCCGTAACGGTTAGGAGTTAGACGATGCTTTAAGTTGCCGGTATAGTAATTGTATTCTGTAGTTCTGTAGGAAAGAAAAGACAAAAAGCTGAGGGTTGAATTCTTCATTTGACTTTTCTAGAATTTGAAGCTTGTCTTAGTGTTCTAATTTAGATATTTACAACAATCGTAATCGTTGCATTTCGCGCAACGCTTTTTCATCATGCAGTTTCTTAAACAATTCATTGGGCTCTAAGTCGCAAAGAGCAAGACCGTTGTGTCGGACAAGAAAAAACCGGTGGCCCTTAATCGGGCCTTTTTTACCAATCTCCATATGTTGGCACTGATGAACATTTTATTAAAGAAAAAAGTGATTTTTTTGTATTTTGATTTTTAGAATTAATTATTGCATTTTTTATCACATGAATTGTGAGCGCGAGCGCGCAGATGGGCAAGAATAAATAAAACCCTTTGGGTATGCCTAGCGCGCTCGACGCATTTTTTATTAAAAATAACCGAAGTTATTTATTGTAATTTTTGTATGTATGTTTTTTAAAGTTTATTTTTGACATCACTGGGAGGTCGTTATCGGATTAATTTTGTTGTTAAAAATGTTTTTGTGTATGTTGTAAGCGATGTAAGAAGAAATCGCGGCGGCATGATTTGATTCTTGAAAAAGATTTTAATCTTCCCAAATCGTAATATTGGGCGACTGCAGTACGGTATCGCCACAGTCCGGGGGCATCGGTTTTACCCTCTAGCGACATCAGTACCGTGCCGAAGTCGCCATTTTATCGGTACCGTGCCAAAGTCGCCATTTTTATCAAACACAATTCAGTACCCTCTTGCGACATCGGTACCGTGCCGAAGTCGCCATTTTTATACAAAAATTATAAAATGTAAAAATTAATATGATTTTGTTCGCAATCACTTGTATATGGCTTTACATAATTTTATGTAGAAAAAATATTGAATTTGTGTAGCCAGGCTCGCCAGAGAGACCAAATATACGAAATTATTGCACCCAGCTTGGCGAGTCTGGCCCCCTTTTTATCGATTATCTCCATGAAGGATGAACCTGAGAGACATTTGTTATTGAAACAAAAGAAAGATATAATATAAATGTGTAAAAATAGTATGTTATAACTATAGTAGAATGTTTAGTTACATGTTTATTAATATTTTGAATACGGGACCACTGCTCATAGAGCTGCGACTCGAATTATGAGTAGTGATCCCGCCGTCAGACAGAGGTCGGTGTCGTCGGTTTCCGAAATGCCGACCTCTGACTGGTCGTTGAAAATGCGCCTGGGCGTGCGGGCCCTGATTTTTTGATGAAATAAATTACGTGGCGCAGGAACCTAGAGTTCAGTTCTGCTCCTGCGTTCACCTCCAGATCTACTTGCGACTTTCTCTTCTTCTCTACTCGACTCCTGCTTCAGCCTTTGGACCGCTCTAAGATTCTCAGCGAATTTTTATACGATCTCGCTTTCGTCTGAGAATCTGCGATATCGGTGCCATCAGGTTGACCTGAGCGTAAGGCGGTGGAATCACCCCACATTTTTGCGCGTTCCCGTCCGGAACAACCGTCTAGTGTCTTTACGCGACTTAGCGCAACATAAACTTGGTCTTTGGCATTTTTTTTTTGCCTAAATCAATCATGGCTTTGTTTATGGTGGTGCCCTGAAGTTTATGCCTCGTAACCGCCCAACTGAGGATTAGCGATAGCATTCTCTCTTCAATATCTCCGTAGCCTTCAGTTGGTTGTTTACACAAGCGCTATGGCAACTAACCCGTCACTTTCTTCTGTTCTCGTTATTTTTGGATTGGCACCGACTTCAAAAAGATCAGTAGGTACCTAGCACATAGTATAATAATATTTCATTTAAATTAATAGGTAGTTAGATTTAGACAAGAATTGTCACATTGTAATTTTGTAAATAAATCATTATAATTTGTAAATACAATAGCTTGATTTCTAAGTACAATTATATTGTATGTAGGTTCATTTAGAATATTATTGAGAATAGGTAGGTAGTAAGTTTTTGATTTACTTAGAAAAAATCTCGCATTTTTGTCCTTTGAATTAAATAAAAAAATACTTTATTTTTCGCATTTAAGTGTTTTATTTAGGTAGTGAGTTTTTTTTGAGAATCTTTGAAGTTGGTTTATTATCTAATAATATGTTTCTACACAAGTTAAAAATTTTATCTTTTTAGTGTTTTATTTAGGTTTTTTTTTTTTTTTTTGTTTTTTTTTTGTTTTTTTTTTTTTGTTTTTTTTGAGAATCTTTGAAGATGGTTTATTATCTAATAATATGTTTCTACACAAGTTAAAAATTTTATTTACCAAATTACATTTTCATATACAATTTGAATTCACAAAATCTGTTTACAGAGAAATTTAACTATTACATTTGTTTTTCTACATGAAAATAGTTAACTGAATTTTGATACTTTTATGTGCAGAGATTTGAATAAAATATGGTTATGTCTAATTGCTTATTTATTCATCTTAATTGTTTAGGATAAGGCTGTAATGTTACATGAGGGTTATATTTTCGTAGAGGATTATATTATTCGTGATAATGCAAACAATGGCAAAAAGCAATAGTACTCCCGAGCAAAGACCAAATCTGCGGTAACATTATTATTATCGATAAGAGAAAATATTTTACGAGTATATTTATTGAAGAAGAAAACACTTTGATTAAAACCACTATTAATCGAATAATCAACATGTTTCATAGCCAATGGGCCCTTTATCAAGATAAAATGTATACTTTAAATAAAATTTGAAGTACAAACAATTGTGAAGGGGAAGTATTTGCAAATATATGCAAAATATATTCTTGTTAATATCATAAAAACGGGTTGTTTTCAAAAGATGGTTGATAAACAAGTGTATTTATTGCTTTTTAAAAATCTTTAATGATCATTAATGCTAATACCAAAATTTTTGCATATTTTACCCTATGAAAGTGAATGCAATCATTAATAACTAATTTATATTCTCTTTTAATTATTATTTTATAATTTAAAAAAAATAGAGATGCGATTATTTGAGAAACAAGAGATTATAAAAGAAAAAGATATCTTGGAATCAAAAGAAGAATATAATGTAAGATACTTCGACTTTCCATCGCTTTCGGCATCTGTTGGGTTTCAAGTTAATTAATGACATGTAATTATTATAATTATAATTAATGTACAAAATATCAGCAACAAACAAATGAATGAAAACAATACATTAATTATCTTATAATACGTAAACGTGCTACTCGATAGTCCGACAGAGAAGCAGTAAAGGCAACCATTTTATTCATGACCATTTCACCATGAAATTCACTCTGTCCAGCTCACAACAAAACACAGAAGAGCGTCATAGAGATTACTCTCTCATCTCTCAGCCGGTCTTCCTAATATCTCCCAGCGGGAGACCCATACTCTAATGAACTCTCGGCAAAGTTCGAGATTTCTTTCACAACTCAGGAGATCATTATTCTGGGGCGAAAGATTACCTATTCCCACTAAGTTCTTAACCCCATTCTCTCGTGCGTCACTCTAAATTCCCATAGAATGTGCTCCGGCATGTGTTTCACTCGATCGCGGACACACCACGGGTCACGCATGTCCCAAATTAAAAAGTTTACTAAGAAATTGCCCGTAACTATCCAATTTAAATAATTTTAACAAATAATAGCAGACGGTGTTTTGAATTCAGTTATATAATTACAAATCCGTTGAAATTTTTACTGGCAGCAACTTATTAAATGGGAAATTAATTTCCTTGTGTTAATAAATTACAGTCACAATATTTCATTATTGATGTAAATCTTAGGGAAACTGTTTATTATGTACACGCCACCACAAATCCATTCAATCATTCTCGCTGCTTCAGTTAATGGCAATTTATTGATTCTGTTTCGTGTTTCGTAAACATACTTGAAAGACATGTTTTGAATGTAATAATTTCGTTGTTTATCTGTCCGTAGCTTTCCACATCATCCATAGCTTTTTTATATATTTATTGTTTTTTTAATAACTTTTTAAAATTTTGTTTATTTTTTTTTTCATCAATAAATAAATAAATAAAAATTCTTAATGACCCGGCGCGGCGGGTAACATAGATGAAATTTCACCCTCCACCTTCATCCTACCCTCTCCCCATGATACATTTTATATACAAACCTACACCGTTTGACAGACCTCACCCAAATTTTCCAAACTTATTTTATTAGGAACCGACATGTAAAAGTACGTCATTTTTCACGGGTTTCAGATAGTTTTGTAAATAATTATGGTTACCTAATAAAAGTTGTGTAAGAATATTTATAAAGATTCAACACAGTGTATTGTAAAAATTATATTTATTTAATCCTTAGATATAATTAATATTAAAAAAATTAATTAGTGCGCTTTTTACCTCCAACTCAAGACAGCATGGTTTTTTCAGGTCGTGAGCCAATATATTCCGTAAAATTGCGGCCTGAAAAACAAAAATTAGATTTTTACTTGCGTATACATATAAAACATATATTAGGAGTATGTGTAGAACGTTTTTTATGGGGTATGTATAAAATACCTCATAAAATCAATCAACGAAATCGACTTTAATTTAGTTACTGTGTACTACAATTTTTTTACTCTTATCCTTTCTTGCACGAGCTATAACAAATCATAATCCTAATGTTATAATTCAAGTTGTATTAACTATAGATTTTATATAAAATTATCGACATCTGTGGGCTCTTACTTAAAAAAAATAGAAAACTCTCACGGTTATTTTAATACAATAATCTTTGATGGATATTTTTATTTTCTCCCGTAATTATATACTCGTATTTGTTAATTTGATCAGAATTTCTGTTATATGCGTGAGCAAAGAGAAATAAAATTATTTTTTGTGTTTTTAGTATTTTCAATGACAGGTACTTAATGCAAAATATTATTTATTGCCATGTAATTTCTCGAGTTAAAAATTTACTGTGAAAAATATCGTATTTTTTTATTGGATATGATCACTCGACTGGCCTTAGAGCACATTCCTTAGTGTACGTGTTATGTTGTTTATCGAATCTAATAAAATATATGATATAATGATATAAATACACGCATATTATTTCATATACATATTTACTCAGACACAGATTACGTATAGAAAAAGCGTGCAGTGGGAACATTGTAGCATTTCATTTACGTAACCATAGGTACTTATATTTAAAACAAATTGAATTAATGTATATATTTTGTAATATTTTCATCACAATTATAATCAATGTATTCATATTTTAATATTTCATAATACTCTATCACATCAATGTTTTGCTGCTGTCCCGGTTTCGCTAAAGCTGTATCTTCGTTGGGGTATATATAATCGATCCTCGTGTACGTTACTGTATTGGTGGTGTATGGCCCGTTGTGGCTGCGGCAGTATGCGGGTACAATGGGGTTGGGGCAGGGATATTGTTTTGTCAAATTAATGCATGAATACACTACACTAATATTGTCGCTTTAATGGGGAGAGAGGGGATGAAAGAAATGTTTAACGTAGTCGTGAAATAAAAGACCCTTAAACCTGCCGAGAGATGGAAGCCCTAAACGGCTTCCATCTCTTCCGTACACCGCGTGGCGGGCCCGGATATAGGGACTATCTGGTCCCTTTCCGGTAAGACTGTGGAGGCTTATTCTCACACATTCTTCATTAACATTTTTATTCTTAAATGTATGTTTACGTTAAAGTCATGCTTAAATGTTTTCCCTGCGGGTGCCTGACATATAGGATGGTTGAATACTTACAGTGGAGTCCTCGCCAAATCGGCCATCGTCAAGTAAACTTTAGAATCGCTGCAGTATCCCCTGGCAAGCTCTTCAAAACCGGAGCATTTCACCGCCTGGTATTTATTGGGGTTTTTCAATGAATTTATAAAAATTTTTGGAGCCATCCGATGCGAGCAGCCACCAAAGAAATCATTTTCGCATCCTGGTTGACGTCGCCCGCCATTGGCGTAGAAATCCACGTGGCCAAGGGGAGACAAGAAGGACAAACACCCTGCTGCTGTATGAAGGACCTCTACATAATTGGCATCTTCCTTATCAAGACGATCCCTGGGGTTGTCGTTAGTAAATAATGGGTATGCAACGTCGATACCTACAATTATTTAAAAATCAACACATTATTTTTTATAATGCATTATTTTCATATAAAATTACTACCAATAGTTATGTAGATTTTGACTTATTTCTTGGGATTGTGCGGTATTACGCAAAATAAAATATATAATGTTTTTTTCCCACTTGTTTGTCCTTACTATTTAACCGATTGCGGTCGAACCAGCAAAAAGAATGTTCTTACAGCTTAATTCAAAGATTAGTTATTTTATTAGTTGTTATCTGTATACAATATATTTATTTTTTTATTAAGGAATAGTTTCAATCATTATGATGTTAGAATATGGTGTCATCATGCTAATTACAAAGATTCATAGATTTTTAAGGCGTAGTAAATTAAGTAAAGAAGAGCAGAAACCAATAGTCTACATAGGCAATGAGTTGGGACAGTGCAAAAAGAAGAAGAAGACCTAATTTTTTTCTGAACATTATTTATAATTTATTTTATCATTAGGACATTAATTATTTATTATAATATTTATTTTTATCATAAAAAGTGTATTGGGTAATCGTGTTATCTTCAAAATTTTCAGAAAATATTTATATTTTGTACTCTAATGTCACTCTAAATCCATCTATCAGGGTAACTAATGCCAAACTAGGATCATGTATCAGGGTCAATAATATGTAAATGATCGGGCGACTTGAAGCAATCAATCTACAAAAAAATAGTCAAAATAAGCCGAATGGACAGAGTTGCGAATGAAAATGTTATAGTTCTGATGAATAAAGAAAAAGAGATAATTTGAAAAACAAAAATCTAAAAACTTCAATATCTTACACATATTGCCAAAGAGACATCAAGAAATGTACGAGATCTTAAACCTCATAATACGGGGAAAGATTACCGGAAGTTGGGGCCCTGGAAGAAGGAGAACATCCTGGTTGAAATACCCAAGACAATAGTTTGGCCAGCCTACTGTAGAGCTATTCAGGGCCGCAGTATATAATATTATGATAGTCAACATCCGCTAAACGGTAGGGCATACGAAGTAGAATGAGAAATAACTATAAGCAAAGGTATATTTTTTTGTTAGTAGCGACCAATTTTTCTAATTCTTTAACCTAAATAAAAATATTTTAAATATATCGCACGTAGAATTAGTCATTAAAATGGCGTAGCAACAAATGCTGCCCCCCGGGGCAAAAAAGCTACCGGAGGGGTAGATATTTGCAGCAAGAACAAAGCATTGTTTGTTAACTAGTGGAATTAAATTATTAAAAATAAATTGAGCCTTATCAATATTATATTATTTCAATGGGAACTTATTGATTACTTATCTCAATTAGTAGAAATTTTGATACTGTCGTCGCGAAGCTTCTGTCATTGCGAACTTTTTTGCAGCAAAGATATTAATAATATTATCAAGTTCATTTGGCAGCTGGGTTTCTATTTCATTTTCATTAGAAAGCTTGCTTGCATCGGAAAATATGTCTTGGCCCATGATAATTCGTAAATATGATCTTGTTATTCAAAATAAAAATTGTTTTGTCAAAAGATTATTCAACAGAAACAGGAATTGTTAGATACAGCGTGTACATGGTACATAAATCAAATTAATTTCTTATTTTAAAATTATACCATAAATATATTTTTTTAATTATAATTAGCTTCCCAGACGGTAACCATGCCACCGGGTGAAAGCCAAAATTATTCAAAAACTTTTAATGTTTAATACTTAAATTTCCCTTACCTATGATAGATGCGATTTTTCCTCCAATTACTTTTTTACCTGCCAGGCCAGCTACGTGAGCACCTAGACTGAACCCCCAAAAATTGATATTATCCAGACTGTGAATTCCGTTCTTTACCAGGTAATTAACAAACCCAGAAATATCGTCTGCCACTCTGTCAATTAGGTACCGAGCTATGAGATATGGCTTCAGTGATACTTTGTACCAGTTCACTATTATAACATTCATATCCCATCGGTTGAGGTATTCTGAAAAAAATATATATATAAACATTGTTACGAGGTGGTGAATCGAAAGGAATTATACACTAACAAAATTTCTTGTAATCTCTGGATTGCTCCACAACACTCTGGAATCAACATCTGGAATCACATGGAATCAACTCATGGAATCAACTCTGGAAACATCGAGAAAACGATAACCTATATAACACTGCGCAATCGATTATGTCAAAGTTAATTGAGAGTGACAGATCCACAGACAAAGCAAAATCGTGCAGCGTATGTTGCTAACGCGTGGTGATTCCAGCGATAGATATTAGGTGCAAGTGTCTAATGACGAGCGAAAAGTTTTTCTAGTGCGAAATTGAATGGAACATCTCGAATATGATAGAAGCGATAGAAACAGCGTAATTAGTGCGAATAAGGAAACAGTGTAATAAAGTATGTGAAATATTCGAGAAACATTTATTGATTGTCAATTTAAGAACGGTGCTCCGATTTAATGTCCTGTGATTTTTGGCGTAATAAATAAAAGTTCAAATTATTTTAAGTATTTATTTTGCTTCCTATACCCACGTACCATGACAATATAATAGATTTTCGATTTTTGACTACCAAAATAATGGAAATCGAGAACAAAAAATGAATAAATAATAAATCTTGTTAACGAAAATTTTCAAAATCAGAAACCAAATAAATATAAAAAAGAATTTTCGATTAAAATAATCCAGAGATGCTTTAAATAAACCTATACTCAATTCATAGCAATCCTAAGTCGCTTTGGTTACTTAGGTATTGAATATTTTAACATTCTTCCCCAGACTACTCGAAAAAGTAATGATCCGAAAAAAAACTGTTTTCAGTAAAAAAATCATTTACAGTACGGTGCCTACTTATGTCGGTACTATGTCTGGTACAGTACCTATGTCACAGACACTCAACAGACACAAGACTTCGATTTATTCTGTTTTACCATCGAAAATCACACTAGAATACTTCTTCATCCATTTATACTACATTCACATTTTTTTCACATTCATTTACTATAATTGCTAATTTTTTTCTTTTACTGCATTTACTGGTATATTACTTTGAAAATTTTGTCATAACTATGTCTCTATACCTTCTCCTCCGCTATATACGAGGACTTTTACAGAGGAGAAACAAATGATTTTTGATCGTCTTTATGTTAATTTGTACTTTTATTTCCTTAACTGTTATATTACAACAACAAAAAAATTGAAAAATAAAAGGTTTATCATAATATAAACTTATTATACCATTAAAGTGATAATGAATGGGAGGACTGTGTTTGACCGATTTATAAAAAAAATCTTCGTCTTCGAATTTCTTCAGTTCCAACTATAAAAAACCATCTTATCATAATCGTAAACAAAGCAAGGGCTTTACTCAATGTTTGTTCTTTATATTTTTTATTAATTTTTATTTAATTATTTCCCGTAACAATAATAAAAAATTGCCGTTTAAAAAGGTAAACCACTAATGGAGGTGCTTATTTAAGAATCAATCCAATGTCATGAATAGTAAACTATATGTCATGAATAGTATCTTTAAATAAAATAACTTTTTGTTTAACACCACTTTATTGAGTTTAAACCAACTAGTTTCGACTCACAACTGAGTCTTCATCAGTGTTCAGATATTAACAGTTAATATCTGAACCCTGATAAAGACTCAGTTGTGAGTCGAAACTAGTTGGTTTAAACTCAATAAAGTGGTGTTAAACAAAAAGTTATTTTATTTAAAGATATTATGTCTCACCACAATGCGTTTGCTTCGTGTGAAAATTTAAATATGCAAAACATTAAATTTTCATCGAGTCAAATCGAATTTTATTAAACGAAGTCAAAAATTGTACATAACTTACCATTCTTCATTTCCATGTTGTAGTCTCTATATCCATCATGTGACCAGCCATGTATTAAAAATATCGTTCGTTGACTTGTATTAAAGTTTGTTACAGTTAAGTTTGCAGGATAGAGATGTTGAAAAAAGTCCTTATTTTTTCTGAAAAAAATATGTAGGTACGTGACATGTTAATAGTAGTTGTACGTACATGTAATTTGATAAATTTGTTAAAAAATCTAGTATATCCCTGGATATATTTATTCGACTTTCAAAGGTCTGATTTTTATAGCTATTTTATGACTATAAAATAAAAACCTATATCTTTTAAACTATATATATATATAATGCTACATTTATTACCTTGTGTATAACCAAAAATCAACCGCTAAATCGTCATTGTGTTCCGAAAAAGTTAAATGATTAAATTCTTTGATTGATATATTTTGTATTCTTCCAGAATCATCTGGGAATAGCATCCATCTTGATTCCGTAATATCATCCTCAAATTTGTGTAATGGATAATTCCCAACCAATATTCTTGAATGAACGACTGAAACGTATCAAATTATTTTATATTGTGATACTCACTGCATATATTAAATATTAATTTTTGTGTGAGAGTGTAGTGTGAATGCTAGATATAGGTGTATGTACATAATTACTCCTCAGATAACATATTTGAATAGGAAAGGAATATTACAATACTCAGTGCCACGATCAACAAATTGGGGTCGGCAGATAGAGAATGAGAATAAAAATATTTCAAATTCTTGTTAAATGAATTACATACATATTTCATTTTTATTATGTACCTATAAAAAGTTTTCTGGATTGTTTATTATTCATCTTAATAAGAACGTAATAATGCCTCTTGTCATATATTAGTGTGCATTTACACATTATTAAGTATATAATTAAGAAAAAGTGTAGCTTACTAACATTTGAAAATAGTTAGTACTGATGATAAACCGATGATGAGAAATTCTGTTACTCTCGAACATTAAGTAGTAATTTATAATATAATTAAAAGAATTAACTTAGTTTATCACCACTTAATTTCATCATCAATCACCACTCAATAAAAATTAAGTGGTGATAAACAAAGTTTATATGTTTAATTACATTCAAAATGAATAACCACAAAGTAATAGCAAAATACAAAAGTACCTATAGTAATTTATTAATTTATTATTGAACTCACGTAGAGGTGACATACTTTGTTTTTTTCTCTCTACAATATTTATGCTCAATCCATTATTAATATTATCTTTCAAAATTTACATTATTTTTTATCCAGATAATTTTCAAAAAAAAATTCTAATTTATCTCATGTAATTTGTTAATGCAATCAGTGAGTCTAGTCAAGTGAGAAAATTGTTAATTCAAAGTAAAGAAGTTAGCTAACGTCAGCGTCAGGCCGACCGTCACCGCGCGGTGAATGAAACTTTGAACTTGGCCCAAACTGCGACCGGCAGTTTTAAAACTTTTTAAATCTTTTTTACGTATTACGTGAGTTGGCTAGCGCGACGTACACAAAAAGTTTAAAATTTTCCCTCCAGACAGTTTGGCGTGTGGTTTGCCAGTTTCGAACAGTTCCGAATTGCCGTCGATATTTCAGTTTAATAAGTTAACGATCTAAAATGATTTTATTACGCGATCCATCCGATTCGATCCATTGTATTAATCTTACTATTTTGAGTGTGTTCAAATCTTTCTGAACAGTGCTAGATTTTTCTGTGTATAGTTTTCTGGGATATTCTGCCGTGTGTGTGTGACCTCTCTGGCCAACGTTTCGGATCCCATTGCAGGGTCCATCACATCAGCCCTGATGATGGACCCTGCAATGGGATCCGAAACGTTGGCCAGAGAGGTCACACACACACGGCAGAATATCCCAGAAAACTATACACAGAAGATTCTGAACGGCCGTGAAAACCTAAGGACATTTTTAGTGCTAGATTTTTATCACAGAGACATTATTAATCAATTAATGTTTATTATACGAACGTTACATTGTGTAAAGTGATCACTTAAGCCAGCCGTACGATAGGTCGTAAACCCTATGTACACCCAAAAGACTTCTATACCTAATTTCCCATAGTAAAAATATAGTTTCGTCTCTGTGAGACATCTATAATATACATTCATCTTGCTATTTATAAGGAAACGAATGCACAACGTGAAAGAAGGATAATGTAAATAACTTACCTTTGCGCCGCTCTCTCCCAGATGCAGGTGGAGAGAAGGAGAGACTAGAATGTCACATCTTCTATCCTGGCACACCACTCTTACCTCATCCACTTTCTCATTCACGCTCCTCGTAATATTTGGTTTGTCTGATTACGCCAGGTCTTTCGAGGATACCTGTTGTTACTCTTACCTTCACACTCAATTCGTATACGTTCTCTGCCATCTTCGCGTACATTACACATAACCAAATTGTTCTATTGACTATGCTGTGAATATCTCTAAATTTACTCCCAATTTGTTAATTCTTCATTTAAAGATATTTTATATATTAAGATATATTATAGATGTCTCACACAGACGAAATTATGTTTTTTTATGGGAATGTAGGTACGGAAGTCTTTGGGTGTTCATAGGGTTTACGACCTATCGTACGGCTGGCTTAAGTGATCATTTTACACAATGTTACGTTTACCGTTTCCTCCCATGATAGAATACCACATCTATCAAATTTTTGGAAGTTATATATATTTAAATTTTACAACCTGTTTCATATGTGTGTAGAAATAATCATTAGCGCGACCGGCATCCAAAGCTTTTTCATTCCCCTTAATTACCCACACATGACACTAATGAGATATGTATTTTTATGATTGAAATTTCTTAGCAATATTGTTTATATGTGTAATGAGATTCATCCGAATTATTAGCATTACACTAGAATATCATATCAATATTTTAAACTCCTTTTTAGACCAGTTTTTTCCATTAAGAATATTTTAAGATTGTCCAAATTTTAAATTAAAAAAAATTATAATTTTTATATTATATCTTCTCTGTGAGACATCTATAATATATCTTAGTTAATGATTTCCCTGTAACAAAATCCAGTATGTAAAATTTGGACAAACTCAAAACATTCTGGATTTCATATATTCCTTTAGAGACCGCACTCGGTCTACTTCCGTTCTTTTTTCCCAGTCCCAAGAATCACTTCCAATCTGCATCACTACTCTTACTTCATATAATTTATCCCTGGCGATAATGTATTCATAGCAGCGTTATACCATCCCAACTAAATTCCTAAATATACAAATTCAAGAAAAAAAAAAACAGGTAAAATAAAATTGTGAATAATCCCTAATCTATATCCATAAAACATATTGTCTGTATGTCTGTTCTCTACGCAAATCTATACCGTTTGTCCGATTCTCAATTTTTGCATACTTATGCTTTTGGATCAGGCGAGTACCATAGGTGACATTTCCTCCATCATATATTTTCAATGTACCGTTCGACCGATCAGACTCAAAATTTGGAAATTATTTATCAGCCCTGATGATGGACCCTGCAATGGGATCCTAAACATCGGCCAGAAATGTCGTAATAACACGACATAATACTCCAGAAGACCCAAACCAGAAGATTGGAAATTATTCTTTGGGACCCGGCGGGTTACATATGTTACGTTTCCTCCTCCCCCGGTCCCCCCCCCTCATATATTTTCCGTGCAAATCTGCACCGTCCAACCGATCGGTTTCAAAATTTGCACACTTATTCTTGAGGACCCGGCGGGTAACATGGGTGACATATCTCCCCTCTCTTTTTACCCCTACCACTCCTCCTGACATAGTTTCATTGCAAATGTGTACCGTTCGACCGATCGCATTTAAAATTTGGAAACTCATTCTTTAGGACCCGGTGGGTAACATAGGTGGCATTTCCCCCGCCCCCTTTACCTCTACCCCTCCTTTCCATATATTTTTTACGCCATTTGACCGATGTGACCCAAATTTAGCCTAATTATTCTCTTCAACCCGGTGAGTAACACAGGCAACATTACCCCCTCATCGTTTACCCCACTCCTTCTGATTTATTTTCTGTACAAATCTACACCGTTTGCTAATCTGATCCAAATATTGTATTCTTATTCTTTAGGTCACCGCGGAATATATAGGCAATTCATTCATGGACATCCTATCTATCCCAGCCTAGATTCAATGGAAACATTGTTGTCTTTGCAAAACAATGGAACCTTTTTATTCTCCCCACAAACTTCTTAAATCCTTAAGCTGAGCAACGCTGGATAAGCACAATAAGTCCGAAAGAATGATCTTGAATGATTTCATTATGAGGGACTAAAACGATTTTTTTTCAAAATCTGAGTAAATAAAAAATTGCAGCTTACCTCCTAGGAATAAAATCATCAGATGTTCTAAATGATTAGCCATATTTGTAATGTCTTCAGAATATATTGCACTACTATTTAAAATCTCGACCGCTGCCTTATTTATATTAAAGTATTGTTATCTTTTTGCAGTGTTCTTGAAGAATTATCTTAAATAATTAGAATTAAAGAATTCGGAATGCCTTGATCTTTTTTTTGCGTTACCGCGGTATATGTATAATACATAACAACAAGCCTTTTAACAAAGTTCTAATATATTTTAAATTTTTAAGGTTTATTTAAGTGTAGTAATGTAATTTTTCCTAAAAGAACTATTGGAATTTTACAATTAATTGTACAAAAAAATGTGAGTTATAAATTTATTATCTTTCGTAGAGAGACAAAAAAATTCAAGCCTGCATGCGTGATGTGTAATTTGATAGCGAATCTCGATGTGGGCACACAGACATTACCTACAAAACGTTATACAAACAGAAGACATTTAATTACTAACATATATACGTTAGGATGGTTTAAAGAAGTCTCACAGAGACGAATCTGTTCATATGGGAAACGTGTGTGGAAGTTTTTATAGAGCGGCATAGGGCTTACGACTTGTGGGAGCTGGCTTAAGTGATCACTTTACTCAATGTAACGGTCACCAATTCCATCGTAAGAAAATCCACAGCACACATTGACTACGTACGTCTCTCCTTCTTCCCACCACTCATGCTCTTAAAATAAATTAAATTGTTGATCACTTACGCTTTAAAACTAACTAAATTAATATTTAAATGATGTTAGAATGAAGAGGAGAATGGCGGATGCAGGTTAAAGGAAAATAAATAAACTAGATCTGGTCCCTTAGCATTCCAGAATCATTACAAATCGGTTTTTTATTCCCGAAAGAACACCATCATCGTTATTTTATCAGGAAGACCCCATGAGGAACAGGCAAATAAATGCTTTAGGATGGGTAATTGGTAATATTTATTATAATTGCCGTCTCGTATAAGACAGCACAAAATTCATTTTAAAGGGCCCATTTCTCACAATTATGTGAAAATTATCCATTGAAAAAATTGATGAAGAATATCAATGAGTACGACCCATAACAGCATAACACCAATAAAAATTTGACAAAGAAAATAAAATTGTATTTTCTTATAACCCTTAGGTCATAGGACAATACAATTTCAAAGGGCACATTTTTTACTTCTATGGAGTTACCGAGGTGAATTTCAAAATACACGAACATGAATTGTAATCCGACTTGGGGCAGGTATATCATTCTAAATGTACTTAAAACTTTTTGGGCTGATTTTATCACACACGCAAATGTATCTTCTTCCAAGAACAATAATTGTTTTGGGCTTAGAGGTTTAAATATTTAGTAAGAGTGGCATTTGAAAATCTGCTTAAGGGCGACACCTTCCTTACCTAGGAATTTTAGGGTAATTTTTACGGATAGGCACCTTAATAAAATATACATGCTATGTTAACCCAATGATGCTTAACTTCAAACATTATTATTTTATTTTTTTTAATAGAGATTCGAACAAGGAATATTTGTCGCATGAATATTTTTACTATTTTCAAAATAATCTCAATGCTTGTGATATGAAAAGAGGACTAACGTGGCGGTGTCCTGGAAGAGAGCTTGAACGACCACCATATCACCAGACAAGCGTCCCGACCTCTACACCAACAAGCTACACAATCTATTATGTTGAAGGCTTGGAGTCCATGGGAATAAATCTAATATCATCAATATCACAATTGATTGAGATTTTTTCTTTATAAATAGGCGTTATATATCCCTTCATAAAATATCGTTTTGAAGTTCTCCACCTCACGCCGTATATTTTTTTAGTCTTTTAGTCTTAAATCAACACAAAAATAATCAAAATATATATTTGCTTCTTCTCTATAAAAGTCGAGGACTGGTGGTTTTTTCATAATTCATACAGATATATTTTATTACATATATTTTATTTCATATTGCATATATGTGCTTTTTTGAACATATTTATGTTTTTAATTATTATTTAACATATTATTTGATAAAAATCAATGTTTACCTACTTTATAAAATACTAGCCGTGCCCACAGCTTCGCCCGCGTGGAATTCAGTTTGAGACTCTAAGAGTACTTATCAGTGAAAAATCAATATAATCTAAAGTACTCGTCCAAATAATGCTGTGTAAAAGGCAATTTTTATCTACATAAAATTTTCCTGACGATATACAAATTTATTTTGATAAGAATCTAGCATTATCTACGTAAATTATCCCCGACACATTAAAATTAATTTTAAATACACGTTTTATTCATATTTTATCAATTTGTGAATTAACCTAAACGTATAATAGATATATCATCACAATTTTTTATAGAACTTTTTGCGTTCTACAATTTCTTTATAGAAAGCATTCATTTGTCTCTTACTGATAAGGCAGCGTAAGAAACGCATTCGTTCGACCGTTTTTTCGTCGACTTACTTACTTACTTACCATCACGCTGTTTCCCCGTGGAGGTAGACAGAGAGGATAGAGCGCCACATTCTTCTGTACTGACATACAACTCTCGCCTCATCCACATTCATACATCTTCGCATGCAAGCTCGCCGGTTGTTGAGGCTTCTTCCAGTATCTGGTTAATCTGGTCAATGCCACGTCTTTCGCGGTCGCCCTCTCTTTCTGGCGCCGTCACACATGCATAATATATATTTCTTACCATTTTTTCCTCATTAATTCGCTCAATATGCCCAAACCATCTGAGCTACCCTTTTTTAATTCTATTAATTATGCTAAGATCAGCTTTACATTCGTTCCTAATATCTGCATTCTTTACTCTATCATAAATTGATTTACCACACATACGTCTGAGTGATCTCATCTTCACTGCATTCAATCTACTTTCGTTCCTCTTCCTCCAGCTCCAGGCTTCGCTTCCATACATTAGTGTTTGTACCAGAATTCCATTATGTACCGCTAGTTTTGCTTCGATCGACATATTTCTATTAGAAAATATTGCGTTCAAAGCACCGTTCACCCTATCCCCCGCAGTCACTCTCCTCTCGATATCTTTCTCAACATTCCCTCTTCTATCGAACATACTTCGCAAGTACACAAACTCATCTACCTGTTCCAAACATTCATTACCTACTAGAATTTCACACGTTTTCTTACTTTCCTCTTTCTCGAATACCATCACTTTTGACTTGTTTACGTTCATAATAAGGTCACTTTCTTTGCATACATCATACATTCTGCTTACTAGACTCTGTAAGTTCTGTTCACTATTTGTTTTATTATTATTTTGTATTGCATTGCATCATCTGCGTATAGTAAACAACATACAATCAAATCACACATTTTCGCTCCTACATTCATACATTCCAGTTCTTTCACACAGTTATCCATATACAAGTTGAACAGCCATGGAGACATTACGCAACCCTGTTTGACACCTTTTTTAATATCCATTGTGAATGATCCATTGATTCTTACACGTGCAGTACTTCCTTCATAACGGGATGCAATTGCGTGTATAAGTTTACTATTCACCTTGTAACCAAAGAGTACCTTCCATAACCTTCCTCTTATAACTTTATCATAAGCCTTTTGCAGATCTAAAAATGCACAGAAAGGTTTTTGGTTTTTCTCCAAAAACTTTTCCGCAAACACTTGTAGAGAGAAGATCTGATCCATGCATCCTCTTTCATCCACAAAAGCTCCTTGCACGTCCCATACTTTTTCTTTCGTCACCGACCTTACTCTTTCTATCAAAATTCTTCCATAAAGTTTGCCAACCGAGCTCAAAAGACTGATTGCCCTGTAGTTACCGCATTCCATTCTCGACCCTTTACCTGTAGAGAGGCATAATAACTGCTCTTCTCCAGTCTAAAGGGGTGTGGCTCTCCTTTAAATATTGATTAAAGAGTGTATGAAGCCACGTAACTACTAATGGGCCACCAGCCTTGATATATTCGGCAGCAACGTTATCATACCCCACATCCTTACTATTATTCAACTGCTTTATTGCACACTTTATTTCTTCAATAATGACTTCATTTTCGTTATTCAAATTCATTCTAAATATTGGTGAAAAAAATTCTGAAATCGAATGAGTAGTTTCGGAGATTACTACTTACATCTAAACTTACAAACATACAAACTCACAAACTTTACCTCTTTATATATTAGTATAGAATTATAGATTTACTTTAAAACAAAAAAAGTCATTAAATATTTTAAAACAATCTCTAAGCATGTGTACCAGTTGAGTGATAAATCACTTGACTCTCTGCTGTTGATGTAAATGAATTTCTTAGACCTCCATATTTTCTGACAATTTTATTGAAAATAAATTAAATATCGTGGATAAAAAACTTAAAACTTTAGGCAGAATAATGCAATTAGACGAAAAAATAATAATATTTTTTTATTATTTATGTAATTTAGATAAAATCCTAGTGGAATGACCGTGATACCTTTGTAGTGAGTTTACATTTCATTCAAGGTTTATGGTAAATTTCTTTGCTTATCTTGTATTTTCTTATCTGCGTTATCTCATTAATAAAATTATAAAAATCTTTTTTCTTATAAATTAGGTCATGGTGTCAGACAGATTCGACATGAAAACCTGCGTCTCTCATTTTTTTCCATTACTTAAATTAGATTTTCACATTTTTGTAACTAAGATTTTTCTAAAAAAACGGATTATTATATACATAACTTCTGGTTAGACCTTTATGGTAAATTTTGCCGTAATCTACAATCTTTTTTTCCATAGGCAACGGCGACAAAAACACGGCATACTAACTTAGAATACTCTTTCCAAATTTTCTGAACGGCCGTAAACCCAAATATAATATAGTGTAGAACAAAAACAAAACAAAATACTGAAAACTGCACATTAGCGTGTTGGCGTGTTCTATAATATTTAATAGTATCTATACGTTATACTAGTCGTATACTCATTAAAAATCACGGAACATAATAACTTCCGGGTTACATAAGACGCGCGTTAATTGACATGTCACAGTTAGGTGCCCGGGCCTCATTACCGGATAGTCGCCATTAGTGTTGTTGTTATAATTCTAGCCTAATTCCAGCGAGTTACGGACAGACAGACATTCCCCGTAAGATGTATGGGTGTGTACGCATCATAGCGCATACCAAAAATATAGCGCGCACAAAATTTGTTAACACATCACGTCTTATTCATGTGATGTTTGTTCTCTATCGAAGGTTTATTACACTACGCTGATTTATTCTAACATGTGATGGTCGACATAGAGATAGATTTAATAAATTTAGAAAATCTTAAAATAATAATATTCAAAAAGGTCAAGTATGGACATCAAAAATATATTTCTTCTGTTTGGGATCGTTTAAAAGTAAAAGCCTGATATATTTCTTCTTAAGATTCTATGTATTACAAGAGGCTAACAAAATATTGAATATTCAGCTATACAAGTAATATTTCTTAGATCTTTATTATACCATAGATATAATTCTGTGTTAAATTAATATCGTTTGCCAATCCTAATAGACTCGACCTTGTGAGTAGGTGCGAACGAGCCTTTATTATTTATGAATCAGAACAGTAAGTCTCGCGTGTAGCGGGTGCTTAACTATTATTTTAACGAAACGGACCAATCACAGGCGCGCTTTGCCTTCGACGGGTTGAGCCGGAGGCGACCGTCCTGATGACTGAATCCGGCCAATGGCGAGCGCCGGCGGTGAGGTCATCGCTCATAGGATGAGTCACTGCACTAGCGTGGATTTCGAAGATATGGTGCAATCGAGAGTATAAAAGGAGCGAACACGATATACTCAGCCCCTTCAGTTCGAGACCAGACTTGCGAGCGGGAGCGCTGCCCGACAGACTACCGACGGAGCCCTGAGTTCCAGAACAGCATTTGCGGACGGAGTTGCTGCCCGGACGTATGGAGGAATCTACCATTCATCAGTACCAGAGAGGATCATACCGCCACTGTGTAACAGCTAAGGAACACATTTATACTATCTATCGATTAATTATTTTCACTATTGAAATGTATTTATTTTGGGAAGATTTAAAATCGGAGCAATAATGTATAATTAATATCACGATTTCTTGTGTGATCTTGGCTCAATTCGTACGGGAATATCTCCCAAACGAATATATTTTGATGCATGGGGATTTTCATACCATTTGTATTAACAATTGATTTTACGGAGCTCTATAAGCAGTGCTTAATAGATTCATAATATTGTCGACGCGTTATGTATTGCATAACCAGATATCAATCCAAATCGTACGAGAAATTCTTCCGAACGAATATATTTTAAAGTATGGGGATTTTCAAACTATTTTTACTAATAATTGAATACACGTAATTCTATAAGAAATGCTTAGTAGCCTTATAATAATTGTGTTGCATAAGTATTGCGCAATCCGGTCTTCAGCCAAGTCTTTATGATTTGAGTACCTCGGTACATCTGGCTTAACAAGTAGCTTCAGAACGACGAGTAAAGGACAGAATGGGGAGATCTAACTGAAATTGGAGTTTTCTGGTTTACGAACGTTGAGCTAGGTGAGGTTGTGGATGACGCTTCGTGTCATAAGCCTGGAATTCGCGCAAGCCCCTGTGAGGTACTCTTAAAAGCGGGACCTCCCTTGTTGATCGGAGTGGCCACTAGACTCGACCTTCGCGCCTCATCCTGCTCAAAACAGCGTAAACCAACGTCGTGAATTCTCTGACTTTGGAAGGATTTTCATGCCTGAATGCTATGAAATCTCAATAGAAAACGTTAACTTCTATTTCATCCTCTGTAAAAAGACAGAGCCAGATGCAGTACAACAATCATTCACTCATATAGAGTAGCTGGGATATTATAAATATGTTACTAACACCCTAACATTTGACCAAAGTAAATGTTGCAAGATGCAGAATCGTGGGACGCCGCTCTGAAAAGGCATAATGAGATTGCACAATAATTTGTAACATCGCTGACTATGCCCGCAAAGGAGGCTAATGTCGTCATCAATTCGTACCAAAAGAGTACATGATTCTTCAAACACCGGCCTAACAGAAAGGCGCCTCAAGACAACACACATCATCAGAAACTCGTACCAAAAGAGTACGGCCTTCTCAATTATAAGCCTAAAAGAGAGGCGTCACGGGATCACATCTCGTAAAGAAGAGATAGAGTCTCGGGATGCAGTAAGTTCCGGAGGAACAAGGGGGGTCGTTTAGTCACTTAGGAAGTCGGCCACCGGGGTTAGGCGGGCGCGGAGCCTCAACCCCTCTCAGCAGAGATGCTGAGGGTTTAAAAAACCAAAATTTAGCATTCAAAGAATCTATTATTTCATATAAACTCACGGGCTGTTGTAGAATCCTTTCGAACAAACCATCCCCGAGACCTTATCTACTTATTTATAAAGAAGTTTCGCTTCAAAAAATGTATTATTTTGTAGGTAGAAAATATATGTTTTATTTTCCCATGGAATTAATATGAACAGGTTCATGCACGTCTAGAACGAAACCATTCAAGGTAAGAATTTGCTAATACAAAGTGTTTATAATTATTAATTTCAGTGTTATTTAATATGTGTGATTTTTTCCCTTTGCGCCGTTCGAACGATTTTACTGGTTTGTCTCAAATCGAAAATGTTTTATTTCTAATACACGAATTCTTTCTAGTGTATGTATTTTATTGTAACATAAATGTATCGATTATTAGGTTCGATAGATGTTTTTATTACGTAATATTATGCAATTGTTTCCACACTGCTCCTATAAAAGAATTTGAAGTTATTACGATGCACAACGGGGTCCTTCATCCATTAGACGAATCATGTGCCAATTCAACGACGTATAGTATAGATTACGAATAGTAAGATTATATTTAATCGAGATTTATTCGCGTTTATTATTTCTAGTAAAGGTTTTAGTATTGGTGCCAGGCGCCATTATGAGGCGGAGATAGTTCATATTCATAGCTTGACTGTAATAGGTATTTTTGTCGCGTAAGAGGTAGCACTTTTAGAAATATAACTATGTTTTATGTTTCGTCCCTGACGGACAGGATGGTATAGCTGTGGTTATTTAGGTAATACACTTAGTAAATGCGAAGGGCATTAGGTATTATCAATTTCGTATGCGAACCCAAGATGTTAGAAATATTTTAGTTCCTATAATTTCATTGAATATTTGCTGCAGAATAATATTTGATGAGAGAAGTAGTTAATATTCCATTCAAAGCAAAAGTTTTAGTCAATATCTTTATAGGTAATATTCAACAGCAAGATAGAAATATTTTTAGTTAATATTTTTAGTTAATATTGCATTCAAAAGCGCAATTTTCACAGAATAATTATTTCCAGTTAATAATATATATTTTAGTTAAATGTATAGTTAGCACAGGCAGAGTATTAATATTGTATAGAATACTTTATTTTTAATATTTCATAGAAGAATATAATTTATCTCACGATCATTATGTAGTTACAACGCAATTTGCAGTCGTTATGCAGAGCGTCGCGCGCTCACATATAAGAATAATGAAATATTTGATAATCCAATATATTGTATTTTGAACGCGACGGTTTGCTACTTACTAACCTTCATTATTTAGTAGGACCCACATTAGGGTCATCTTACATCGTTAGCCGTGAAAAGAATATGATTTACATTGATTTGCAATGGAATGATTTGTATTATAGATTTGCTTCGCCTTATATATTCAACACACACCCCATGGGATGTCTAACTCTGGTGCCGGACCAGGAGCTATACTAAATTATTATTAAATGTATCAAGGCCGCGATGCCCAACTATCTACCTGGTTCATCACAGTGGTGCCGGTGACCAGACAGGAGCGTATTCGTTGGACTCATTTGCATAGTAAAAAAAAAAAAAAAAATCATTTTGGTTTAGTTAATATTATAAATGAAAGAAAATATTTGATTATAAAAGCGGTTTTATTTAAACAATCGCGGACCACGGTCCGTGACATCAAAGAAAAAAGATTGAGCATTTATGTGAACCACGTACTGAGATTTGTAGACAAACGTGATACTAGGTATTAGAAATTTCTTTAGGTTGTTTGTCATATAGATAGTTGGCATTTTTATTATTTAATATTTTGTGAACGAAAATTATTGTAGTAATTTTGGTCCTTGTGATATATTAGTTCGATTTTGGAATGCCTGTGTCTTTGTAAAAGTATTGCTCCATTTTATAGAATATGTGATTTATTTCATATCTCATTCATTTTATGTGGTTTGAATTCAAATGATTCACATTTGAAAAATATTTTAATAATTGTTTGAATGCGAACTCACAAGTAAGCCACCGTCACAATCTAAAAAAAGACCATCGGGATTTGCGGATCGCAGTATAACAAATATGTAGTTAGGATTCAAACGATTCACGTTTGAAAGGTTTTAATTATTGCATTTGTTTTCTCGCAAGTATACCACTGTCACGGCCTAGGCCGTCGGGATTTGCGAATCGCAGTGTAACAAATATGTAGTTGAGATTCAAACGATTCACATTTGAATGGTTTTAATTATTGCGTTTGTGTTTGTGTTTCGCAAATATACCACCGAACACGGCCAAAGCCGCCGGGTTTGCGAGCGCTGCGTGTTAGAAAGACCGGCGACGGTTTCCCTATATAACGCGAGCGGACACGTTTTGACCCAAGCGTGGAAGATGCGGCAGAGACCCAAGACGTTTGAGCATTTAGCGTTTGATAAGTTTAACTATCGCGGTCGGGCGTATATGAACAGACTGTTTGCTTCGCGGATATGGACAGGTCGCGCCCGAAGAAATGCAAAGAAATATAGACTTGGAATGCGGGCAGATCACCGCGACAGATTTCAGCGCGCGCCACGGAGGGTTTATGATAGCTTAAAATTCGGTTTTAATTTAATTTCTTATATTAATATAAACTAATAATTAACCAACGCTTGATAAAATCTGTTCAGTGGCAAATATTTTCGCTTACGAGTTATGCAATAGTAATTAATAATAATAGCAGAAAAATATAAAAGTAAAATTAAATATAAAAAGCCGGATAACAATTTAGTAGAAAATATAAACACGAGAATATATGAATCTAAAAGAAAAGAAGATATAAAACCGAAAACTTTTAGTATACGGGGTACACAAGAATTATATTAAACGGATTTTGCCATGTGAACATTTGATATATATTTTATTTTATAAAAAAAATTATAAATCCGATGTTTTATAATATTTACTTTTCTCTTTCGGTTATGTACAATTATGATACAAATGCGAAAAATATTTTAATAATTATGCGTCTGGTTTCATAATTAAAAATTAATATAAATTAATCTTAATTAAATTAAGGTTAATGTAAATTAAATAAATCCACACTTGTTATATATTTGTCTTACGGATATTAAAAAGGGTTTCTATATTTGAAAAAAAAAAGATCTTTAAATTCAGCTAAATTTTTACAGATAATAATTACACAAAAAATTTATTGATTATAGTATTCTTACAAATCTACTTATATTATTTGATAACTTTCACGTGCATGTTTCGGAGATACCTTTTTATCGTCAAGGTGTTATATTAAAAATTGTCCTAAAAAAATAAAATGTCAATCTACAATGTTGCTGAATTAATTGAAAAAAAAAAAATAATTTCCTTCATTGATTTATTATGGTTCTTAATTATTCTAATTATCTAAATGTGTTCTTAATTGTTATACACAGTTATATACGGTTCTGGTTATTCAAACTAATTATAATTTCTTTGTTGTATGCATGATTGATAGACTTGTTCGTAATATAAATACAAACGCGTATTGTTGCACGAAATAATTATTTGAGTTTCTTGTTTTGATCTAAAATTATTTTGATTTGAATTACAAGAATAAAATTGCTTCCATTTTTATTTACAAGACGGCCTGGCATAGGAATTAAAATGGTCATACTACCGCCATCTAGCGGAAATCAGAGAAAGTTTTGAGCCTTCGCTAGTATTAGTCTATAGGAAGCGGTAATAGAGAGCGCAATATATATATACTCTTAGTAACGAATAATTAAAAATTGGACTTGTTTTTTTTTTTATATATATTCCTTTGTTTCGCTTCATTGCAACGTTAATTGAAATTGTTTTATCTTCATTAATAAATATTATATTACAATATACGTTGATATAGCTTATTTATAGGCAGAGTAGAAATAAACATCTCACTACTTCACATTTCGTACGTATCTATATAAGGGTTGTTTTAGTTTTAGGCGCAATCTTCTTGGAAATAATACAAAAGTAAATCCGGAATTAACGATATGTGAGTTTCTTCAAGTTTTGAGAAATCGTAACGCTATGATTGATAAAGCATTTATTGTTTTACTATACATTGGGTGTATGTAGAAATCCTTTTGAATAGTGATAAAATAAAATAAAAAAGAAATTTTTCAGGAGAGCTTTTGAATTCTTCTGGAACATTTTGAAAAAAAAAAAATTTGAAAATAGATTTTTAGTAGATTAAATAGTAGTAGCATAACGAAATCATTAGCTTCATCCACCTTCATGCGTCGTCGTGGCATTACTTTTAGATTGAGGTAGAAAGGTTGGACGTTTGGATCTTGAATAGATTCCAGTCGTATAGCAAACCGAATTATACGTTAGGAATTCTTGATTCAGTTACACACATACATCTTCTGTGGGTATCAGTGTTGGTGATGACTACTACAGCTAGTACAGATATTAGGGTTCACCTCTTCTGATTTGTAACAGTGTACTTCGTTAAACATGTTCGCGTTGTTAAAGGAACACTTAAAAATTTTATAATGTTATGTTACATATAAGTATGGGGATGATGAATACGGAACATATTAATAAAGTTGTTTTAGGTTTTCAATAAGTTTTGGGAGGAACGATATTACAGTTATACGGAGGAGTCGCGCCTGATTATTTGACAAACGCTTAACAATTTGGGGAAAGACAGGTTAGTAAGGAATAGTTATGGGAAACTTTTCTTGACATCTGGATGCACTTCTTCTACAAACATGCGTCGTCTTTAGATATCACTCTTGAGGGTTGGCTGGAAAGTTAGTTGAGACGGATAATAGTTATATATACTTTTACGTTCTACAATTATCGAAGGGTTTGTTCCTATCCTTTTCTTCCTCTTCTTCTTCTTCTTATTCGTATATGCTAACGGTTATATATATATTTTCTTTCCCCTTTTTATTTATACTGACTTCAACAGCGTCTTCTTCTTCTTCGGTACGAAGGTTTTTTTTTTATTGGTTATGTTCACTCTAGTCTACTTCTTCTTTGAATACATACCGTTTATGCTTTACTTTTCAAATACCTTCTCTTCTATAAATAGCAATTATTACAATACTTTGCAACTACTTTTTCGTCTTATGGTATATCTTTCGACTGCTTCTCTACTTTCTTCTTCTTCTTCTTTTTCTATTACTACATTCATTTCGTCTTCTTCCATTTATTTTATACTTTTCGACTGTTTTTCTACGTCTTTTCTTCGTCTTCTCTTCTTCTTTACCTTTTCTTCTTCTTCTTCTTTTCCTATTACTACATTATTTTCTTCTTCTTTTCTTCTTCTTTCTTCTCTCTTCTTTCTTCTTCTTCTTTTCATATTCTCTTCTTTCTTCTTTCCTATTCACTTCTCCACTTTCTTCTTCTTCTTCTTTTCCTATAACTACATTCATTTGGTCTTCTTCCGTTTATCTTATACTTATCAACTGTTTTTCTTCGTCTTCTCTTCATCTTCTTCTTCTTCTTCTTTTCCTATAACTACATTCATGTCGTCTTCTTCCGTATATCTTATAATTTTCGACTGTTTTCTACGTCTTTTCTTCGTCTTCTTTTGTTCTTTGCCTACTGCTACATTCGCGTCTTCTAATTTTATATCTTTCGACTACTTCTTCTTCGTCTTTATCTACTACTACACTCGGTTGTGACTTTTCTTCTTTATCTTATGCCTTTCGGTGGATTCATTTTCTTCTTCTTCTGTCGTCATCCACTACTTTTATGGCTTTTTCTCTTCCTCTTCTTCATCATATTACACCAAAAATAAATTATGGCAGTCATTACAGTATACGTGGAATATTGAGGACAATTGGTTGATTCTACATAATAGGAAACGTTCTGCGCATATGCATAAGGTTCATAACACAGGTGGGGTACTAGAGTTCATTTTGTCGCGGTTTGCAATTATAGTAGGAATATACGGTTGACCATTCATTCGGTTAAAATAGGACAATACGAGTTTCAGATAGAAGAGGTTGTATAGTTTGGGGGAAGGGGGAATTAGAGTTGTGTTACAAGATGGTGAACACTTGTCGGGGTACACCATGGTAGCATAACAAGGAATAGTTATTGGAAACCTTTTTGACAACTGGATTATGATTGAAGCTCTACTTCTTTAACAAGTGTGCATCGTCTTTGGGTATCTCTCTCTTGAGGGTTAGCTGGACAGTTAGTTGAAACGACGCCCAACGGTTATTGAAGGGACTTGTCCATTTGCGACTAGTCATTAGAAAATTTGGAGGCGGACTGCACTTTTTCTTTTAGAGTGGATAGCAAGTATCATCGTCATCATGTTTACTCACGTACAGGACATATTGAGATCGAGGGGTTCGCTCTATATATTAGGAAGCTGGTTGTTAAGTTCATATGAATAGGTTGTACATTAATTCGTAGGTTAACATAATTCTGGAACTTCAGATTTATCGTAGCTCGCATTTCATAGGAGAAATATACAGTTAATATTTACTCGGTTGAGTTGGTTTGTATAGCTTGAAGGGGATGTGGGGAGTGTTAGTGGGAGTATATTCTGGGGGAAGGGAGGTATATGCTGGGGAAAGTAGTATAGAGTTGCGAGGTGGTGAACACTAGGAGTGTACCATTGTAAGGGAAGCAAGGAGGATAACAAAGTGGGGGAAGGGGCGTTCCTTTTAAGTGTTGATAACAGGATGGAGCTTGAGTGGTTAGCAGACACAATGATGAGATTACTGAGGCATTCAATAGATTATGAAGAATCGAACCTTTTCAATCAATTGAATAAATTAGATACAGTCCCTTTTGCTTTCAAATCTTATATTTATATTATTTGTACACTTTTCATTTGAATGACAGGCAGATGGTTTACAGTAGCTTTAAATACGCAAAGAAGGTTCCATTGAAAAAGAATTCGACCCTAATAGAAATATAGTACGCGGAGAAAGGAAAGAACAACGATTAATTTTCCAAGGAATTTTAGAAACTCTTGATAAGTATCACGAAATATACTATCCTATTGGGTTATTTAGCAGATAGGCTCGATCTGATAGATCATTCCTCTCTCTAAATAAGGGGGAAGCTGTGATGGTCGACATAGAGATAGATTTAATAAATTTAGAAAATCTTAAAATAATAATATTCAAAAAAGCCAAGTATGGACATCAAAAATATATTTCTTCTGGTTTGAATCGTTTAAAAGTAAAAGCCTGATATATTTCTTCTCAAGATTCCATGTATTACAAGAGGCTAACAAAATATTGAATATTCAGCTATACAAGTAATATTTCTTAGGTCTTTATTATACCATAGATATAATTCTGTGTTAAATTAATATTGTTTGCCAATCCTAATAGACTCGACCTTGTGAGTAGGTGCGAACGAGCCTTTATTATTTATGAAACGGAACAGCAAGTCTCGCGTGTAGCGAGTGCTTTACTCTTATTTTAACGAAACGGACCAATCACAGGCACGCGTTACCTTTCGACGGGTTGAGCCGGAGGCGACCGTCCTGTTGACTGAATCCGGCCAATGGCGAGCGCCGGCGGTGAGGTCATCGCGCATAGGATGAGTCACTGCACTAGCGTGGATTTCAGAGGTATGGTGAAATCGTTACTATAAAAGGAGCGAACACGATGTACTCAGCCCCCTTCAGTTCGAGACCAGACTTGCGAGCGGGAGCGCTGCCCAACAGACTACCGACGGAGCCCCGAGTTCCAGATCATCAGTTGCGAGCAAAGGAGCTGCCAGCTTGAGAGAAAGCGGGTCTTGCAGCGGCGAAGTATAGAGATTCCACCATCCCGCAGCACCAGAAGGAGGATTCCGCCACAAAGAGTAACAGCTAAGGATCATATTCATATTATCTATTACGGTTAATTATTTTCACTATCGAAATGTATTTATTTTGGGAATATTTGAGTTCGGAATAATTATGTGTAATTAAATATCACGATTGCTTGTGTGATATTGGTTCAAATCGTACAAGAATTCCGTTCCAAACGGGTGTATTTTTATGCAAAGCGAATTTCATACCGTTTATGCTAAAATTTGAATACACGGATTTCTATATGAATTACTTAGTAGCATTATAATAATTACTGTATTGCATAAGTATTGCGCAATCCGGTCTTCAGTTAACTCTTTATGATTTGAGTACCTCGGTACATCTAGCTTAACAAGTAGCTTCAGAATGACGAGTAAAGGACAGAATGGGGAATCTAACTAAAGATTGGGGATATCTGGTTTGTGTTAGCCTAGCTGGCTGAGGGGTGGATGATTGCCGGCACTTGGGCGTGGAACCCGCACAAGCCCCTGCAGGGCCCCTTAAAGGCGGGGTCCTCCTTGTTGCTCGGGGTCGTCAATAAACCGACCACCTAACCTCATCTGGCGCAAACTACTTAAACCAACAAAAAGGTTCCCTTTGTCTTTGGAAGGATTTCCATGCTTGAATGCTGTAAAACCTTGATAGAAAACGTTAACTTCTATTTCGTCCTCTGTAAGAAAGACAGGGCCAGAATAAATATAAAAATCATTCACTCATATGGAATAGCTGGGATATTATAAATATGTTACTAACACTCTAACATTTGTCCAAAGTAAATGTTGCAAGATGCAGAATCGTGGGACGCCGCTCTGAAAAGGCATAATGAGATTGCACAATAATTTGTAACATCGCTGACTATGCCCGCAAAGGAGGCTAATGTCGTCATCAATTTGTACCAAAAGAGTACATGATTCTTCAAACACCGGCCTAAAAGAAAGGCGCCTCAAGACAACACCCATCATCAGAAACTCGTACCAAAAGAGTACGTACATCTCAATCATAAGCCTAAAAGAGAGGCGTCACAGGATCACATCTCGTAAAGAAGAGATAGAGTCTCGGGATGCAGTAAGTTCCGGAGGAACAAGGGGGGCCGTTTAGTCACTTAGGAAGTCGGTCACCGGGTTTAGGCGGGCGCGGAGCCTCTACCCCTCTCAGCAGAGATGCTGAGGGTTTAAAAAACCAAAATTTAGCATTCAAAGAAACTATTATTTCATATAAACTCACGGGCTGTTGTAGAATCCTTTCGAACAAACCATCCCCGAGACCTTATCTACTTATTTATAAAGAAGTTTCGCTTCAAAAATGTCTTATTTCGTAGATAGAAAATATATGTATTATTTTCCCATGGAATTAATATGAACAGGTTCATGCACGTCTAGAACGAAACCATTCAAGGTAAGAATTTGCTAATACAAAGTGTTTATAATTATTAATTTCAGTGTTATTTAATATGTGTGAATTTTTCCCTTTGCGCCGTTCGAACGATTTTACTGGTTTGTCTCAAATCGAAAATGTTTTATTTCTAATACACGAATTCTTCTGGTGAACGTATTTTATTGTAACATAAATGTATAGATTATTAGGTTCGTTAGATGTTTTTATTACGTAATATTATGCAATTGTTTCCACACTGCTCCTATAAAAGAATTTGAAGTTATTACGATACACAACGGGGTCCTTCATCCATTAGACGAATCATGTGCCAATTCAACGACGTATTACGAATAGTATATATTGTATTTATCGAGATTTAGTCGCATTTATTATTTCTAGTGAGGTTTTTAGTATTGGTTCCAGGCGCCATTATGAGGCGGAAATAGTTCATATTCATAGCCCGACTGCAATAGGTATTTTTGTCGCGTAAGAGGTAGCACTTTTAGGAATATAACTGTGTTTTATGTTTCGTCCCTGACGGACAGGATGGTATAGCTGTGGCTATTTAGGTAATATACTTAGTAAATGCAAAGGGCATTAGGTATTATCGATTTCGTCTGCGAACCCAAGATGTTAGAAATATTTTTAGTTAATATTTTTAGTTAATATTGCATTCAAAAGCGCAATTTTCACAGAATAATTATTTCCAGTTAATAATATATATTTTAGTTAAATGTATAGTTAGCACAGGCAGAGTATTAATATTGTATAGAATACATTATTTTATATTTCATAGAAGAAAATATTTTATTCCGCGATCCTTTTATAGTTACAGCGTATCTGTCGACCTCAGCCGTTGCCACCCGCGCCATACAACTATTTTCGCTAACATCAGACAGCAAATGACTTTATTTATTGCAATGAAATTTATATTATTTAATATTATTTACCACGACGTATTTTTGACGGGTCACACCATAGGATTCATCACATTGTTAGCCGCGGCCAGGAGTTGGCAAATCAATTGAACATAATAGCTAAAATTAAATATCAACTCGCGACGAGAAAGCAACGGCCTTTTAAATAAATTATTAATACAAAATTCATCGTTAATACGTTAGGAAGACCCCACTATCTACCAGGGTCATCACAAGTTTTACGTACACATAATCGTTTCAATCGCAAGGGTTTAAAATAATAGGTGCCATTTACTGCGGGGGAGTAAAAAAACTGTTCAAATATTTTGACAAAGTCGTTATTACTATTTCATGGGTGTCGGCTATATATAAATAAATAATTATTCCTTAGGAACCGGCATATTATCATCTTTTTTTACCTCTTAAAGCCATAATTTTTGACCTCTTAAAGCTAGTATTAAGATAACAATATGAATATGGGACTGAAAACTGTTTTTATATTTAATTTCAACAACACCCGGCTGATTTTGTCAGTAAGATCTCTGATGTAAGATAAGTATGCTTTATTTCTTGGAACATCGCGTATGCTAGATCGTTTTCTTGATGTTCGTGTGTTCGGAGAGTATCCATCCGTATCCACCGACGTAACTAGTACATTTTGCACACTGGCGAGCTCTATTGTAGAAGAAGTGAACACTTCACAACAAAGTGCATATAATTTGCGGCCTCGAAAGCAGTAATCAGTCCGCCCACTACCTCCGCGGGTAAAGGTGGTCCTCCTGATGACGTTGAATAAGCATTCGACGAAACGTCGAGAAAAACATACGGTTCGTATAAAATATCCGCAACTATTTACAGTCAAATATGTCTAACAACCGTAATAACAACCTTAACTCTTTAATAACAATATATTTTATACCATTATGCATTAAATTTATGGGTATGTCATGCTAAACCAATATACTCGTAATTAAAAAAATGTTTTTTTTTTATTATATGTGTTGCTTTAATTTATTATGCTAAAAAAATACTCATATACCTTTTACAAAAATTAAAAAATATTTCTATCGTGGAATAATATTACCAATAATACATTAATCTCAAATATTGAAAGAGATACAAAAGTTTAGCAATGTTAAATGTGATTGTTGACGCGCTGGTAAAAGCGAACGAAGATCGGAGATCGACTAGCTGCCTATTCAGACGCAACAACTCTACTTTCGATATTGCTTTTCATGCAATGTATTCTACATAGTAAAGAGAGTGCACAACATATTGAACTAAATCTGTTGTCGCTCGTACGGAGAATATTAATAAAAAACATTGTTTTGTTTCCGACGAATCCAATATTATCCAAATGCAGCAATAGTCATAAAATTATGCAACCCTGTTTTCGTAAAATTTTCACGTGTTCTGTTCACTATAACTATATATATATATATATTATTCATATAATATATCTATTACATATATATATATATCTATATATATATACCTATATATCTATAATTCTCTATATCTATACTATATATATACATCTCTCTTCTCTCTCTCTCTCTCCCCTCTCTCTTCGCAAAATCAGTCTCTGTCTCTCCTTTCCTCTCTCGCTCTCTCTCTCTCTCTCTCTCTTCTCTCTCTCTCTCTCTATATATATATCTATTAATCTCAATCTGTCTCGATAGATAAAAGTCCGTCCATAATTGGACATATAGCAGTGATGGATGCGCCAGCAAGAAAATGATTATTTGTGTCAGGGATTGGCCAATTTCTGAGACAAAGAGCCAAACATTTGATCTAGATTTTCAATAACAATTGTCAAGTGTATTTTTAAAATAAATAAATATTCAAATATTCTCAGACTAAGAACGCCTTTTAATTATTTTATTTTAAAATAAAAATTTATAAATGAAATAAATTAACTTAAGTAAGTGAGAGCAAAAATACTAATATACCACAAATGACGGAAATATATGACGTTTATGGTGTCATGACAAAGCCGCGCCAACAAAGACGCGAAATAAAAAATAAAATTAGAAAAAGAATATTAATTTATTGTTATTATAATATAAAAAATAAAAAACCTAAACATAAAAAATAAGAACACGAATGAAAAAGAATAAGCAAATAGAATGCTTTTTATGTAAGATTAAATATAGAAGTCTCTCAGAGACGATGCTTTTGTGCTCCCAGGATACATATAAAAATATTGTTATACGCATACATATAATAATATTTTTGCTTAATAATAATAATAATAATGTGTTTGAAAAAATCAAATAAATTGAGAAACATTAAAAAATATACAAAAAAAATATTTCATGACAGTTAAAATTTTAAAATTATTTTCCAATCTTCATAAATACTATATAAAGGTATACATTCTTGCCCTCTATACTACGTTTTATTTTAACGTATTTAAATTTTGAAGCATTTGGTTTTTCTACTGTTCTGCGCGGGTTTTTTATGTTTTATTTTTTTTCCCTACTTGCACTACTGTTCAACCGCCACCGCCAGGATAATAGGAGCAAATTTTGGATGGCAGTCGTTTGGGCTCATTTGTTTTTTTAGAATTAAAAAAATGTTAATCAGACAGCGAATGAGCAGGATCAATATAGAAGCGTTTGTTTATAAAACGGTCCCAGGTCCTAGGTAAGCGGCAGGTCTGCCCTTATTATTGATGAGAATAGTGAGAAAAGAAAGAAAAAAGCACTTACTTTCCTCGGTAATCTGCAGAAAGCTGGATCAGGATTCTGTAACGATATTGACCTATTCAAATAGACATTGCTGAAAAATTATACGAAAATATTTATCTGCTAAAAGCTCATGATAAGGAGAAGCTCCACAATTCATAAATACTCTATAATTACATATTTGCCGGGTAAGTAGGTGCAGTCGGGCCTTTATTATTTCTGCGCGCGCGCGTGTAACGGATGCTTTGTTTTATTTTGACGAAACAAGCCAACCAAAAACGGTTGCCGGCGAAACAGACTGAACCAATGAAAAACGTCCTAGGTGAAGTCATCGTTGGATGGTAGATGATTCAGGGACTAGGGGTATTACAGTGGGATGGTGAAATAGCGAGAGATTTTGACTATATAAGCCGTACACATTTGAGGAACGGCCTTGAGTTTTCAGCATCGACGTCGGCCGGAGGCCCTTGTGAAGAGAGGTCCGAAATACCATCAGTGGGGCAGAGAGGCGGTAACACTCGTAGAAGCAGCTAAGCATTTCCAATATTATTTATTTCTATTACCCTTATGTATGTTTTATGTACAGATATGAGATTTCAAAGTGGTCCAATTCAATCGATAATTATTAGTCGTAGACTTCGATCGTATCGCACAATGTATTGAAATTAGAAATCTACGTCTTTCCAGGTAGCGGAAGAATAAAGAAAGATAGATTAAGATGAGATTTTGAAAATAACGTGTGGACATCTCCTCGAACGGTAGATAATTTCAGACAAAGAGTATAGATCCTATCGATATATAATATTCGTTTTAATTGCTTTTTATGTACGATTCCAAGTTTTACCGGGTACGAACCTATTCTGAAGTCAGTTGATAGACGGCTAATTTACACGTACTTTCGTTGTCGCTCGATATATAAATAAATGAATCTAAAATGGACCAATTCGTTCAGTAATTTACGTAGGCTATGTATGTATTTATGTTAAGCAATATATTGCCATTGGGAAGATTTTGGCAAATAGGAATTTATAACGTTTCCAACTTAATATTCAATTCCCATGAGATGAAATACATTTTCCGAAGCTAGAATTACGTGTAAACGAGAATAGAAAGAAGGAGGGCATGTATTCTTTTGCAGATTTGAAGCTGGCAGAGTTTTATGATATCAAGGCAAGATTCCTGACTGGAGAAACGTGAAGGGATACTATTGCGCTGTTATTACGTCATCTTGGAGAGAACCCGTAATATAATGTTGGATCAGGACAATATCTCTGAAGCAGACTAACTACAAAAATAAGATAAGAACCTTTTAATATTGTTTATTTTTGATGTTTTCTTAGGTGTATTATATGGAATGTACGTGCTACATTATTTGTCTCATCACTATTCATTTCATTACGTGGGTTTAGAGTTCGACGGTAACGGACGCGGTAACAAATTGGTACTGATGTCGGGACGTAACGTCGGGATTATATCTTAATTATCTTTAGAATAGAAGCGAGGTCATTATACGTGCGTCCTGCATTTCAAACGTATTACTAACATATATAAATATATATTATTGCGTTTTACAAACTGAATAGGATCACGGGAAATAGGCATTTCGTGCGGTTGTGCAATATTAACTAGCATCGTAGCATAATGAGATCTTATTACCGGTGTTAGACTTTTCGAGGTTAGGCACGCGGGGTTTATAAATGGGATAATGAACGAGAACCGAACGGGAGAGTTCGTCTCCTCTTGGTCGGGGGGCAAGGAGCCTTTACGTCTTTCACGCCCCGTGATCTGGGGAGGCAGAATTCCGATTTTGATAAAGATGAAGGAAGATTTACTCGCGTGGCGTAGGCAACTATACATAAGACAGGGTCAAATGTCGGAGCGCGCGTTCTCGGCTATGGAGGCTGATTAGAGTGGGAGACATCTTAGATTTGGAGCTAGGTAAGGCTATCTTAACTATATCTACCCGGTTAATACAGGGTTTTAAAGCCAAGAATTACAGGATAGTCTGAAGGTTCTGGAGCGGCGACCCTCAAAGATCTAGGGGGAAGTACCTCTCACGTCTTTTCAGGCCCCTTGGTGCGACGAGCTCGGGCTCTGGTTATGAATGTATGTAAATGTATTAACTCCGTACTCAAGGACGCGATAGGACGTTCCTCATGAACGAGAAATTATAAGATGCAGGTAGCAGTTCGACAATCAATACTCATGCTCGGGACCGCTTTAATGAACGAGATAGGGCATTCATCATGAACGAGAAACTGCGGAAAGCAGTCAGCAGTTTACCAATCAACGTTTATGATCGGGACCGCATTCAGCGCGATGACATTACTAACACCATCATACTCATCATTCACCACCTTTTTCTAACTTGCTGTATACAGAAACCTCTCGAGGTTCTCCCCCTCCTCTTCTCCCCTACCGGCCAGCGAGCAACATATCAGGAATTTTACAATCAACTATTATAATCATGCTGTAATACCATCATATTAATATCTCTCAAACTATCAATTGGATATCTGTCACATCTTCTTCGGCAATGCTTACTGGCCCTGTCTGACGCACTCAAAGGATGAGTCTTTCCAGTCACCCAGTTGTCATTAGCCCTTAACCTGCTGTACCTAATAACAATCTGATCCATGTGATCGCATCGTGGGAACACTTTTAACACACCAGTCTAATCTGGCTGCAACGAGGGACCGTATACCTAACCTGTAATATCAGACGCTAACTTCCTGATGTGTTATCGCCGGGAAGCGTGGGTTTCGGAGGATTCCAGCAAAAGCAACAGAGTTTTGGCTTGATCTTGGTCTTGATCTTGATCAGCTTAGCGTGGGAAGCTATGATTACGCAGAAGTTAGCTACCGGATACAGCGTTGCCGATGGGGCTGTATCCCCCCCCCCTGGAGGGGGGGAACCTAAAATCCACGAAAAGTAAAATCAGAATCAACTTGACTCTTATAAAATATGACTTATGAAAGAATCGCAAATTTCGATCTTAGAATCACGGGCTGTGGTAAATCAAATATCAGACAGAACCTCCCCGAGCCTCTGTTGCGCCTAGTTGTTATGAAAATATGTTTACTCTTCCCACTATATACCATGAACAGATATATCGGGCCGGAAACCTCCGAACGCGCTATTGGTAAGCCTTGTAGCTATGTGTTTTATTGTTTGCATTCCGAATATTATGTGTGTGTTTTATAAGTATAATTGACCGGGAGTTATCTAATCTGGATGTCCGGCAGATCCAGTATACTATTGCATTCAAAAAAATAAGTTGGAAATAGATATTGCGTGTTGTTGCGCAATACTAGCGCTAAGTTCCTATTATGTACCTTCGGCCGTCTTATGTGGATACCAAGCTATACTCAGAACGTCCTAGGCTGTAGTTCGCACGTGGTATTTGTCAATCTAAATATTCCATTGTAATCGTGACTTTGCACTCAGCCGTGGGATCCGTCCACAGGTTCTAATATGAAACATTGGTAACCAGGCGGCATCGTTCTAGGCGAAAAATCTATATAAAAATATCTATGTTCGCAACGCCGCTACCGGTTGCGAGGAAATGACGGATGCGTCCTCCACGATAGGCGATTTCGTTAGTCTGTTCAATCGATCGTCATATTTGAGTCCGGCTCAAGTTGCGCGTTAATAATGTTAGGTTAGTTTCACCTCGTATGAATACAATGGGATTTCTTCTGCTACGCTCCTAAAAGTGCCTGAGTAACCGCGTCACATCGAGGAGTCCTAAATTACTATCACTAGACGATTATTGGCCAAATTATATGTTAGACTATACGTAAACATAATTCAATCACGTAAATAAATTTTAAGCATAGCTTTGAGCTTACAAAAGCAGATCTCAAATAATATATTAGACTTTTAATAAATAAACTTAAAGTAAAATCATTCAAGCTCTTAAAACTTATTCTCAAAGCCTTCTCTTTTAAACTTTCGATTCAAACATCCAAGAAAAAAAAAAGCTTTACCTACAGTACACCGTTAGAGACGCGAAACGTTACAATTCTTCTTTCCCACCACAGTGTCGAGCGAGTGAAATATTTTCTCTGATTACACTCGTGATTGAAAAAGTGCTATTTGCATAAAATCTTGAAATATTTTTAGCAGAAATTACTCCCAAGCATGCGGAGTCCATTCGTTGTTATTTAAATACAGAACTTCATGCGACGTATAGATAATAGAAAGGAAAAGGAAAGCTATATACAGCTTAGGTGTAAATATGAGGATACAATAATTATTAACATCAAAAAACACTAGACTTATAATTAGTGCAGTTTTTAAAATTAAAAAAAAAATATATTAAAAATCTCTTCAAAATATGATGCATTTACACAAAATAATCATGAGTCTGAAAGTCTACTTAAAATGTCAAAAATTACCGTGTCTGCGTTCCTTAGCTGTTTCACTGTGTCCCACTTGTGTTGTGAAATCAGATCACATTTTTTTCCTATTCTTCTATTTTACTTCCGCTTTACTCGCTAAAGTCAGAAATTGAAATTCAAAAGTACTTGTATCAATATCAAAGCGTGAAATATTTAATTTACTGGTGATGGAATTCAGAGGATTTGTAATAAGAACATTTCCATTTATTTGTCTGTAATTTCTCAGGAAGTTGTTTTCATGGAAATATTTTGATGAGATATTAAAATAAATTTCGATATCTAAATTTATTTTCGTGCGGATTCCTTCAGAGAGCCAAAGCACGATCAAAGGGAAGCATGCGGTTCGGGAGCTGCGATTTGCTTACCCCTGCTGTATGCAGTGAACCGATAAAGCTAAATAAGCAGCAGAATCCACATTAAACGAAGTTGAGTAATCCACCTTGGATAGTTTTGGTCAAGGAGGTATTTCGAAAAGATCACGACCTTTAGTAAGACAGAAAGAGAGGGACGTCCGAAATTAAAATGAAAAATACAAAAAAAGAGGAAAAACTTTTGACTGGAGGAAAACACGGTTACGAACCGTATGAAAACAGTTATGAATTGTAATCGCTAACACATTCCCAAAAATGATCTAGCAATGCTCCATAATCTTGATTAATTTGGCAAAAATGTCAAAAAAGTAATAATTTTTCTGTTTTCGCAAATAATATCATGGATCATACCTGTTTTATATACGTTCCATTAAACTTCTCAATACTTTTCTGCATACAGATAATAAAATAATTAATTTTGAAAGTTTAGAAATCCAAATAGATTTGAATTCGGCCATTTATTTTCTAAATAAAATTACTTTTACCAACTTTTCTTCATTCTTCTCAATATTCCTGTTTCAACCACTTTTACAGCAGTAATTCCAGCTTCTTTAATCAATACCTAATTAATTGATTATTTATATTTTTCTATTTTGCTATTACTTTGCGGTTATTCATTATGAATTAAACGAATTAACTAAGTTTGTCACCACTTTATTTTTGGTAAAAACCAAAAAATCCGAACCTAAAAATAGTAAAATTTAATTAAATCTCATAAACCCAAAAAAATTTTTAAAAAATACATGCATTCTCTTTTGAATATTGAAGTATTGTAATATGAAGTCTATTACGTCCCGTGTACATTGCACATCGGCTTAAGAGCTTAAAATATGAAAAGCTTAATTGAAGATTAAAAATTCAAACATGAAAACTGGCAAGGGCTAAGTATTAAAACGCTTTCTGAAATGTTCCCCGGGCTTACCTATTCAAAATGCTAACATTGAATCTTAGAATATTTATTCATCATTTGTCATTTAAGATGGAAATGGTCTAATTAACTTGGATAAATATGAACCAACAGCGGTAAACCGATTTCAATGTTACAAAGTCTTTTGACGAGCATTATAATTTGATGTGTTTATAAATACTCTCAAGTTAAAATTTAAATAAGCTTCGGCGTTAGTCTCGAAAATCTCTCATTATTAATTTAAGAGATTAAATTAACTTTCTTCTTTTTTGTATTTTCTTAGATATTTTCCTCCGAAGGAGTAGGAAAAATATGAAGCAATTTTTTACAGCATGCACCTATCGAGTTTTATTAATTAGAGTTTTTAGAAGAAATAATCAACAGTAAAATAATTTTCATTATTTGAACATCATTTTTTTAATACGTGAATAAAACGTACGAGCTTAATCCCTATATTTGTCATTCTGTAAATAGACTGAATATGTTAATCAAAAAAAAAATATAGTTCAAAGTAGGTAAATATAAGGTCAAAGTAGACGAAGCAAAAGAGCACATATTTATGATAGGAACCCTAAATAAGCCTAGATGTAGTGAAACAGCCATGCAACACTACTACAGATACCTAGGAATTAAATATTTCAACAATCTACCAGCGAAATTCAGAACTTAATTAAATATTTCAACAATCTGCCAGCTAAATTCAGAACTCCCTATACAAAGTTATATAAAGTAAAAAAAGTGGATAAAATCATTTTGTTCATTTTTGTTTTTTCATTTGTTCATTGATTGATTTTGATATCAACCGTAACATTCTTATTTTTGAATATTGTAATACAAACTGAACATACTTATCTTTAAATATTCCTATGTGCATTTCTTATGTATATGTAATATTTAACAAAAAAAAGGTTATCTATCACACTTTGTGGCATTCTCCTGTTCCATAAACAAGTTATTACTTTCATGGAATAATTTAAAATAATAAAATACAAATAAATAAATGAAAATGAAATAATATTTTATTTTGCTCATATTAAAAATTTTAAATGAATTAATAATTTTATTAGATACCAGGAGTTCCCATAAATTATTCAGCGTAAATTTAAAAATGTCATTTTTCACATCATTGATGAGCTCCCACCTATTTAGATATTTATATTCGTAAAATATTTATCAAGTCAAAAACAAAAAATTTAACTTGTTAGATGATAAAATGCATTACTTAAATTAATAGCCCTTCTTCTCCCGGTGGTACGACTATCAAAAGAAGAACCGTGTAGAAACATATCATAGCCTTCTGGCTTATTGTAGAATAACCCAAAACATGTTCAATTTAAAATAATCGTCATTTTTTGCGAAGGTTTCAAGTGATCATCATTATGATATATTATTCGTCCAGTAACAGCTTTTTTACATTTTTGTTTCTTTATGTTTTTAGTTGAGTGTCGCAAGTCATTGCAGTTATGTATGTATTTATTATCGCTATACAGTCACTTTGTCTTTAAGTGCAATAAAGTAACACGCTTTGTGTTTAAGAGCAATAAAGCTGACCAATATTTTAAAGAAAGCACACAAGATTCTACGTGGATTCTACTTAAATATATTTTTTTAACTCATTATGAAATGGCTTTGGTATTCGATTTATATCACTTTTTTGCACTTCCCGATCTCATCTATATTAATACCATAATTTAATAATGATATTTAGAAAATAAATTGTAATGAGAGTTAGAACAATCAAATTCTAATGAATATTAGAACACAGAGACCAATCGTACAGTTATATACACTGTCGCTCTGGTATTAATTTATATTTTTAACCATACTTTTTAAATGCTCTCATCCATTAATTGGTATAAATTGAAGCAATTTTTTTATTGTTTTTTTTTTTTAGATTCATAATTCAACAATAGTATAATTAAATTCCACATTTCACTTTTGATGTTACGGTTTCTCGGAATATAAAATTAAGGGTTTATACAAGTTAAATCTATCTATTGTCTTCCATTCTTGGTAGATTAGATAGCTAAACCGACTATGGAGCAAGACGTCAAATCTCATGGTTTGAGATATCTATTTTTCCGTTGGAAGCATCGTCTTTTATCTACAATGCTTCTTAAACTTTGAGTAGAACCAGTATTTAATTTGTACAGTTTAAAATTGGAAACATAAAAATATCTAAATAACATTCAATATTGTTGATTGTAAAATGGTATAGAAATGTTTATTTATAATATAATCAAGGTATTCAAATATTTTTGTAATGAGATTCTAAATATAATTTGTTGTAACAAAATATAACTTATTTTAGAATTGTATTCTAATTGGGTGTACTATTATATATCCTCTTAACTGAAGCATTTATCACCATGACGACAGTCTCTCAAAACTCTATCGGTTTGGTGAATTCTATTTTCAATAAATGATTATTAGGCTGTGGATCGAAAACTACCGTAAATGGAGTAAGTAAATTTATTTTCATTCAGGAGCAGTTTATCAACGATATATTTTTCAAATTTTTTCCTAAATATATTTAAGATGTCGCGTAAATAATATTGTGGTATTTAAATATCCAAATACCTCTCAAAATGTAAAAACAAAAGGATAAACATAATAATGCAATATAAATACGTCATATACGTCAAACGACCATATTATTAAATATTTGATGAATTATTAGTATTTAATCTTAGATAAATTATTCCATAAAAATGTACAAATTAGAGATGTTTCCTCTCACCGTGGATTATTTGTATTATGTTTATGTTTAAAAGTGCGTTCAGACAATCAATGAAGTCTATTTCATGATGAAAACGGAAAATCTTAATTTTTCGTATTTACAAATATCTATTTATTTTTATTCTCCCACTTCTTTTAATGCTTGTCAAATTATCGATTATAAACAATCATAATGGTGAAAAATAATTGAACTGTGGGCTTATTGCAGGATATTCTTTGTGTTCTTTATTTTCTGTTAGCGGTTTTGTCTTGAATAATGTGATGCAGTGTCTGATATTCTTCTGAAAGTTTTATTATACAGCTTAAATAATAGTTTTATAAAAAAATAAACCTTATAAAAATTTCAAGATAGCATAACAATAAGTTCCACTGACGCAAGTTACAAACCATATTATCTTCAGACTAGCAAACAAGACAAAACACATGGTCAACACATCAACACAACACACCAGTAAAATAAAATGGATCATAAGTTTGGAACGAGTAAAGTAAGTATTCAACATGGGGTACAGATTAAAGAAAACCTGTGATTCTTCCATGAGCAGCATAAAAGAAGTATGATGTAGTCATGACCTTTATTTAAATTGATAAATTAGAATAATGCGATATTACCAACGTGTTCACGCTACTTTTAAATGGAATAGAATCAAACAATGCTAAAGGTTCAATCCATTATCAGTTGTCCAAAAACATTGATTCCTCAGATAAAATCATATTTTGTAGGTGCATCTCTTTAAATTTTTATAGCTTAAAACTATCTATTTTCATTAAATGGCGGCCATTTTTGTTTTATGCCCCATGGCGTTTTTAGCGTTTTCTAAATTATTCAGCACTGGGTCATCCTAGGCTTTTTAAATAAACTCCATTGTGCTCAGCATATATTGACCTTTAAACATAAGTATGGATATGTAACGTATATTTACTTACCTTACAAGATTTTTTTCGTATACTCCTTGTAGCCAAAATTATTGTAGGCGAATGAACAAAATTTAATATTCGTATTTATCGTAAAGGGTATTTTCTCAAAGAAGGAACGGTTTCTCGGCCTCAAATTTTTTACTTACTTTATATAAAATACTGATTGTAAATAGCTTACCCTTTAAAAATTTCAGCCTCTTAATAATTGAATTTTCATTTTTTTTTTCAATTTTCGGGCTACATTATCTCTGTTTATTGGGGGACCAGATAATTTTAAAATTTTACAAACAAAAGTTATCTGTATATGGCTTCAAAATTGATTTGGATTTTGAGATTCAATCCTAAGTGAGTATCAACAAATTATGAATTCGGGGAAAAAATGATTTTTTGTCATCCTAAAGCATCTGATATACCTACAGTACTAGACGTCTAAAAATAAGAGTGGTGATTATTTAATGCACGGTCGCAGATTGTGTGTATCACGTGGAGGTATGTTGCACAATTTTCATGACGCTCTGATGCAATTCCAGCGAAACTTCAAGATTCGAATCTCAACACATCCATACGGTAAATATAAAATATCCATTATTTCAGTACCAGCGAGCGCAAATCGCTGTTTTTTCCGCCTACAAAAGCAGATAAAATCCAGACTGCTGTCCAGAAATACCAAGATATTAGTGTACAAAACGCTTGCTAGGCCAGTTCTCACGTACGCAGCTGAGACGTGGGTATTAACTAAGAGGAATGAGCGAGCACTGGACGTTTTTGAAAGGAAAATTTTGAGGCGTATCTTCTTATCGGTTCTAGAAAATGGACTTTGGCGCAGACGTTACAACAATGAACTCTATACCCTATTTAAGGAGCCAAACGTCACAAAATTTATAAAACTGGGAAGACTTCGGTAGCTGGGTCATGTGGAGAGAATGTCCGAGCAACAAGCACCAAAGTCCCTGCTGAACTCAAGGCCAATAGGGCGAAGGAGCTTAGGAAGGCCAAAATTAAGATGGAGTGACAAAGTCCTCAACGACATCTCTGCCTTAGAGCTTCGGAACTGGAGAAAGCTGGCACTAGACCGAGATGAGTGGAGGAAAATTATTGAGTAGGCCAAGACCCACCAAGGGTTGTAGTGCCAAGAATGATGATGATGAATAATTCATCTAATATATCCTGGGATAGAAATTTAAGTGGTAATATAATCTTCTCATTCTAAACTAATTTCATATTTTAGAATATACTCCAATCTTCCATCCAACTCCAATCCAAATCTTATTAGTAAGATTTGGAAAACCCTTATAAAGAAAGATTACATAATACACTAAAGATCTATGAGAATGTTTATTTATTTATAAAACTGATAAGAAAATAATTACAAGACAAAATTAATGTGTTTTTCGTTAAAATTTTATGTTGTTTATTGAAAAAAATAGATTATTTACAAGTGTGTCTTATCTGTGTGTCGGACTTGAAAATTTATTTAAATGGCTTTGTACTAAGCAATTTATTTCATTGTAATGTAAGATAACCCCGTTTCACCGAGGTCAGGGTAAAATTACGCCATTTTGCCTATTTTGCACACTCCGCAACTACCAATTCCGTATATACAGGTGTACACCAATTCTAAATTGCACCTCGTTACCGATTTTGGAAGTCACTTATATTGACTCGGCACAACAGATAGCGATTTGTCGTGTCAACATTTCGGTATTGGCAATCTTTTAACACTGCAGTCCCCGAAAGATGCTGTGTTTCGTCTTTTCTGGCGGTGGTTAAGTGACAAATGTATCGAGTATTGATAATATTACAATATTATCAGTGTTAAATAAGTTTGTTTGAAACAATATTGAATGAATGGAAAAAATAGAGATGTAGCCAAACTTACATTTCAGTCCTTACCTACTGAATGATAATACTGATATAATGTGATGAACGGTTTGGGGAAATATTTCCCCAGACCTTCCACTTACTTGAAGAATAACGAAGAATAAGAATAACAAGGCATAGAAGACCTAATTATTCAGATTAATGTTCACTTAGTGCCGAACTGCCGGCCTGAAATGACGTGTTTCACAATCATTTTGGAGTGACACCAGTGATATGAGTAGTGCGATATGCTCGAAATGTCAGGAGTATGACAATCCCTTCAGGATTAACTGATGCAAAGTACCAAATAATTGAACTTCTAAATATTCAACTTGTGAGAATTTTAAATTCAACATATAATATAAATGTTGATATATATGTAACGGTACTTTTCTAGACTTAGGAAAATGCCTAGATGTGTATTTTTTAGATAGGTTCTAGCTACATTTCTCAGCTATACGAAACAAAATATAAATTATGTATTGCATAACCATCAGTTGTTGGTGTTTACACGCGCGGGCGCACAGGACAACTTGACAGGAGCCGAAAAATCATATGAAATTTTTTGTTGTATTTCTTTAATATTTCAGTGGTGTTCTATGGCATATATTTTATGCATAAATGTAGGTACTCATCCTTAATCTTCTTTCTATTGTGTAATTATTGCATTTTTTAATAGAAATTAATATACAAGGTGTATTAGGGCTAGTCCACAATATATTTTAGGAATGCTTTGATTAGGAGTCGAAATCGGAGATATGAAAAATCTAATTTGAATATTTTTCAATATTTCTGACATATTTTTTGCAAAATATTGAACTATCGTTGAAACTTACTTTATGCTTGCGTTCGTTGGGGTTTAGGAAAAAGCGCTCCACATTTTTAATTTTAATGACATACGCATAAATTGTGATCGCGTTAATCACTGTGGCTTTTAAAATAATTGCTCCATGTCATTTTTTTATAAAAACGTGTTAATTATTTTTTAAATATATAATATTATTTTCCATTTTTAAGTCTTCGTCACATAAAAACTTTTAATCAATTAAGTTTTCGTCGGAGGCATGTTTCATTTCCGAATGCTATTGACCTCAAAACTCAAACGTCTCTTTTGCAATAATACAAAGCGACAGACATATATATACAATGACTGATAAAATACCCCGACAATAAATTTATTGAATAGACAAACTGATTTTGAAAAATTTATTAATATAAAAATTATCGTATTATCCGGACTACTGAATAATCTCTATGTATAATTTCAATATCTAAAAATTGATGCTTATTAGACAAAAGACAATTAAGAGCAATATATAAATCAAATTAAATAAAAGAGTGTAAAAAATATTTAATTTATTTTCACTTAAATAATCCATCATTTAATAAATTAATTAATGAAGTTCCAAACATTAAATTGAAAAACAAAAATAAAAAGTAATATAGAACGTATGAATTTTAAAATTAACCTGGAGCATTAAACTTATTTCCAGTTGGAAAATAATTTAAATATTTTAATAGACTATAAACGAATCCTAACCCTAACTCAAAAGTTAAATTTATTAAATTAAGAGTGAACTATTGAGAACATATTTAATTAAGAGTGAACTATTGAGAACATATTAAATTTAGAGTAAACTATGGTCGTTACTTAGTCTACATACAATTTAATACCAATGCATTATTTGTATCAACTGTAGCATTGTTCATATTTATGAAGAGTAAATATATTACTTCGAATATTTCAGAATGCATTGGATATACTAAATCCATCTTCTGATTGGATCTGCCATTGGATAAAATCCTTGTACATCAATAAAAATAAAGCATGTCTGTGAAATGCACAGGTCTTATCAATAACCATTCTAGCTATGATAAATCCTTTTCAGTTGTGAATTGCAAGGGATATATACTAATTACTTTATATGCAAAGAAAAACCTTATTTAAAAAAATATAAAAATATAATCCAATTCTAAAAAATATTTAATTACTCTTAACGTATTTTTGACAATTTTTTCGTTCTATATAGTAGATTTTTTTAAAGATTTGTAATATAAAAAAGTTTTTTTAAATATGTTAGAGGATCGTTTTTGACATCTAGTGGCAAATAATAAAAACGAAAATTAATGGTTTATACTAGAAATAATGTCTATCTGTTATATTTTATGACTAGAGAACAGCAGAACCGATGATGATGAAAATATTTAAGCTGCTTTAATCACTGTACGATAGAAGAGTCGAGCAATGAACAGACCTTGCAAAAATGGTGAATAAGATAAATATGTCTAAATTATTTTTGAGAGGATGTTTTTACGTTTTTTCGTTTTGTTTGTATTGTGTGATAAAAAAAATTAAATAAGCTTTAAAAACTGTACTGGCGCAAATCCAAGATCAATATATACTTTACTATTTAACATGATCTGTTTGGATACACACAGAAACGTTTGTTTTTTCTGTCATCACTTATATATTGTGCTTATAATATATACTTATTATATATTACATTTGGCTACATATCACTCGTAAATAAATATTTGATTATAGCTGGGTAACACGTTATCACATACTATAATATTCTGTTCTCGCATGTATCGTTTATTTATTTTGACAATTATGTAAGTACTTTGCTCGATCATTCACTGTGATTTATAGTTTTGCAATTCATAACTGGCCCCACTGGTTGTCGTCTCGCGGCTCGCGCGCACTTCGCACTGAATCCACCTGTCAAATGCAAAAACAACAACAAAATCTGGATCATCGAACTTCTTAGATTATTCTAGTTCTTAGGGGAAGATTCTCGTTGCTTCTAGGCTTTTCTAGGCGTTTCTCGAATGTTTTTAACCTTTCCTGAAGGTTGTTAATCACCCTAGATTGTTATAGGCCGTCCTAGATCCTTCGATGGTTTTGTGAGAAGTAAAATCTTTTTAGCATCTCGTTACATATTTATATATATACAATATTTTAAAAATTGTAACGCAATCTAGTATATTTGAATTTATATTGTCACAGGACGTGGCTGTGGGAGGCAAATGAAATACTACAAACTATTAAAATTTTAACTTAATACGCAAAGTCATTGGACACGAATTTATTCAGAGCACTGGTTTTAAATTCACTCTTAATGTTTCTAGAACGTTTCACACACTAATTAAAGAATTTCGCAATCTGCACTAATTATCTTCGCTCCACTTTTATCACTCCTGAATAACTTATCCCTCGTAAACTAATGCACGCTATTTAATTCGCTCAGGCTCGCACTTGAAAACTTCTCACCCGCCGGGTGAGAAGTTTTGTGAAGTGATACTTCCTTGATTTACTATCGCTGGAATACATACAAACACGCTGACCACACCACCGCGCGGTTCGCTTGTCTTCTATGTCACACTTCTCAAATCAAAACAATAATTATTGCGCAGAAGCCGTTTATAAGTAAATGTCGCATCACGATGCGATGGTTTCAGAATCTATTGGGTTATTAGAAACCTCAGTAATTTACTTTTAAAAAGTGAAGAGAGCTGTAAAATGCTTGATAACGTGCAATTCCCTTTCATTTAAACATCTCGTGACAATATTTATATGAAGTAGCTTGTTGGTCTTGTGGTATGGACCCTTGCCTCGTGATACAAAGGTCGCGGGTTCGAATCTCACCCCAGACTAGCAAGTTGGTACTATTTTTAAAGCACAAGCGTTTAAATTAGTTTGAAAATAGTAAGAATATTGATGTGACACGTATTCCGTGTTCACATCTCTACTTAAAAGGAAAAAAAAATCGGCAACAATTTGTTATTGAAACATCTAAAAGTGAAATAATGTGTAAATAATTTGTTATTTTTGTAATTATATAATATATAGAACTGTCAAATATAAATATTATATAATCGTATTTATAAAATTCAGTGAGAGAATTTTCCGAGGGAACAAAATTATTCGAAATTATGATTTTTAATGTACCTAACGTAAAATTATCAATATATAAATATATTATTTATTATTGCTGGCCCTCGTAACCCAGAAGATAGTAGTAGTGTTTCAATAAAATGCAATGTCTATAACATTTTATCACATTAGGAGGGGGGGGGGGGGCGAGCAACATATTACTGAATATAGTTTTCATACGTAAACAAATAAAACCACTAGAAAACAATTAAATCTGTAGCTTAAATTTTTAACTTATAAAATATCTTTTTAACTTATAAAATATATAAAGTTCAGATCGCGTTTTCAACATGAACGAAGTCAAGGTAAATGAAAATGGAACATGAACCAATTATTTTCCAAGTTTCGTGTTCATGGTACGCTTTTCGGGTTTGACATCTACGAGTTTTTCACATTCTAAGTTTTCTTTACGGGTGGCTTTGGAAGTACAATTTAAAATTGATTTTATTATTTGTATGCATCTACTTATATTTTATTAATTACACTTACCTACATGTTTCGGAAAAAACCTTTCCATCGTAATGGTGTTTTAAAAATAATGTCTAAATATTAAAACGAATAATGTCTTTTGTTTTTCTAAATTATTTGAAAGATTATTTTTAAATATTATTGCTGACGTTCTTGAATACACACAATTTTCGGAAAAAAAAATTAGAATTGGGCTAGTAGTTAAATTTTCTTGATTTTTATTAATAATATTTTGTTTACTATTTTTACTTTACTAATTTCTAATGATTCTAAATTATTCAATTTTATATCAAAAAATTTTATGTGTGTGTAGAAAGCCTTAAATTTTTATCAAAACCGTGATTATTTTCTAATAAATAATTTGCAAATTCAGAAAAAAACATGCTTATTCAGATATCTCAAATGTCCTGAATTTGAATCTGCAGAGTTGCTCAACCAATTGAAAAAAAAAAGAAATACAATTTAACGCTGTGGTTGACTCACCCTATTTTGGTTAGTTATTTTTATCGTTTCCCCATGTGATACATGTGTTGTAAATAGTATATGTCTTAGAGAAAGGCTCATGTAGTGTATTGTACATTAAGGTAGTCACTAATATCAGGCATAGGAGAAGAACCATTGTCTTGTATTGTCTTTTGTAATACGACAAGGGAGTTTTATTAAATACATCTGGCGTGGTGGTTTCTCTTCACTGCCATTCATCCGTACAACCAAGCCATTCATTTTACGAAACAATGGGACAATATTTCCTTAAAGCGTGTGCGTTGAAAATCATGATGACATTCCAGTATTAGTCAACTTATATGGTATGTTTTAAAAATATTATACGTAAGGCTGTATAACTAGGATCGAGGTTTTTTATACTACAAAGAAAGGTACCGAGAATGTTGAATATGATCACGATATGAAGCTCCAAAATTACAAGGCTGTCTTAGAAACTAGGCGGCGCGCAGTGTTTTGTGTTGAATTACAGCCATTTGTTTCCTAATATTGTTTTTCAACCTATAAAGAAGGTCTTTTTTCTTAGCGGACAGATTTTATTTAGAAGAAACTTTTAAAGCAAATTATTTTAATGAAATACAAATTATAGAACATTTCACAATTTTCTGTGGAAAATAATATTACCTGAATCTCACTTAAACACATTTTGCATTTTGACGAACTTCCAAAATAATTTATTGATTTCTTGGTGAATGTTGTTTTTCTGCTATTAGTTTGTTGTTGGCTAATTATCGTAAATTTTTCCTTTCTTCTTCTTCTTCTTCAACCTACGTCTCTCCGCTGCTGGATACAGCCTTTTTCCATACCCTTTGTAACAAGTTGTTACGGCGTTTGTTCCATAATAAATCGTTTTATTTAAAAAGTTTTTTTAAATTTACATCGGCTTATTATATGAAAAAAAAAACACCCGGTACATATAAAGAACACTGAAGTCAAGATGGATCGATGTATTGAAAAATAGCCCTTGAAAGTTTGCAATCGTGCTTAAAACATTTTTTGTACCAGACTAATATGTCTTGAAGTTTTCTTGTAAGCTATATTAATACCTTTTGTTTCCAACGCTAATTAGTATTAACGACCGCTACTAAGTATCTCATCGATTTAACCCTTTCTGGTCGCAGGGAGTAAGGGACGCGCAGGTGTGGAAAATCAGATCGACTAAAATTTCAACGAAAGTTCATGTTTGGAATTGCACTGCGGCTTAAGACTAATTATCATAAGGGTCATTGTAAATTAACAAACATTTTATTTCAAAATTCGACATCAAAAAAAGTTAGTGCAATACCAGATTTTGGCGTTTATTGTATACTGTATGATTTTGTATATGTATTCTATTTTTAAAATGTGTCTCTGGATCGATTATGAAAATTAGTTTTGACGAAGTCGCTTCAAAAATGTGCTGTATACTTTGTATATGTACATGTTTGTACACATTAACTGGTATAATGTATGCATTAACATTCAATAATGTTTATAGAAACTCATAGTTATTGTGCACTAACTGTTAGTTAATTAGTATGTATGCACATATATAATAGTTAATATACACATTATCGAAATTTCACATATATAACCTGTAACATACATAAGCTTTAAATCCCGGAATACCTATTATAAATGGGACAACATTATTTTAATGTCTCAAAATAAATCTCAGAAAGAGTTGTTTTTAACTAAATCAAATTTGCTGTTTTCCCTAACTTTACTTACTCTTTGACAGCTTCGCGATAAAAACTTTGAAATTTTGTGGAGAAACTATATAAGACTATATATTTTCACAAAAATAGCGACAGGAACGGGAACATGTTGGAGTGTTGATGTTGTTGACATTTGACAAATTCTTTTGTTATGTAAACGAAAGTAATACGGACATGAAACAAATGTTCGCGGTGGGGTAAATTCTTTCAGGTCGTACATTTTCTAGGCACTATAAAAGACACATAAAACATCAAACAGGCGTCGTTGTGCAACCCAACTGTTAGGAGTAAGTAATTTCCGGATTCTAGTTTAATAAAATTTATAAAAAAAAATAATTTATATTTTAACGAATAAGATCATTAAAAAAAATTGCACCGGTAGGAATGTCGAAAAAATATATTCAACGTAACTGGGGAACGTAACAGTGTCAAACAATTGAACTCTATTGATCATGATAACTTATAAAGATCACCTTATCTTTATCGGTTCCAAAGATAAATATTTGTTTTTTGCTAGAATATTTTATAAATTTTTCCTTTAAAGCTGATCATCATCATCCCTTTTTACTCCCTTTATATTAACTCGTGGCGTCTGCTTACTTGGATCGATTTTTGACCCTTTTCCTGTGATACAATCGAGCTGAAACTTGGCAAGTAGACTCGTGGCGACGATCAAAATTTTGTTAAATAAAATTAATAATTATAGTATAATTTCGGATTTTTAGAAATTTTATTGGTTTTTTCAAATTGAAATCATTAGAAAAGTTTGATTACGGCGGCCCGATAACGTCGCGGAATATTTTCTAAATTTGAATTACTCCGTCAGTATGCATAATAGGTACTTCACTACGAATGTCGAAAATCAAAATTGACTGACAAATGTTTTCAGAATTTAATCTTCAAAGCATGAAGTATCTATCAAAGTTCAAAACATCTGACGTTTTGGAAATATATTAAATTATTGTAAGTTATGTTATATGTTTTAATTCGTCTTTAACTGTTGTTATATTTTACAAAGAAAGGAAGTATAATAAAAACTTGGTTTTTATGGGTTACTTTTTTTCTAGTAGGGTGGAAGGCCTATTTTTTTAATGGACTTTTTTATTGCTTCACACAGCTCAATTTAGGGCTACGCAACGGTCACCTACCTTACGGGTTTGCCAAGATGCTTCTTAGTACTCCTTCCTCTGAAATTCTTAGCACATGTTCAAGCCACCTCATTAGTGATTTCTCTTTATGTAGGAGTAGGGGTTCCATGCCGAGTGTGTGCCTTATATCGGCACTTTTCCGTTAGTATGACTCCCGTTACTCCTCTTAGAAGACTCAACTCAGCAGACTAGATCTTTGTTTTCACTCTCTTCGTTAGATACCAAAATTGATGGCTATATATTAGGGTGGGCCTGTACGCAGATTTGAAAATAGTCTGTTTTGTCTTGACACTTTGCTCGGATTTTCTTATCATCGCGCCATATAGGGAATGTAGAACGTCGGCCGCAGCTTCAGTTCTTCTAGCTACTTCAATTTCCTGCCTCCCGTCGCTAGGAAATTCCATAACAAGATATTTGAATTTTTCGATTTGCTTCAGTTGGGTGTCCTAAATGCTGATCGAGCACTGTTCTTGGCCTCTTCCTATGACCATAATCTTTGTTTTGGCAGTACTAATCTTCATCCAAATATTAGTGCTCTCTTCATTGAGGATCCTCTTGTGTGGGTGCCAGCCTCGTTACTTCATCCACAAAGAGTGAAGAATTGATTTTTAAATTAATCTTGGCTAACAATATTTTATACATATATTAAAAAAATGTTTTAAATGAAATTTGACGATTTTTTTGTCGAAACCGGCAAAAAAACTCGAGTCCTGCAGACTAATTTTTTTTTCGTAATAGATATAGATAATCTTTTAAGTAGGTATCCTTTAATCTGTTGTAATAACCGAAAAAAAATCGTTACTTCGTAGTAAAATGTGATTTTATTATAATTAAAATTTTGTATTCTCTAATTTTTTCAAGACTTTGTTTAAATAAAAATATTTGATGTTTGAAGACATTTGATTTATATAATATACAATGTCAGCTAGTTACGGTTGGATTCCACTATATTCAGGATACGACAGTGTAATATAAACTATCCTTCATTAAAATATAGAAGTGTTATGAATTCAAATAGAGAGAGATTTGTAAATATCTGTACTTGATTAGTATGTATTATGTATACTGTCGTGTCTTGAAGAAGATTTTCTCCAGTGGCTCTAATTTTTTTATTTTATTTAAAGTATTATATAAATAGCCATGAATTGTTCGCTTCCGTTGAAAATTTAATTTGAGTATTGTGATGAATAAAATATTTTTATATCGGAAGAATTTTTTAATATTCACCATTTTATCTTTCACTCAGAGGTTTACTATAATTAGATATTTTAAAATATTTTCATGCTTTTGACGTTTTTAAGCATTAACGTGTGTCTGAATAAATTTTAATATTAATAAATATTTTTATTTTCTACCGGAAGAAGGTACACGGCAACGTGGGTTGTTAGTGATGGAAACATGTGGGTTCTCAGGCGGCTCCGGAGCGTGTTAACGCTAAACGGAAGTGCCTCTTGGAAAAATATACTCATCTGTTTTCAAAATACAACATGTACAAAATAAAGCTATGAGAAGTAATCTATAGTATTAACACTAGTGATGGGTCCGCTCTGTACTCACTACTACAATGTAGTACTACACTACATTGATGTGCACACTTCGCACATTTTGATGTGTAGTGCACACTACAAACTACAAACATCAAAGTTATTGAAAGTATAAACTTCAAATAGTACACTTCATTTCAAAGCGAACACTACAAAGTACATACACTTCAAAGTTATCGAAAGTATGAGAAACACATTTTAAATAGTGTATTTTTGACGTGAAATTTTTGGAAAGTTGATGTAGATATATGAACAATTTTCTGGAATCTGTAACAACCCCCCCCCCATGGTTTGAAAATTTTTTGGAATCGAACGAAGAAATCTGTCTGGCGACCTTTTTATTTTTTTTTTTTTAGGTTATTATACACTATTACTTCATTTCATTACTTCACTTCATTTACTTCACTTCATTTCGTAGTACTACAATTGTAGTGTACACTTTGTAGTCTTCAAACTGGTGAACGTGTGTGTGTTGTAGTCTTCATTTTGAGATGAAGTTTTTCCCTTCGCTAATTAACACTCATCATACATGATTATAATTACACTGCGTACTACCAGGAAATCTCGATTCATTACTAACCATGTTCATTTATTCACATTGAACCTCCACACGTTAGTTTTTCCTTTTGATAATCACATAAGTGTCTATATAATTTTCCCGAATCAATGGATCTAGAGAATAACTAAAGAGTCAAAAACCAAAAGCAGCAATATCCAAAAAGTTTAAAAAAAATTGAATGTAATCACCGAGGATTACTGTACGGAATCTACAGAATTTTATATATCTATCTCTTTCGAAATATCGTTTTCCTACAAATTTATAGGCTATAGATTATATAATATCTCGAATTCAGTACATTTTAAATTAATAATCCTCCATGACTTCATTATTTTTTTTTGGATATTGCTAACTTTGCTTTTATACCCCATAGTTGGACATGATTTTTATTGTAGTTGTATTAACATTCTTATTTAGGAAGGCCAACATTTGTTCAATTACGCATTTAGTTTTAAAATTGTAGTAATATTTTTCGAAATTATTGCAGGTAACCTGGTAAAAGATGTAAGATTTTATCATAGAATTTAAATTTAAGTATGTGGCTTTATATGTATACGATTAATTCACGAATGCGTGTGCAGTAAAAATAAAAGTATCTTATCTACTTCTCAAGGAAAACTTGCTGAACTCTGGCTGATGATCAACAATCGTTTAAACAGGTAAGAACTTTTTCGGTCGTCTGTCTATAAAATAATTATAGCCTACAAGAGCCAAAGTCCGTCACTGGATATGTCATAAGCAGAATAAGTGTTTATGAGCATAATTTTGAAATGTTTATTTTTTCAACGGTAATAATAATATGTTTTTCAATATTATAAATTTGCATTCTCGATTCTTGTTAGTATTGAATTACTTGAGATATTAAAAAAATGCAATATATTCGAATAGAAGGGGGATATTTATACTGTGGACGTTAATTTTATATTTATAAAAGTATTAGTTGTTTTTTTAAAATAAAGAGGTATCATTACCAGCTGCGAAATTTGTGTATACTAACTAGTTCATGAGAATAGACTACAGATGTCTCTAGTATAGTCCCTTCAAATAAACAAAAGGTTTTCACATTTGAATCATATATAGAACTTCTAAAAATTTGATAATGTATGGATGTTCTTACAATGGAATAGTATTACGTCTCATTGTGTAGAGTGATCACTTAAGCCAGCTCATACAGAACATGGGCCTTGGGCCATCCTTTAAATAGACTTCCACATTTTTTTCATTTAAATAGTTTCGTCTCCGTGAGGCTCTATAATTTAGCGTAAGTATTGTTAACTATTTATAAGTGTTTTATATACCAAAAAGTTTACTGTGTAATACCGAAAAATAATTAAATTTATAATATTCACACAATTATATTTATAATATTAATAACGCAAATTCCTTAATTCCAGCATAATTTTAATACTTTAAATACTTTATTATATATATAAAGTATTAAAAGTATTTAAATACTTTAAATACTTTAATACTGCAATGTTCCGTACATGAATAAATTTAGGATGATTTTAATATTTTTATAGCTATTATTTTAATGAGATACTAACATAACATTTAAACGAAACATTGCTAATTTCTAACTCCACCCAAAACCATAATATACGGTCTGCTCTAGCTTAATGCATATATTTAATGCGTCAATGCAATGCAATCATATATGAAATGGCATATATCCTGCACAGCGCAAAGAAAATAAAATTGATAATTGACACGAATATCATAAATTTAAGGACAAATGTCGCGATTGATATGCCTAAGAGAATTATCATATCTACAGAATTGATATTATGTGTAGCGCCCGAATACAAACGGCGCGGCGTCGTCACTTTATAAACGTAATAACTTATACAAATTGCCGAAGGCGAATTATTGATGACTCAATTGTATCAGGTTAGGTTGGGTTAGGTTAGATGAGGTTAGGTAAGGTTACGTTAGCTTAGGTCAATTTATTGTATCATGTTAGGTTGGGTTAGTACATTGTTTTTTAGTTAGTTAGTACTACGAATTAGTACAACCTGTACATCGAGTTAGTACAGGTTGTACTAATTCGAACAAAATACTACGACAATTTTTAAACGGCAGTACTAATGTTTTGAAGCACAGTTTACAATCGGCATAAGGCATTTATTAAAACATATTTATCTTTGCAAACTGAGAATGACGTTTGTATACATAAGGATGAACAATAGTATTTGCCTGCGACACACACACACATATATGTATTATATTAAAGTAAAATAATACATCAAAGTTAGTGTGACGCTAAACATCTGCGAGCGTAATCTGACTAAGTGCCACATTTGGGTTCATCATCACTCACCGTTAATACAGGTCTCACCTACCTGAGTTGAAGTTTTGATAAACTTCCAGACATCGGGTTCTTAGAGTATGGAGTGAAGCTCAATATTATAAGGACGTCTCCGTACGCCTTTGTCCATAATTTTTCCGTACATAAAGTATTTTTCATGAAAATTAGACTAGAGGTTTTTCATCACCTTTGATAATTAATGTAAAAAGACAAGCCTTAGAGTTAAATAGTGACTCAAGTTTTCGTGTTGAAAAAACGAGATATCAAATATTTTTTCAGCCCCAAGTAGCTTTTTTGACAGATTTTTCTTTGCTCTTCTTTTAATCTGTTCACTGGTATCGTTGGAACTATTGACGAGACACAAAGCATACAAAGCTGCAAGCAATTTCAAAAATGTAGTCACTCATTTGGAAGATATTCTGCGCAGCAATATGAGCTCAACCATACTTGTGATATTTTGTTGTGAGTTGTTTGTTGATAGTATATGATAATGTTCCATTTTTTTTAAGAGCAATAATAGCTTCGCGAATTGACAATGAATAAAATGCCAATAGGCTAAGTTAGCTTTGATATTCACATCGGAATCAAAAATAAGAATTGCATTAATTTTGGTACATTGTGTCTTTTATGTTTATTACCCCTCACCAATTTAAGTTCGTTATATTTAAATGCAATTATTAACTAATCAAAAATTACTATATTGCGCATATGCTCAAAATATATTAGAATATAATAAACTGGAATACGCTCTGTTATAGTAATAATGGGCCGAATTCACAATGACTTATTCTGTGGTTATTAATAAATATATGTGATCTCCGTAACAATATTAAAAAACCAAGTATGATACGACACAGTATACAAATGATTTTCCCTGCTAATGTGTATAATTTGTAATTTAATTTTAGTTTTTCCAACCTTTAACACATTTTTTGTACACATTTAATATATGAGGGCGAGTCAAAAATTATCTACACTTTTGTCGTAACACACCTTTTAGATTGTCAAACTGAAAAATACTCAGTAAAATTTTCTGTACAGAAATAATAATACAAAAATAATTATACTACTCTACAATTCTCTGTCTTTTTATTTCCGCTGGTTCTCTCTTTTATGAAAATTTCCTCTTAGTTTTATCTTTTTTTAAATACATTTTCACTGATGTTTTGTTGCCTTTTAATTGTTGTAAAGTAGTTTCAACAGTGTGCTTGTTGTACGCTGCGTGCTGTACTTGCGCATCAATAACATAACATGCTTGTTGTAATCAATCTTTCTAGGAAATTGTACAAAATGTGTTATATTTATTGGTAAAGTTTAACTTTTACACATATTTGACTATATTTATTGAGAAAATTCTCAAATAAAGGTAAAATACAAATAAATATCTATTAAGTCTTCCTCTTGTATAGCCATTTTTCACCGTATTTAGATATTCTCGTTTTGATAATTTGTATGGATACATAGTTTATTAATGAACAATGTAAAATTAATAAACAACTATCTTTAATTAAAAAAATAATCCATGTATTCCAAAGTTTTTCAAATAATTTACTTTGCGAAAAATCATAATCATTTTTTCATGAGTACCTTATTGGTCTTGTGGTTAGGACTCTCGCCTCATGATCCGAAGGTCGCAGATTCGAATCTCACTCCAGACCAGCAAGTTAGTCCAATTTTCATAGCACAAGCGTTTAGCTTAATTTGAAAATAGTAAGAATATTGATGTGACAAGTATTCTGTGTTTATATCTCTATTTCTTAAATAAAATAAAAAAAATGATTTCAATGAAAAGAAATTGCTTTCCATGAATCACGTAGATTTTATCTATCTATGAAAGGCAATAAATCTTATAATTTTTTCTTTATTTCTCTAGAAATAATACAAATGCAGTAAAATTTTAAATAGCCGTCTTAACCGCAATGATATAAATTTTCGTATTTTTCGGATAGAGAAATTAAAATATTCTCGAACATGGTAAATTTTAAAGTAATTTTTGTAATGGGAGGGGTGATATCGGGGTCTTCTGATAAAAATTTAAAAAGTTGAACGGAAATTTATCCAAATTTTAATTCAAATTTACAGAGGTTAAATTAGATCGTTTTTACTCCCTTTATATTAACTCATGGCGACTGTTTGTTTCTTTGACGCAAAAACTTTGGATTGATTTAAACCCTTTTCCCATGATCCAATCGAGCTGAAACTTTGTAAGCAGACTCGTGGCGACGATCAAGAAGATCTATCAAATTTACGTTAAAAAAATTAATAATTATGGTACAATTTTCGATTTTTAGAAATTTTTAATGGTTTTTTCTTACAACTTACTCAGTTGTATGAAAATATTTTAACGCATCTGGTAGACACTAAACCTGATTATAGTATAATTTTGGATTTTTGGAAATTTTTTATTACTCCTTTCCGTAGCGTCGCCCGATCAAAGCCCAACGCGTAGGTTAAGCACCAAACCAGTTTCCACTAGTAAATGAGAAAGGGAGTATAATAAAAACTTCGCTTTTGTGGGTTAGTTTTTTTGAAACTTCCTAACGAGACAATGCGTATCAATTAAATAATGCATTTATGCTTTATGTATGTATATACATCAGGAACCCAAGTAAATATCTTTACTAAATAAAATGCAATAAATTGACTGTACGTGTTGATCTGTAGATAAGTAGCACCCATTAGGTATGGTTCCATCGACTTACCCTATTTCAAGTTGTAATCAAATCCAACCCATGTCAGCCCTTTTCATAGCCATCAAAAGTCTAACCAGTAGTTACTTCCCTAGCAAAAGGTTTTCATATCAATATTAAAACTTCCTGGATATACATACCTCTTAAACTTCCTGGATATGCAATTAAATAGATTGTATTTTTTATGTACCTATATTTAGAAACTGTTTCTATTAAAATAAAATTTGTCCCTCGGATATCACGAACCCCAAACAGGTGCCTTCCGAAAGTGAAAAGTGGCTCGCTGAGAAGGGATTAATAATAAAATATTCAGATTTGTAGACGTAGACGAGGATAGAATAGAGAGGAACACCAGCGTAGAGTTGCGTGTGTAGTATTATATATGCATGTTTCCCGCCTCTAAGGTCCGGGTTTCTCTTGTTGATCGATGTATCAGAATTTCTGGAAAACAATATATGTATAAAGAATGCGTACCATGTAACATCTGAGCTTACAATCTTACTTTTACTATATTTGAGCACACGTAATATCAATATTTGATAAAACTGTATGTACTGGGTGTTTAAAACAAAAACGGTCATAATTATCGTTAAAAGATAATTAATCATTAAACAGCCCCGATTAGAAGAGTACGTGACGCATCAATATTTTCACTGAAAGTGTTCTCAGGTTTTCACGGCCCATCAAAATCTTCTGTGTTTAGATTTCTGGAATATTCTTCCATGTTCTGGTTCCCATTGCAGGGTCCATCATCAGGGCATAAATCAACGTCGGCCAGAGAGGTCGGACGTATACGGCAGAATATCCCAGAAAACAAAACTAAAAAATATACACGTTCTGAACGATTATGAACGGCCGTGAAAACCTGAGAACATTTTTTATTATTTGAATATAATGAAAACAATGAGCGTATTAAACATTTTTGTGTTGAGTGTCCTAAAATCCATAAATAAAAATAGCAAAGAATGTAGGGGATTGCGTAGGACCCTGGCCAAAATCAAAGGGATGAAATACCTGATAATGCACACTAAGAAGACAAAAATCTGATTAGTGTTACAGGACGAATTAGTTTCTTAAACAGAATATTTGAATATTATGTATAAAAAGTACTTGATAGTACAGCAGTAAGATACTCACCTAGTGATAAAATAATTCTGAATTATCCCGGGAGATCGGCAAGTCGGAATTGACTTAAATGATGTATTTATCATTTGAAAAGTGATAATATTAGGTCCTTACATATGAAATTGGCGTTTAGTGTGGGAGGAACATAAAGCCGATTTTTTTTATTATAATATATTTATTTAATCAAAGTATGTAGCATTGCTATCTATGCACTTTTGCCATCTCATAGGTAGTTCATCGATCCCTTTACTAAAAAAACCATTCGGACGGGAATCAATAAAATCTTGGAAGGCGGTTTGGACTGCCCCATCGGAGTTGAATTTTTTCCTTTGCAAGAAGTTATCCAAATTTCGAAAAAAATGGTAATCTGTTGGGGCAAGGTCCGGAGAGTACGGTGGATGTCTTAGACATTCCAATTGAAGCTCCTCTAATTTGGTAGCCGTCTGTTGTGCAGTGTGTGGTCTAGCGTTATCATGAAGCAGCAGTGGCCTAGAGCGATTAACCAGCCTCGGTTGTTTAGCAGCTAGCTTTTCCATCATGGTTTGCAGTTGCTGACAATAGACATCTGCCGTAATCGTCTGGCCAGATTTAAGAAAGCTGTAGTGAACGACACCAGCACTAGTCCACCAAACGCTCACAAGTAACTTTTTTGGAGTCAATTTTCGCTTGGGGCATGGTTTGGCTGGTTCGGCAGGGTTCAGCCATTGCGATGAGCGCTTCCGATTATCGTACAGGATCCACTTTTCATCACAGGTAATGATTCGATTTAAAATCCCTTCATTATTGTGCCGGTTGAGTAATGCAACGCAGCAGTCAACGCGCGTTTGTTGATTTGCTTCACTCAATTCGTGAGGTACCCACCTTTCAAGCTTTTTCACCTTACCAATTTGCTTCAAGTGGATTAAAACAGTTTTATCACTAACACCGCAGCCTGCAGCTAACTCGGATGTGGTTTGCGATGGATCCGCTTCCACAATAGCCTTCAATTCTTCATTATCAACTTATCATCATTTTTGAAGAGGCAAAGCAATAAAATAAAATGTATCTAAGTAGATTGTAATAGACAAATGTATTATGATTTAAATGTAGTTTTAATATTAAATAAATAAAAATAAAAAAACTTTGGTCTCCGGCCGTCCACGGGGCTTGTTCTGCAGGTCGAAATTTCCAGAACGAAAACGTTGGAACCAAAAACGTACTGTGTTTTCTTTTGCGGCACCGTCGCCATACACATCATTAATCCTTCCAGCCGTTTCTGCAGCACTGGTGCCACGGTGGAACTCGTACTCGTAAATATCGCGATATTTCAAGTTTTTCATTTTGTTAACTGAGTGACGCAAAGAAAAAAACAATTGAGGAAAAAACAAATGAATTATAATTTTCAAAACACAAATACATGAGTAAATAGCTGTATAAATTTGGATTTGGAATTCCTAACCAAAGAAAAGATATTTGAGATCAAATTTGCCAGTACGGCAAAACGCCAATTTCATATGTAAGGACCTAATATTGATGTGACATGTATAAAATGTATGTGATAAAAAATAGTAGAATTTTTACATATTTCTGAAACAAATAATTTTTCTATGACTGTAATAGTACAAGAATGTACATCCATCCTTAAAAAGAAAATTGTGATTTGATAAATAACATTCCACACTTTTGCTTGGAAACTTTATCCCGTTGTTTGGAGAAAACAAAGGTAAACACAATAAATCTGATACCTTTATTTTGACAAGATTAGGATTACATTTACGTTTCTTTTATACGCACATTTTGTCGGAGGGAAAGAATGTATGTGAAATAATATAAATAAATAATAATAAATATAATTATAAATAAACCATTAATTTTTTATAGATAATTTCATCATTGTTAATTGAAATTTAGGTAGGAAAGTGAAATAGATAGAAGAATCGGAGCTGCAGCCGGCGTTCTACGTTCTCTGGATAGTGCGGTGATAAGAAAATCCGAGCAAGACAAAATTGAATTTTTTCAAGTCTGTGTACAGGCCCACCATGACATATGACCATCAAAATTCGATCCTGACGTATAGAGTGAGAGCGGGGATCCAGGCTGCCGAGACGAGTTTTCTAAGGGGGGTAGCCGGAGTCACATTGATGGAAAGAGTGAGAAGTGCCGACATAAGGAACACGCTCGGCATAGAACCCCTACTCCTAGACATAGAAAAATCACATTGAGATGACTTAAATATGTGATAACAATGCTAGAGGGACGAATCACTCCAAGAAGAATCCTCCTGGCAACCCCGGGAGGAAAACGACCGTTCTGTCGCCCCAGATTAAACTGGGAGAGGCAACAGAAAAATGTGTACGAAAACAGAATGGGTCTAGACTGGTTGACTCATACAGAAGCAGCGCAATACAGGGGAACATGGAAACACCTTGTCGAGTATTAGGGACTGCTAGGACAAGGGAATTAAGATGAATGAATGATTATCCAATTTGCAGCGAATTTTGTTCTGTACTCGCATATTAATTTTCAGTTGGATCGTACTGCTTTCATCGCGGTGAAGGTCACTGGATAGATTTCTTCAGTGGATAAACAAACCGTATTGCTAAGTTAGGGATAATATATAATCAATGTGATAACCTTAAGCTAATAAAGGTATTTCCGAAAATTAATTAATGCCAAAAAAAATTGTGTCATTTCTGAAAACATATTTCATTAATTTTTACTCACACTTAAGTGAAATATATGAGTTACAAAAAAATAAACATATCCAGATCTTTCATAGTAATATGCAAATTTTTATTTTATGTAATTTTTAGTATTATTCTATTATTTATCAGTTAAACCCACAAAACTTCACTGGTCTCATTTAAAAATAAATTTTTCAGTAACATCATATATTAAATTGAATTGAACTTTTAAATTGAATTGAAATTGAACTATATTACATATTTCATCCGTGAAATTGAATGGAAGACTGCGAAAACAGTGCCATTTAGCGTTGCGTCTCAGTAGCGTTAATGATGGATATTTTTAGATAGAGATTGCTCTTATGGAAATTTATTTATTACCTTTATAATTATTTGCGCCCTCTGATTTGTTACGTAAGTTTTAAAAAAATCTATAAAATTATACACTTTATACAACGAAATCATCGAATTGAGAGAAGTTACATTGAAAGGAATAACAATGGACAGATATTTTGGGGGGCCTTCATCCAGCGGTGGATATAAAGTGCATGTGTATATTAATGATTATATTTGATCGAAACCTATTTTCAATAATGTTAAGGTAGGCAAGTTTAAAAAAATCAAGTACATACCTAGGGCTACATTAATGTATCCACTCCATGAATAAGCCAACGCTTTTCCACTAGGCCACCACAGGCCCTACTTAAACATTGAGCCCTTATAAATATTTGATGTGTATGATTTTGAAAATTTATCATCATATGTGTGTCAATACAAATAATTTTGAAACCCTAATGAATGTAAAACTGAGAAGACGCTTATGAATAGTATTACATTTCAGAACACATATCCGATAATACACTTGTTTCCGTTAATGACCAAAAAACCCTACGGCTCTCTGCGTAACCGGAATATTTTGACTAAAATCTGTATTGAAGTTAGTTTGATGGGCTGCTCTTCTAAAAATCATATTTATGATAAATTACTTAAATATTGTTATTAAATTACTTAAATAATGTTTGTGTTGGTAGGTGTTTATACCTTAAATTAGAAGTAATTAAAAAAAAAATCTTTCATCAATTTTTTGAAATTTATTAATGTAGGTACACAATTTTTACAACACAAAATTAATTTGTTATAAAATTTTCATTAGCTCCATTTATCATGTCTGGAAAGGAAATTCAGAAAAAAGATAATAATTTGTAACGACGAAATTATAAATAGGCAATTATTTTAACAATTTGCGTTGTGGTTTACATATCGGGAAATCTAAATAGGCCTGTCTTTCTGTTTTATTAACCTGTCAACTGCACACGAATCATAGGTCTCGAATTTCAATGAAAATAGCAGCCATCAACATCCATCGCACCCCAATATAATTTATGTTGGTCACTCGCGTAGAAAATTAGTATAGTGCGTGACGCGTGATGCATCGAAGATAATGTTTCACACCATTCCCAATATTTTGAATACATTAGCTGTTTAATGATGCTGATCCATTATTGCATTTATGTTCACAGGTAAACAGAACGATATGGTATGATTAAATAAGATTTACAATGTAGGTATAAAAAAATTGCGAATGAAGATTTTATGGTCCGAATGAATAAAGATCAGTAATTTAAATAATCTTCTTCTTCATATAGTGCCATCTCCTATCAGAAGGTCGAAGATTATTCTGACGATTACGACACTATTTACCTCCGCACGAAACAAACTCATAGTTACGCGGCCGTGAACTGTTACACATCTTTTCTTTCTACACTTTTTTTACCACTTTTTTCCGCTGGATGATGAGTTAGTTTAGACTGTATTTTGGTCTTCTCATAATATATCCGTGATAGTTGTCTTGTCTGGATAGATAAGCAATTAAATTTATTCCATCTTCATTGATATTTTTAACTGCGTGTATCAAAATGATAGCTCTGGTATTTATCTATGGACAGCGCGCGTCACGAAAAAAGTACTGTATTTTTTTATGAGTAGATACATAATGCTTATTTATGAATACATTTTTCTGATAAAGAGGATTAGGCAAAAGGGCAAAAGGGCAAAATAATTTTATTTACAGTATTGTACTGTTCGGTTCGATTCCAAAATGTTCGATAATATCGAGATCTTCTTCTTCTTTTGGTGTCATGTCAGGTACCCCCAACGTTGACTATCACCCGAGAGAACGCATCCCTGTCCTGGGCAGCACGAAACAGCTCTCCAACACTTCTTATGCCCGTCCAGTCGCGTATATTGCGGAGCCAGGAAATTTGTCTCCTTCCAACACCTTTACGACCCTCTATCTTGCCCATAAGAATCAGGTGGAGCAATTCATATTTTTCTCCTCTGAGCACATGACCCAAATACGATACCTTTCGGATTTTGATATTTGTCAGCAACTCTCTATTCACTCTAGCTCTTTGAAGAACTCTTGTGTTGCTGACCATATCCGTCCAGGGTATCCGGAGCATTCTCCGATGTATCCACATTTCGAACGCCTCCAGCCGGTTCATGCTACTCACTTTGAGGGTCCACGATTCCACTCCGTACAGCAGGACTGACCATATATAACATTTGACCAGTCGCTGTCGAAGTTTCAGGTTAAGATTGTCATCGAGATCTAGGTACTGTATATTCAATACTGTACCTACTGTGTACTGTACCATTCGGTTCGTTTCCAAAATACTAGGTAATTACGAGATATACTATATACTCTATACTGTATTGTTCGGTTCGGTTCCTATAAGCTCGATAATGACGATATCTACCGTATACTCTCTACTGTACTGTATTGATCAGTTCGGTTCCAGAATGCTCCATAATGAAGAGATCTACTGTATACTCTATAGATCAAACAAATTGGTTCTGAAATTTATTCATTTTTGAATATATGGAAATATATGCGAGTGTTTTGAGGGAATTAGAAGCACAACTGCAATTTTACAATTGACAAAATTTAGAAAAACTTTTTATAAATGATGTCACAGCCAAAGCGGAGATTTTAAAATTAATATTTATACTTTTGATAAAATGCTTCTAAAATACACAAACATATTTTATAATCAGATATTAATTGTAATTTACAGACAGAGTTACGAATGTTGTGGTTCAGTTAAGTAAAAGAGCTAAGTAATTGAACAATAAAAAAAAAAAACTTCAATATAATACACAAAGCGATTTTATTAAATTCTATGTTTATTTCTATGGAATATCACTCAATATATATTATTTTCTATGAAATAAATAAAGGCATTTTATATAGGTAAAACGACACGTAATTTTGATGTAAGAGTGAAGAAAGGCTCGAGATGTCTCAATAATAATAACTTTTCTGAATTCGCGAATCAACTTTTAGAAACAAACCACACGTTCAAAAAAGAAAACGGTATCAAGATTCTATATGTAAATAATAGAGGATAACAAGATCGAGATTCTACATGTAAAAAATCTTAGATTACATAAATCAGAAATACTAGAAATAAATAAAAATTCCTGAACACTAAATCCAATATAATTTTATGAATAGCCCGTTATTCTTATTATTATTATATTCCCCATTTTGGCATCCACTTCTCAATTACCCCTACCATAACTGTAGCTACGCCCCCGTTCAAAAATTTATTTGTTTGCTAGAATCTGTAATACATAGTTAGTATGCGTCCGTCCTGACGAAGATACAGTGGCATCGAAACAGATAGATGTAGAGTTACTCCAAGTGTTCAATACAAAGTTATTTAAATAAATGTATATAAAATTTCACTAGAATTTTCTGAATTACTATTTTAAGCCGAACTAATAATATTATTCGATTTCTACGTGAGATATAAAATCAGTATTTTATATATTCTGTTTACTTTGAGAGATTCACATAAAGCCGCAGCAAGAATTTATGAAATGTAAGAAAAAAATCAGAAAAATCTGTACAAAATATATTTACGTATATAAAAACTTTAAATTGAATAAATATATCATCATTAAAAAAACCTTATCTATCGTAATATAAAAAATCAGACTTTTATAAAATTTCTGTAAAAAGTGTTTTTAAACACATATAAAATAATAAAAATAAGTTGTAAATCAAATATATTTACATTGTATACGTATACGATATTAAAATTTATTAAAGACTAAAAATTTCATTAAAGTGTTAATGAAAATGTTTAAAGAAGTACAATTTGGAAACAGACGATAAATTTTAATTTCTGCAGAAAAGTACTGTAATGTTAGTTTGTGAGTTTTTTCCATTTCCCGTTATCTCAGGTATTAAACTTCGTCATGTATTAAAATATCTTAGGTTTATATATTTTTTATAGTTTATATATAGTAGAACTAACATAAATTTGTTTAGTTAAACGAAGATCTAAAGCCTAGATTAGATGCTGACTCAACGACCCTGAATTTGCATCGCTTTCTTGTGGATGAGTTTCCAACTTAAAGATGTTAATTCGACTAGATTACGTGATTTTCCCAAAAGATGTGTAGGTACTTAGTATGAAGATCATTACGTGAAGTTATTCAGAAAATCACTCGTGTCTTTAAGTATTTCGCTCACGAAAGCACATTATCTCGAGGATAACTCGAGTTTTCAAAGCACGTGAATCTAATCATAATCATATTACAAATAAATATTCTGTTTTGTAAATTGTAAGAGTATTAATTGGATGTGTGTATGCAGAAATCATCCAACCCAAAAAACATAGAACTGAGAAAATGGCTTTCTAAAATTTCAATCTAGAAAAACCTAATACGACGATATCTAACTCATTATTGCATATTTTTTCCATATAACTCATTACAGAGATGTTTTTTAATAAATGTTCAAAGTTTTTTTGTGAATCATTATGGAAATTTATTTTTAATATGTTAAATATGAATTGAATTGAAAAACACTGTTTATTTCTAAACCTATAACCTCCCCACTCCTATCTATTCTAACCAATAATTAATAATTTAAAATTCTGCTAATCAAATTATCGTAATGATTCAATTATTTTAAACATATTAAAACAAATTTTCACCTATCAAAAAAAAAATTTACATGTATTTAAAGTTATATTTTTGTTATAAAAATGAATAGAATTATTTTAAAAAAAAGGAAGTAATTTCAATAAAACGACTATTTATTAAATAATTAACATTAATTGGGACCAGCGGTTGGAAAATTTAAAAAAAAAATTGCAAATAAAATATTATAAATAACTAAATACAATTAGCAAATAGTTTCCTTTTAAATTTATTTTCACATCAGTTTCTAATTAGTTACAAAACACGTTTATTAATATTTTGTTTTTGTTAATGTCTACACTTTCAATTTAAATTTGTAATATATGTTGTATACTGGTGAAGAAACCATTGGTCCTTAAGCGTGTTGATTATTCAATAATTATTAGTTTTATACAAAGCATTTTTTTATTTAAATAAATAATGTAACCGTAAAGTTATTTTGCTATTAATGACTTAATAATAACAATAATGGGCGTAGGGCTAACAACTCTACCCCATAAAAAAAATAAAAAAATGTTACGATACCTCAAGCCAAGCCTCGAAATTATTGAGGCGGCCAAGACCCACCAAGGGTTGTAGTGCCAAGAATGATGATGGTGATGAATAACAATAATTTTCTAAGAATTAGATATTTCAATTAGAAAATGAACATGTTTTTTTGCGTATCAGGAAATGCTCGCCAGATGGAGGTCAGGAGAGAAATAAAATATCTCCCGCGGACCAATGGCGGGGAGATATGGGCCCCGTGAGCCTTGGAAGGCTTCCTGTCTAGGAGAAGATAACTCTCATTACAAATCCTTGGTATTGGAGAGCAGCATCTACCGATACTGGCTGGAGACGGATAGTATTCAAATGGGACGTCCACACATGGTGCTGGTTCCATGGTACACCTATGTTATTGCGTTGTAGAGAGCAACATTATTTTCTAATATAAACGAGTATTATTATAATTGCAATCAAAGCACTACAGCCCTTAGTCTAAGATTTGCGACATGGAAAGTACGAATTTTAAATAATGGTGTTTTCATTATTAATATTATATTTCTACACATTTTTAATTTTCACAAATTAAATATTGAGTAGGATTTATTATCGCGTTTTAATATATTATTAAATGAATGATACATATTTTAATTATAGTTTAATTAGATATTGACAAATTATATAACCATAATTGTATAATATATTCACTAATTTATCCATAGGTGAACGGTTAACACAATTTTGGTTACTTCTTTACAGTAATGTAACTATAATTAACTAATATTAAATAATATCTTATTTTTCATTATCTGCCAAATCTATTATATTCCACATTTTTTTTATATTTTGCATTTTCGTTGTGCGTGTAATATTTTTAGTAAAAAATCTATGTAAATATCTGAAAAAAATAATATTTCCTTTTACCTTAGATAGATTAAAGTATTGACAATTTTCAATATAAAATATGGTAGTACCTAGATATATCGATTCAATAAATAAATAAAATAAAGAAACTCACCGATAACATCTCCAAAAGAAAGAGCAAAATACACAAGAACAAATAATGCAGCCAACATTTTTCCACGCGCGTATTTCAAACTAAGTTTACACAACATTTTTCTGTCACAGGGCAACAATGTTTAGTCAATTCATTTAGGCCTTTCGAGAAAATGCTTCAGAGTTTTGCTGGTACCAAAACGTCCATCTGTCATTTTACAGTTCAATTTTGAAATATAAACTTTCGTCGGCGAAATAAATACGTTTCCGTAGCGTGGAGCGCGCGGGAGGAAAACCGCTCTCGGGCCGAGTGCCGACCGATTACTGAAGCCGGTTTTCGCGATGCTGGAAGGTTTTGTTTAAGGCTTTCAATGGCGCCGGCGCAACCCGTTTATTCGGCAGGGTGATCGGGGAATTTCTCGGACACATTCGTAGGGGATGAGGGGGAAACTTTTTGCCAAGGCGGGACAGAGTCACCCGTATAAGAGACCGTTGGCGTTGTATCGGTTTATCTGCAACACTTAATTCTTTATGTCCGACCTTAGGGCCGTAAAGTGGTGCTATCATATTCGACGATAAATGAAATTGGATACAAAAGACGTTAAACACTTATAAATTTCTTTCAACATAAAAATAATAGGTTTTATTTTATAAATGAAGTTTTTTCTAAGTGATTAAATAATTTAAAGTATAAATGAATGATGTGGGTTAATTAATTTTTAGTAATAACGATAATGATCTACAACAATGATTATATAATTTTATATATAACCCAATAATGTTTCATCAGCTGATTGTAATTTTGAAAGAAATCACTTGAGACTTATGATCCCTTAGAAATACGCAGACGTTATTGTATAATATTATAACTGTTAATTCTATTATTATTTGGTTAAAGCCGTGTATCGGCAAAGTAATTTTCACAATTATTTTTGGTGTCTTTTTTTAATTTTGGTAAAATACTTAACTTTTTTTTTTTTTTGTTTTGTTTTTATTGTTTTATCTTTCAAGTGAGACCTTTTTGTCATTTATAGGACCTTTACATGGGTAGATATAAGTAAGTTGACACACCATTTCCATTTCATGGCACACTGTATATTTAAATGATTATTCCTCACCAAGTATGAGAGTTAATCTCTTTTGGAGAGGTACAGCGAAAAAATAATGTTTTATTTATCGTTTAAATATTCTAGAAAAATATATAAACTGTATTTAATATTAAGTAACAAAATAAAAATTAAAAAATGGCAAAGAGTAGAAGAAGGTGACATTATTTAATAGTGTTTTTACCAAATAAATATAAATATGGGTTTCTGCGGTTTCTAAGTTCTGATTTTTTAAACGAAAATTGATTTAAAGTGTATGGATCAAATTTTTTTTAAATAACAAAAAAATTAATATCTGTTTGACAATTTTCTCTAATGGGAGTGTATTGGTTACTTAAGAGATAATAAATATAATATTTTGTTGTGAAAATCAAGAAGACTTGAGCGTACCTATGTATTGACAGCTGGTCAGACGTAAAAGTTCTTGAACATGAGAATACACGGTCAACATTTTTCTCTGTAGATTTCTTTGAGGAAATAAAGTCTGTCTGCACGGAGAAGGCTGTTATCCAAGAAAACATCGATTCAGTCATGCATAGTTGTGGTCGCAGAGTGAACTACTCTTTCGAATATAAAACTGTTGTCTTGTAACATTGGATACATGTTACTTATAATACGAATACTAAATGTAAAACGTGCAATTTCTGATATTCTGCTTTGCAATTTTTTACATGTTCGTGAGTAGACAGATTAAAATTTTGATCATTTTATCCATTCATCAGTTTGTTAAGAATGAAGAGCACCAAAATAAATTAAATAATGGTTAAATTGTAATTTTTGTAGCCTTGACAATGGCACGTAATACCGTGCCGAAACGTCGGCCTAGGTTTTCCCAAGAAGAACATTCAAAGGAAACGCGAGATATTCCAAAAACCTCTTCTGTTCCATATAATAGCGCTGACGGAATTCTGAAACATAATATATATATATATAAAATTGATGGATTTAAAACATATATATTTTACATATATATATATATGTAAAATATATATGTTTTAAATCCATTAATTTTTATTCTTAATTTTATGAATAATTTTAAAATAAATTCCATGGTCCATTATCAGCAACCTTTTCTGAAATATAAAAACATCACACGCGATAAAAACATTTATAAAGGTTCTGAGAAATCATAACGCTGTGCTGTACGAGGGAAATTTAAGGCAAAGTACATTCTAAATAAATAATCATTTCAAATCATTTTCCAATGTGAAATTTGTAAAGAATTAGCAAATAACTTTTATGAATAAAAGTTTTTTGAGTCAAAATGTTGTTCTTACTCCCTTTATAATTAACTCGTGGCGTAACCTTTATAACTGCTTGCTTGCTTGCCGCTTTGCCGTCAAGGAAAACTTTGAATCGATTTTTGACCCTTTTTCCGTGATCCGATCGAGCTGAAACTTGGCAAGTAGACTCGTGGCGACGATCAAGAAGATCTATCAAATTTTTGTTAAAAAAAATTAATAATTATAGTATAATTTCGAATTTTTAGAAATTTTATTGGTTTTTTTCAAATTGGAATCATTAGAAAAGTTTGATTAGCAACGGCGGCCCGATAACGTCGTGGAATATTTTCTAAATTTGAATTACTCCATCGGTATACATAATAGGTACTTCACTACGAATGTCGAAAATATAAATTGACTGACAAATGTTTTAAGAATTTAATCTTCAAAGCATGAAGTGTCTTATCAAAGTTCAAAACATCTGACATTTTACAAATATATTAAATTACTGTAAGTTTACTGTTATGTTATATGTTTTAATTCTTCTTTAATTGTTGTTATATATTACAAAGAAAGGGAGTATAATAAAAACTTGGTTTTTATGGGTTACTTTTTTATACTTCCTTTTTTTTAACTCGTGGCGTCTGCTTGTCTGACTAAAAAACTTTGGATCGATTTTTAACCCTTTTTCCGTGATCCAATCGAGCTGAAAGTTTGCAAGTAGACTCGTGGCGACTATCAAGAAGATCTATCAAATTTTCGTTTAAAAAAATTAATAATTATAGTATAATTTTGGATTTTTCAAATTTTTAATGGTTTTTTCATACAAATCAGTAAGTTGTATGGAAATTCCGACGCACATGGTAGACACGAAACCCGAAAATGAGAAAGGGAGTATTGTAAAAACTTAGTTTTTATGGGTTACATTTTTAACCTCAAGTAGCTTCTGGGCAAGGCAATATGTTACCAAAAGATCGATAGGTATGTGCTGAAATAAAATGTTACTCCTTAGAAGATTAAGCAACATGTAAAAGTGTTACTTAAGAACTAATTATTTGATGCAATTTTATTATCAATTTATGCAAAAAAAATTAAAAAAAGATAAATTAAAAATATTATTTTATTGAATGTTTTATATACTTTCCTTAGAAATTTATTCCTTATTTGTGATTACAAAAATACCTATGTAAAATGTATCATTTTTTAATGTCGTTTTTATATTTCTAATTATTAATACTTTAAGCTCTGATAATCTGTTTGGAGTTAGTTTTTGTATGATTGAATTGAATATAATGAATTATTATTACAAAAAGTCAAACCAATAATTTTTGAATACGTGTTATCGAATAAACAAAATCTTCATTTTGGTCGTTTATAGTCATTTTTGCATATTAGCCCAGCCAATGTGTCAAAACTGAGATTTAAATATTATGTACCATTCCTCAGAGATTATATGTGAATATCCAAAAATATTTAATGCAGTCATCGGGGATTACTTATTTATAATTTATTTAATTAGAATTTTATACGAAACGGCCTATAAATTTATAGGAAACGTGATTTTGGAAGGGATAGATACATAAACTCTACATTTCAAATTATAAGTCTTCGGTGTGTAACGTACCTACCTGTATACCTAAGCTAAATACCTAACTATAAAGTTTAATAATATAAGTTTTACGAAAAGCCCAAAGCTTGAGACTTTAATCTACCGAATTAAGCTTTATTACGACTTTTGTGACTTTTAAGCACACACTTTATGCTTTAAGCTTCTAGATGAAAACTTAAGTCGAACTTAGAACTTCGGAAGTATATTTACATGAAAGCTAATATTATTATTTTTTTTGTTAAGAATTTATATTTTCAAAATTGGCCAGTCGTGATCTATCTAGTGGTTAGGAAAATTCCCCCTCCGTTATGTCCGTAGCTATCCAAAATTCTTTTGATATGTGGTGAGATCGTATTCTTATTAACGCGACTAGACTAATATAGATCGAAATTCTTACCTAACTATGGAAATAACAAACGCACGTAACTAATCCGTACTCGTCCTTCTAGAAACTGCTCTAGAATTCTACAGTTTCGCTTATATGAGAGATATCCGATATCGTCCACGTCCGGAGTCGGCCTAAAAGCCAATTATAAGCGGTGAAGCCGAGGAATAAACGCTAGTAGCTAAACTCCCTTACATTGTACCGCCATAACTATAATACTACCGGGGTTAAAATACTGTAATATAAAACAATACAATCGTTGCCAAGTTAACGGCATACGCTAAAGATTCCGCCCGCTTTGATTATCAACATCTCATAATAGCAGCTTAGAACAGTGTCAGCACAACCACATGCGGCACCCATTTATGACAGATTTACAAGATATAATATATACGTTATATTCAAAAACACAAGTAAGAAACCTACCAATAGCGCGTCCCACGTTGTCCGATCTGCTCAATCTGTTCATAGTACATAGTGGGGGAAGACAAACATATTTATAACAAATAGGCGCAACAGAGGATCAGGGCAAGCTTTGTCTGACATTATCACAGCCCGAGATTCTAAGGGAATGGAAGATACAGTTTTGTAAGTGAAATTTAAGAAGTGTCTAACCACTTCTGTTCAAACGTGGATTCTAGATGCCCCCCCCCCCCTGTAGGGGGGAGGGGGATGCGGCCCCAGAGCATCGCCGCATCCGGTGGTTAACTCCTGTTTAGACATAACCTCCCACACTAAGCTGCAGACCAAGATCAAGCCGAGACTCTATTGCTCCTGCTGGAATCCCCCGAAGTCCTCGCTTCCCGGCGACAAACACATCAGGAAGAAATCCCGCGTCTGATATTAAGGTTTGTATATTATCCCGCGGGGCAGTCAAATTGACTGGTGTATAATGATGAGGATCCCACGTTGCGGCTACATGAGCCGGATTATTATGATGTTTACTGCTGATTAAAGGGCTTGGTACGCACAGGGCCATACCAAGTTCGAAAAACTATTAAAAATCCCCAAAATATTTTAAAACCCAGCTGGCTAAAAAATTGAATTTAAAATAGTTAAATATAGGGTGGGTCTCCGTGTTACGGTGGGAGAAATTCAGTATAAATTTATAATATTTTAAGCACAAAGGTAAATTCGAAAGCAACAACAAAAAACACTTTTTCGGGAATTTAAATTAAAAATAAAAGACACTTTATTTAGCAAAAAACGATTCCGCGGACCGGCAGCGTAACAAGGTAAAAGTAATATCGGCGAACTGAGGATGCTGAGTCTGCGGAATCTTCCTTTATTTATACTTAAAATCTAGACACAGCGGGAAATCAACGGTCAAAATGGGATTAGTAAGGGAGGGGAGAGACATCTCGAGAATACCCAGTGGCGGATGGTGGTCAGCGCAGCATTCCCGAGCGGTATGATCCGCGCCGGCCCATCCTCTAAACGGACTATTTTGCCCGCCTAGCCAAATTATCTCCCGAACGGGGAGGTGTACATATGTAAATGTTACGTCAAATTGAACGCCTGGCACATCCGCATGTGAATTTAATTAGTACCAATGTGTCCGGATGTGTCGGCGTTCATAAATCGCCTCAAAAAAGGCCGATTCCTATCTCTCGATGTATCTCCTTCCAAACTAATCCGATTCTTTATTTTATAACGAATTCTGACAGGAAATGACATGCCAGGTTTTGTGCACTTTTTCTGAGTTCATCTCGTGAACTTTCTGATTTTACGGCGTTGCAAACTTTCCACGCGCCGCGTACGTCTGGTCCATAAACCAGCGGCCCCCGCCAGGCGCCGGCTTGTCGCGTTCAAACGTCGGCCTGCCTGACCCCCGCCAGGCGCCGGCTTGTCGCGTTCAAACGTCGGCCTGCCTGACCATTTTAACGGCCTTTCAAATCTGCTGCGCAGTTATCTGAAAACTGGCAAAAAACATATTTTTGCTATTTAATTTAATCCGCGAGATCGGCCGTCATCCTCCACAGTGAGATACGTTTATTTTCGAATCTCGCGGATGTCCTAATAATGCACAAAACCTTATATCTCCAGTCAGGATTCGTCAGTAATAAGACCGCTAATTCCACTCATTTTATTTACAATAAAAAATTACAAATTACATATAGAATAAAATTACAAAAAATTCTTAAAACTATTCAAGTTGTCGAGGCCTCGACGCGAGTATAAGAAATATTATAAACTAAATACATAAATGTTCAAAAATAAACCTTATGGTAACAATTACACATACACACACACGGCCATATATAGTTATTTTTATTAAATTTAAAAAATTCAATTTTATGCCGCTGGATTGATCGTGTGCGAAACAGGGCTGAATGAACTAACTGGGTGACTGGAAAAGACTCTCCCTTGAGCGCGTCAGTCAGAACCATGTTAGCATCGCCAAATATAGTTGATGTGATTAATCCCACGGTGTAGTCTTATTGACTAGAGATATTAAAATGATGGTAAATCAGCATGATTATTACAGTCGATTGTGTAGTTCCTGATATGTTTCTCGCTGGCCGGGAAGGGAGAACCCCGAAGGTCTCTGTATACAGCAAGTTAGAAAAGGTGGTGACTGATGAGAATGATGGTGTTAGTAATGCCATCGCGCTCCTGAATGCGGTCCCGATCATAAAAGTTGATTGTTAAACTGCTAACAGATCTCGTTCATTAAAGCGGTCCCGAGCATAAAAGTTGATTGTTAAACTGCTAACTGCATCTTATAATTTCTCGTTCATCAGGAACGTCCTATCTCGTCCTTGAGTACGGAGTTAATACATTCATAAACATTCATAAACAGAGCCCGAGCTCGTCGCACCAAGGGGCCCGAAAAGACGTGAGAGGTTCTTCCCCTTAGATGTTAGAGGGGTCACCGCATCAAGACCTTCAGACCATCCTGTAATTCTTGGCTTTAAAACCCAGTCTTAACCAGGTAGATACAGTTAAGATGGCCCTACCTAGTCCCTGACCTAAGGTGTCTCTCCAATCTAATCAGACTCCATAGCCGAGAACGCGCACTCCGACATTCGACCCTGTCTTACCACGCGAGTAGATCTCCCTTCGTCTTCATCATAATTGAAATTCAGCCTCTCCAGATCACGGGGCGTGAAAGACGTACGACTCCTCGCCTCCCGACCATGAAGAGACGAACTTCCCCATTCGGTTCTCGTTCATTATCCCATTTATAATCCCCGCATGCCTAACCTTAAGAGTCTAGCGCCGTTGATAAGTTAGCATTATGTTACGTTGGAAGTTAATATTGCACAACCGGACGAAATGCCTATTTCCCGCGATCATATTCAATTTGTAAAACGCAATAATATGTATTTATATATGTTAGTAAGACGTTTGAAATGCAGAATGCACGAACAATGACCTCGCTTCTATCCTAAAGATAATTAAGAAATGATTCCGACGTCATGCCCCGACAAGTACCAACTTGTTACCGCGTCCGTTGCCGTCGAATTCTGAACCCACGTAATGAAATGAATAGTGACCATGTGACAATGACAAATTATATAGCACGAACATTCCATTTGATACACATAAGAAAATAAAGAATAAATAATATTAATGGTTCTTATCTTATTTCTGTAGTTGGTCTGCTTCTGAGATGGCATCCTGATCCGAAGTAATATAACGGGTCCTCTCCAAAATTGAGCAATTACCAGCGCCTGTGTATATATTTCACTTCACTTCCCTTGTATATATAATTTAATATCAGCGCCTGTAAAACTGTATTAGATCCTAGAAACAAGAAAACTATTCCCTCTACGCCGAGCACATGCAGAACATAAACCCCCTCAATCTAGTTCATCCACGGTTAAGAAAAAAAGGCGAAAGAATAGTAATAGTAAAAGGTCCCAACAGAAGTTGAAGTTCTCTGTAAACTGTCCATATCCTCTAGTAGCGCCTGTGTTTTCCAATAACAACTTTCCAGTCATGTATTTAACATAACGTCCTCCTTGTGTGTATGTGTGCTGCAATATCTGCCATCCAGTTAGTGATTCCCAAAATAGTGTTTTCCTTGTATATATATATATATATATTTCAATATCAGCACCTGTAAAACTGTATTAGATCCTAGAAACAAGAAAACTATTCCCTCTACGCTGAGCACATACAGGACATAAACCCCTTCAAACCAGTTCATCTACGCCGTACAGTGATATCACATGCAGACATAAACAATATAATTACAAGTATGCTTGCGTCCCGCCGACTGGACGCCTGTGTTTTCCAATAACAACTTTCCAGTCATGTATTTAACATAACGTCCTCCTTGTGTGTATGTGTCCTTCAATATCTGCCATCCAGTTAATGGTTCCCAAAATAGTGTTTTCCTTGTATATATATTTCAATATCAGCACCTGTAAACCTGTATAGGATCCTAGAAACAAGAAGACTATTCCATCTACGCCAAGCACATACAGAACATAAGCCCTTTCAAACTATTTCATCTACGCCGTATAGTGACATCACATGCAGACATAAACAATACAATTACAAGTATGCTTGCGTTCTCCCCCCACCTTGGTGGAATTATTCGCATTCGTATTCACCGAATAGTAGGCCTGATATTCGTATTCATGAAAGTAGTATTCGTTGCATCACTCTCAATAATAAAATCATATAGATAAATAATTACGGTAACTCAAAAAAATATGATATTACTTATATTAAACGAACAAAACAAAACAATCTGTCATATAAGTAAATAACGTGATCACGGAAGACCGAAGGTTAACTACCCCTGAACAAACCGCGAACTGCCCACAATAATGGAAAATGTTGTAGAAAACATTTCAAATATCTAATATTGAATGAATAAAAACAATGTCATATGAATAACTATCGCGATTACGGAAGGCCGAAGGTTAACCACCCCTGAACACACCGCGAACTGCCCACAATAGTGAAAAATGTTCTAGAAAACATTTCAAATATCTAATATAGAATGAATAAAACAATGTCATATGAAAAACTATCACGGCTACGGAAGACCGAAGGTCAACTTGTTTGAGTTCGAATGACGGCGGTAGTATAACAATTTTTATTCATATGCCAGGCTGACCTGTAAATAATATCTTGCATTCGAAGCAGAAAACCCTTTCTAGAATTAATAAATGCGGCTTAATCTAAATAGATACAATATATACAATTCGAAATACGTCTTTATAAGAACTTGATAGGAACAAATCGTGTTTAAACGATTGCCTAATGATGCGCAATACAAACATGTAACGAGTTCAAATAAACCACACATTCATGTTTTAATAAAATAAATATAAAATCCAGATGCATTTTTAAAATATATTATTTGGAGGAAATTTCTCGTACGATTTGAATTTATACCACACTGACGATCGTGATATCAAAACCACATAAATACTCCGATCCCAATTATGTCCAAAACAATACAAATCATATAGAAATCCGTGCATTCAATCGCCAGCACAGACAACACAAAATTCCTCCGCATATTTGAAAGTTACACAAGTATTAGGAAAGAACGCCCGCTGGATTATCACGCAAAACTATGAATTATTAAATCTGATGAGCGCATAGTAATATAAGGTTCCAAATATAATACACATAAAAGGCAATAGAAATAAATAATATTGGAAATGCTTATCTGTTCACTGTTCCAATTCTCCTTTGAATTATTATCAACCTCCGGCTTTTTCCTCGGTCCAGTTAAATTATCTTCCTTACTTCGGACTCTCCTCGACAAAGCCTCGGCCGACCTTCAAGCTGAAAAACTCAAGTGCCGCTTTCTAATTTGTAACGCCTAAAAATAGTCCCTATCTCCCGCCATCTTTGATTCCAACTTGCGTGTAAAAGTCAAAGTCTAACTCTCAGAACCATTCTCATTGGTCAGATTCGGTGCTAACGGCGCATCTGTAATTGGTCCATCTCGTTAAACAAAATAACATAAAGCCTGCTTTACACGCCCGCGTGCAGAAATAATAAAGCTCGCCCGCACCTACTTATCCGGCAAATATTTAATTATAGAGTATTTAACGGGTTGTGAAGCTTCTCTTTATTATAAACTTTAGCAGATAGATATTTTCGTATAATTTTTCAGCAATGTCTATTTGAATAGGCCAATATCGTTACAGGTGATTGCATTTAAAACATTTTTTTTAATATTGCTGCCATTCATTGCTTTTACACCCTAAATGTAATGTAATGGTTGCATAATAGCTGCTATCCTCGAAGATTTTGTTTATCATAACAATTTTCAAATAAAATATCCCAATTGAATCATTTTTTACCCCCAAAATTTTCTAATGCATTGAATCTTGGTGATATAATCTTGGTGAAATTCTTTATAGTAAAAAAATTAACCCAGCCTTTGTGAATATAAACGGTCTATTCAAGTACTCAGATTTTGATCAAAGTTGAAGATCAGCCCCTATTCTATATTTCCCATACATTGTTTATTGGACTAGATAATGAACATTTCTGGCGTATGACAGTTGACTAAATTTTAATATACAAACCCATTTAACTATATTGGATGACTCCGGAACAATGTTTTTCATGATATGTTGGAAAAATCCTTTACGCAGAAAAATTATAATTCAATATATGCGGAACACGCGTTGTTTTCATAGGAAAGTAATCCCAAATATATGTCTCAATCGCTCTGAATGTCAAATAAGGGTTATTTTTTTGAGGAGATCTTATCATTTAGTGAGGTGGCTATCTCGAAAACATGCCTTAATGTTTCTATGGAAATCAGTAAATACAAAAGGTTAAAGTTGAAAAAAGAGATAAGGGGTGAAATTATATTTATTTAAACGTTTATAAATCCTGGACGTAATTCTATTTTCCCCACGCAAAAAGTGTGAATTTATTTAAATTTACTCTGTCAACTCCTTCAGGGAATAAATTCCGGAAAATATGGTTGTGTATTTAATACTGGGTTTGCTGCTTTTACAGAAATATTTATCACCAAAATTTTTGTGATTATCGAATCGTATCGGGAGCAGTATTTTTATATTTAAAACACGGGGCCATTTCCAGTTCAGTAACAAATTAGTTTGACCAGTGTTCTATGTCAAGTAATCAGTCTTAACAAAAATTACCGAAGAACCGTCATAGTAAATATATCGTTAGAAATCATTTCATTTCGTTGCCGAAGAATCGGCGTAAAATTAAAAAAAAAAATTCACACAATATTTTTTTAATGTAACATAATTTTTGCATGAAGTTAAGTTAATTAAATATACCTTTAACAATAAAAAAAAAAGAGATCGGTTATTGTATGTTTTGGCTTCGTGCGTAACAAAGGCGACATTTCCCCCTATTCTTTTATGCCTTCCCCTCCCCCTGCTATATTTTCGATGCAAATCTGTACCGTTTGACCGATCGGACTGAAAATTTGGAAACTTATTCTTAAAGACTCGGCGGTAATATATGCGACATTTCCCCCTATTCTTTTAACCCTTCCCCTCCCCTGATATATTTGCGATTCAATTCTGTAAAGTTTGACCGATCGGACTCGAAATTTGTAAACTTATTCTTTAGGACTCGGCGGGTAACATAAGCTACATTACCTCTCTCCTCCTTTACCCCTTCCCCTACTCCTGATATATTTTCGATGTAAATCTGTACCGTTTGACTGATCGGATTCAAAATTTGGAAACTTATTCTTTAAGACTCGGCGGATAATATTGGCGATATTTCGCCCCTATTTTTTACTCTTTCCCACCCCGATATATTCTCGATGCAAATCTATACCCTTCATATCGAACCTTTGTTTACCCTCAAAAAAATATTTTCAACTTAATCCTTAACCCGTGCAACGCGAACAGCTAGTGAGTTATAAATTTTATCTCTTAAACTATTTTTCAATGTATATATTCTTTTTTATGTTTCGTTGTCGTTGATGTTTTTTTTGAGTGGCGATATAATGTTTTATTTTACGTTTTTAATAATATTTTCGAATTACTATGTGTCTAATAATGGATTTCCATTAAGTTGTTTCCTGAATTGATTTATTTTTTATCTCTTTTAGTATTTTGTTTTTTTATATATGGAGCTAAGTAGATTTGATGTCGTTGTGCAAAATATGTTTTCTTTTTAACCGTGTTCATGTTTTGATGACTGCTTTCACGAGATGCATAAATATTAGATAAAATATATAATTTAATACCTGCTGTATTTTCGTGTAAACTGTAATTTTTTGTATGCATTAATTTATGTATGTACAGTTTACAAATCTTGATTCTATACATCAAATGACACCAACTATAAAAATGTATATTTGTTTTATATATATTTATTACAATTGGATATTTGAAATGATTAGACGACATTAGCAATAACATATTTTAAAATATTGAGGTTTTGCATAACATAAATATTAGATACTAATACATGACATTGAATTACGATTTAAAATAATATGTTGAACTTAACACGAATATTTTTGTTGGTAAAATACTTCTAAAATAAATCTTAAAATCGTCAATGTCAAAATTATTTTATCATATTTATTGAATTGAGTCATTTATGTCATTTAAACAAAATTTGTTTAATTGTGTTTGTTTTTGTTTCACATAGGTACAGATAAAATAAGTTATATTCCATTTTAACATGTTTTGTGTTAGTATTTATAATCTTATGTGCTAGTAATTTGTTTCATTTTATCGTTACTGTTTTTGTAGAAACCAATATACCATAGAAATACCGCTAATCCTTAATAGACTTCAAGCTTTTAAATGTCAACGTAAATATTATAACTGTATAAAGGAAAATCTAGAAATTAAGTTACATAGATTCAAGCACTGTAACTAGTTTATCTGGATTTCGCTGTCTATCTATTCAGTAGGTCAACTTTTCTAAAACCATCAAACTTCTTGATTCGAGTGAAAAGTCGTTTAATTTTTTTTAGTTCAAGCTGTGACCTTAATATTGTTTATCATTTTATTTCGTTAGTCTTGTTTGTTTAATTTTTTCAATTTTTACTTTTGTGTTTTGTATTACGTCTTAATGATTTTATTTCTTGCAGTGTTAATTAATTATTATAGTTATGGTTACTCTATTGCATTGTTGTTTTGTAAATGAATAACACTTGCATGAAAAAGCCCGAAGGGCGTATAAATTAATTACTTAAAAAAATATATTTTGCACAGGATATATTTTAGGATAATAATTTATGCAGATATTATATATGTATTTATAAATTCAATAAAACTGTATAAAAATGAATAAAAGTAAAGAAATACATAAACATTCAAATATTGTAAAATATCGATATTGTGAAAGTTTGAATAATTAACGGAATGCATGTTACATATATTTATTAATAACTTAAAAAGTTAGGAATATTGCATTCATAGACGCAACCGACTTTTTTATCCCTGGATTTAGGGTGGGCGCGCGTCTTTCTAGACCAAACGGACGAAGTTAATTACAATTATTTAGATTAATTTATTATAGTTAACTTATTTTACTTAATTCTGTAATACATACAGGTTTAGTATTATCAACTCAACGTAACTTGCTTTACAATTTTTTATTAAGCGTTAGTTAAATAATCATGATCACAAACTAACCTCTGCGCTGTATGTGTAATTGAATCCCGACGCATGCAGTGAGAATATTGAAGCATGACTTTTACGAAGACATAATAATATATCTATGTATTTGGGAAAAATATCGAAATTAAATATTTACCTGAGCGAATATTATGATGTATTAAAATCTAAATATTATGATAATTGTTGTGAGAGGAATATTACGATATATTATATCTTTTGTTTTGTTTTTTCTCAAAAATGTTCATGCTCCAATGTTTTCACGTTATGCCCTTGATTGAATCAATATAAATTATTTAGAATTCGAAAGTCAAAATATATATTTTATTGATGGATTTGGCGTTTACGTTATTACGATTATTACTAATTACTCGAACAGTATAACATAAAACTTAATTAAACTCAAGTAGATATTTTTCTTCTTTTTTGAAGATCATATATACAAAATTTATTTTAATTTTTGACACTAAAATGGGCCACAATGCTCAAATACTGTAGCAAAACACACCATAAAAATATTCAAGCTTGAGAAAATTCACAAACTTATATTTGTAACCCCTTTTTGAATCATACACTGTACCTCCGATATGAGAGCCAATATCACCTCCACTGGACTATAATAGTCGACACATCACTGATTTTAATTACTCTTAATTAAGTTCTCCTATTTGTATCAATCTTAACTTTGCCTACCTCGACTCGAAAAAACTACTTCGTAAACTGGCCAAGAACTCGGATCCTTTCACAAAGAAGTTCTCTTTTGTCTCCGATATGTAAGATCTGGCACTCTTCTGGATATCTTTTTAAATGAAAGAAATATTGATACAAATATTTTTATATGTACCTACTTTCTGAGAAGATAATTACTGGATTTTATCCATAGAAGTATTATAATTATAGAAATAAATAGTAGAAGATTCACAGAGACGAAGCAATTTATATGGAAGAATTTTAAGTGTAGACCTTTATGAGCTGGCTTGAGTGATCACTCTAAACTCTACACAATGCAACATTCACCAATACCATTGTAGTAAGAACATCCACAATAGTAGTAAGAACATCCATTATCAAATTTTCGGAAGTTATATACGTGTTCCAAATCTAAAAACCTTTCGTTTATTTGAAGGGACTATGCTAGAGACATATTCTTTTCTCATTCAAATAGAGAGGTATGTATTTACCAGCTGCAAAATATATTTATACCGATCATTAGATGTCTCTTGCATAGTTCCTTCAACGAAAGGTTTTCAGATTTAAAACGAATAAAGAACTTTTAAAAAAATGATAATGTATAGATATTCTTATGGTGGAGTGGTGAACGTTTCATTTGTGAAGTGATCACTTAAGTCAGATCAAGCCGCCCTCTGAGACTTCCATACACGATTCCCATATGAATAGCTTCGTCTCTGTGAGACATACAATTTATATCAATTAATTTATGAATAATTTAAAGTTTTGACTCTTCTACAGCTGAATTCAGATAAACATAATCAATTAATTTTGGTATGCATGGTGAGATCTCACTATGCAAACTTCTTACGATTTTAGGCGGTTCAACTTGCACTAGTGTTGGGAGCAAGGGGTGAAAATATTAGTGTACAATTAATTATTCTGCGCTTCGCAGCGTTTAACCGGAACACCGGCATGTGTTCTGCAAGCCTAAAGTAGAGCGCCGAGTTCAGCCGTGGAGCATACTAACGCAATATTGTCGCCATGCATCCACAAAAGAACTTTCACAACTTGAACAACATAAAACATCACACGTTAAAAGCCGATCTTGTTAAAATATTGTAGCAGCCAGTACGACTCACAGCATTTTCAAATACATGTTTGTTAGAAGTTCTGCTTACTCACGGTTTTCTATTACTTTGCTTTTCATACATCCTACCTGCTGACAATAATGACAATTTTGTTCTCATTGTTGAATCCGTTTTCGTAAATAGTTAGTAGTAAATAAGTTGTTTTTAAAATAAAAATTTTTGCAAAAGGAACTTTGATGACATAAATATTATTTTTATCGATACTCTCTTGGTTTGATTTTCAGTATTGTTTTATGAACCAAATTTATAAATTACTAGCTGTTCATACCCGGCGTTGCATGGGTTGAGGATTAAGTTTAAAATAAATTTGTGAGGGTAAACAAAGTTTCGATTAGAACGGTATAGATTTGCATCTAAAATATATTAGGGGGAGGGGAAAGGATAAATGAATAGAAGGGAAATGTTGCCTATGTTACTCGCCGAGTCTTAAAGAATATGTTTCCAAATTTTGAGTCCGATGGTTCAAACGGTATAGATTTGCATCAAAAATATGTCAAGAGGAGGGTAAGGGTTAAAAAAAATAGGGAGGAAACGTCGCCTATGTTACCCACCGGGTCCTAAAAATAAGTTTCCAAATTTTCAATGGTCAAACGGTATAGATTTGCATCTAAAATAAGTCAGGGAGAGGAAAAGGGGTAAGAGAATAGGGGGTAAATGTTACCTATATTACCCGCCGGGTCCTAAAGCATAAGTATGCAAAATTTGAATCGAATCGGACAAACGGTGTGGATTTGTATAGAGAATAGATAGACAGACAGATGTTGAGTTTTATAGGTATAGACTAGCTTACTTCTTAATATTTTATCAACTTATAAATTAACCCTAACATATAAATTTATGTCGTCACGGACGTTTTTATAGAACTTTTTGAGTTCTACAATTTAAATATATCTCTTATCGTCGTATTTTTTGTCTTGTTGTAAAATGGGTAATCATGAAAATTTTATTTTATTTTAAAGAAATACTTTATTGCCTATGTCCACCCTGATAGTCCATTCTAAATGTTGGTGAAAGAATTTTTGAAGTCAGATGAGTAGTTTCGGAGATTACCTTCTACATCCAAACTTATAAACTTTACATCTTTATATATCACTAAAAATATAGATAAAATATATTTGAGTTGATTTTTTTTAATCCTCTACATTTATTTGAGAATATCACTACTACATGTTTCGGAGACGTCTGTTTTTTTCTTCAGGTGAGCGAAGACTGAAGTGTGTGTATGGTGTATGTGTTGCAGGAAGTGGAGAGGGTATAGAAGAGAGGGAATGTTGTGAGGGTGAAGCGGAGTGTTCTGTTTGATTACTGATTATATTAGTGAGTGTACTTAAGCTTTTATGAATTTAAATATTTGTGGAGATCGAGAATGAGGCTGTAAATTGTAGCTGCATGAAACGAATTCTACCCAATGCGGGAAGCTTCGACTGCGGAGAAGTGAATCATTCTTCCCCCACCATCCCCCACACGTACCCTCCTCGACAACCTTTTAATCTTAATGTTAATAAGCCAATATTTTTAATCGAGTATAATTCAGTACTCTGTATCTATCTACCTATCCTACCTCTGCTGTCATATTTGTTACGTGATTTTCACACATACAAAATACTACCTCGGCTGACTCCTTCCCAGAGGTCGGATTGACCGATGATAGAGTTCTTTATTTTACTACATGAATCAGTTGGAAGAGAGGGGCACATCAATATAAACACATTAAATTTTACAAGAGATTTATTTGAACTTTTAAATAGTGGCAATGGTTATATACAATACTTACATGTTTTGAGCATACGGTTGTTCAAATTTTAATAATCGACATTACAGGACATTTACATTTATAACTAGACAATTCACACTATAAAAATGGGGGAGAGAAGGATTGGCTTTTTCTTTTATAAATATGTTGAAGGTTTACTTGTATCCTGGTTCATGATGAGTGGGTGCCGGTTTCTTTTAAACCGGTTTACCGATTTCGTCTTGAAGATGTCTCGATGGGCGCTGGATAAGATCTAGATGCTTTGGTATCTGGTATAAATATACGGAAGTTTACAGCGTCAGCTGTGCCAATGTCCAAATGTTATTTATATCGTCACCAGATATTGGTGGTAGGGAAACGATTTTCGGCACACTACACTATTCGTTAACCGTGCGCACTCGACTTTATTGGCCGCCGCATTGGGTAGATACCAAAATGCAAGAATACGATTGAGCTGACCCCGTATTTCTCCGGCAATTAACTATTATTTACGAGTATTAACTACACGGACGCGGCTGATTTGGTTTTTATTAATGTATACATTTATACAACAAATACATCTCACTGATATTATTTTAAGTATTACTTTTAAATGTCAAATTAACTTCGATTCGTTCTCGGACAAAGCCTCCGCCGACGCGTCGATATGAACTGTTAGTCTGCCGAAATATCGGTTTGTATGGAATATATACCCCTTCTGGTATATAACGACAGGATGAATGTGGGGTTGCGGGACGGGACGTATCCGTTTTGACGAACACCGCAGCTATGTATTAACTGTTCTAGAAATAGATTTGCCACGCGCCGTATTTTTGTACATAGACGTACTGGACTTCCAACCGTTTTTTCTTACATACTGCTGGACGAAATCACGCGTTTTATTATTTACTCGATTTCCGGTCGAATTTTTGTACTTGCATGTACCTACGAGCTCGGATCGGTTTAAAATATCATGTACCTGCGACAAATTATATTGAAGATTTGTGATTAGTTCTGTATAAATTAAATAATATAACATATTGTACATACAATTATAACACAATATATCAGAATACCTGAAGCATCACATGCCAGTTGGAGAATATGTCTCTTGCGGGTGGACGTCATCGAACACTCCCATCACACATCACACATTCAATGTTTCTAAATTATTTTGTCTGTTTATGTAGCATGTATCTATTTATACTGATGAAAATATGGTTTTCTATAATATGGTTATAATATTCTGTCGTTACATTGTATAAAGTGGTCACTTAAGCCAGCCTTACGATAAACCGTAAGCCCTGTTAACACCCAAAAAAACTTCCATACCTACTTACCCATATACAAAATATAGCTTTGTCTCTGTGAATCTATAATACAGCTTGACTTATATGATGTCCCTCCGGGGATAAAATCCAGAATTGTGTTTTTGAAAAATTTGGACATACTCAAAATACAAAATAAATGAAGGTTTATTTCAATTTCAATTAAATTCTGAACTAAACTTTGTAATTATAATTTAGTTTTTTTGTAACTTTTATATTTTCTAGAGAGCAATCCCTTTTATCATCAGGTGTACAGTTGCCGGCAAACTTCTTGAAGTTTATTGGCGTGGTGGGGGAATGCGCAGAAGACAAAATTTGGGTCTCGTTGGTGGAATGGTACATGCGCAAACTTCCCCCCACTACGCCGTAGAATTTCAAGATGTTTGCCGGCTACTGTAATTAATATAATTCATCTAATGGTGAGTGCGACTAGCTTTTCTCGTATCTACTGCAGTGACAAAACTCAACATTTGAATATGTAGTGTAATATTTAGCTTATTAAAAATGGAAATAAACGTTTTGGATCCAAATTTTAAAACGATACTCTTTTAAATCCTGCAAAGATGTGGGGCTTAGGATTAATAATTTTCCGAAAAAAATATTTTCACATGCTGTTTTTTTTTACATTTTCGGTATAGTTACGAATAATAATACCATCGTCCACTACAGGTCAATTTTTTCTCATGGTACTGTACAGTCGACAACTGATGAATGTGTTGAAAGTATTGTTGTTATTATTTCAATCTTCACATCTTAGTAATAATAATAATTCTGTTATTTACCCTCATCAGCTGAAACTTGTATTTGAAGAAAATAATTTTGATATTTTTCTTTATCATTCACAATGAAATTAACAGGAAGAAATTCTGGCGACTTCTCACTTAGGCTAGGTCTAGTCTAGAGAAACCGCCTCACATTTTAATGTATTTTCTGTGTTTTAAATTAAATAAGCGGTATAAAAAAGTAATATAAATGTCATTAAAAAAACAGTATAAAAACATATAACAAATTAACTTAATTACAAACCATAAAATAGTAAAATTGAACAGTATGTATTTTATTATTTTAATTTATGGAAAGTCACTAAGAAATTTCGAAAAATTATAAAAATGTTTAATAGTAATTATTATCAATATGTTTAATTTACAATAAATTTAAAACTACATATTGCGCGCAGTGTCCACAAACAATAGCTGGCGTCAATTGCGTTGTTGCAGTACTGTCTTGCGTGAAGCGTTATATAACTTTGTTGTCTCACCCGCATAGACACTGTTCCCGCACACATCGGTATAAAACACATTCTTAAAGCGACATGGCTAAAAAATCGATCTGTTGTTGCCTCACACAATTGTCTGGATATATTTTATAAAATAATAAACATTTTTTAGTGTCAATTAATTTCGTAGTTGAAAGTTTAATACTTTTAAATTAATAAAAGATGATGCATTTGAACGCCAGGTAACTTGAGACATCAATGCACTTTCCTCTTTGTGTACGCTCAACACAAATGGAGGGTACGTTCCTGCCGTGTCGCAGTAGGGTTTTAGAGTTATGTCATTTTTATTAGGTAAACATTTCCTTTGTCAGGTAAATTCAATTTTGAGCTCTTAGCTGCCATGAAGTCGTTTATACGCGTGACAGTTTAATAGCGTCGTATAAAAGAGAAATGTTTTAAAGAAGTTTCCTTAAATTGCCTACTTACTCAGCGACCATCAAATTATGTCCACGAAGAATGAGTCGGGGACGACGTGCGCCACTATTGTTTATTCCAAACATCCACAGTCTTCAACATGAAGAAATAATTGTACTCTTTTTAAAGGTTTATGTTGTCGGTTATTTCGCTATGATTATTTCGGAGAGGGAAAGTATCACCGGATGTAATCAGTTCCAAGAGAAAACGAGAGACCTTGGTCAATCGGTAGGAAGCCATCGAGACCTGGGCGGGCTGGGGCCTTAGTCCCCCCCGGATTTGATATCCGGGGATATTTATAACAAAAGAAAGAAGTCTATTTTCAATAAATATAGAAGCACGGGCTAATTTAATTATCCTTCCCGAACTGACGATCCCCGAGATATTTTCCTAATTGAACCATTTGGAGAAGTTTCGCTTAGATTTTGCATTTCAGTAGTTAGAAATTATTAATATGTATTTTTTTTTCTTGTTATTATATGTGAACAGTTTTACGTACGGTGATTTAAAATTTCCAGGGAAATATTGCGATTTATAAATATGTCTTTCATTGTTTATTTTTGTTTCATATCATAATATGTATTTTTCGCATTTAAATGACAGCAAATTTAAAGTATGACAATTTCGTAAACCTCGCTAACGTCCGCGTTTCATAATTTAAACGTATTAATTGTGAAGAATCCACGAAGGTACTAGGTTAATATGTATTGAAATTCTCTCGTTTATCAGACCAACACGGCTTGTAGAATCTTGGGTTACCATCGACGCAATTTGGGAGTCCAATCCACTAGAAACGATCAATGTGCCAAATCAACGACGTATTACGAGTAGTATAGATTATATTCATGGAGATTTAGTTGCATTTATTAGTTCCAGTAAGGATTTGAGTATCGGTGCCAGATTCCATTATAAGCCGGAAATAGTTCATAGTCACAGATATCAGCAATTGGTATTTTAGTTGCGCCAGAGATAGCATTCCTAGAAGTATAATTATATCCCGATCCAGTTATACAGAATATAGTATAGCTACAGTTATTTGGGAATTACATGTAGTAGACATTATCATCAATGCGAGGATCGAATCAGAGTTGTCGAAATGTCTTAATTAGTAACGTATTCATATTCAAAATCTCTATAGTTAATACTCAGGAGCAATATAGTATAAGTATAGTCTCGGTAATTAGGTTAAAGAATCATATTTTGTACGCAGAAATCGTATAGAAGATAATCCTCTAGAATTACATTTTATATTAAACTTATTCAGCCTCAGTAATTAATTGAATTTTCGGTAAGGAGCTCTATCTAGCTGGGTCAATTCAGGTCAAGCGCGTTGCTCTCCTTTCTACGCTTTCAGTGTGTACTTCACGCGCACAGAAAATATTATCACTAATATCGTATAAGAAAATGATTAATACAACTACGTACTGAATGAAATATGTTTGTATGAAATTTAATTTTCGCGACGTTTTTGCTACTTTATTACGACTATTTTTGAATGGACACACATAGGGTCACTACAATTGTATCCGTATCCAGGAGGTTCCAATGAAAATATAGAATATTAGATTTCATTCCGCGACAAATATGTTACTTCATTAAATATGTTTTTGCTACTTAACTCATTATCTGACAGGACCCCACTCTGGATCATCTCAGCGGTAGCCGTGATCAGGAGTATGATTTATATTAAAATACAATAAAATGCATTATATTATTAATTTATCATTATCTTCGACAAATATTTGATGAGCATACACCTAGGGTCATCTGAAACTTCTTGACATGGGGTCTTCAATTAATATAGTAAAACATTACACAAAAACACTCTTAGCTTGAGTTAATCACACAAATGTATTTGAGATCTCACTGGGAATAGAACCCAAAACCTCCGGTATGAAAATCCACTGTCATGCCCACTGGGCACAATCGGGGCCGTCGTGTTTTATTTTGTGTGGGGTGCGGCAAATCACTTCTAATGGCTATTTCTATTATCCTGACTACTTTGTTAGACTTTTATCTACCTTAAGGTAGCAGTAGTTTTGATAAATATATAGGTAACCTAGGTATTATAGTTTTCTGAATTTGATTCAATAAAACTCTATACAAAGCATTATATTTGATAATGCGGCACACGTTCCAGTAGATACCACTCGGGACAAGTGTTGATGAGGACTGACACCAGGATATGGACAAAACTAGCGGTGCATAGTAAACATGATGGCTTCATAAATGAATTTTAGTCATTCAGTTAAATATAATGTAGTGTAAAATACGTACGTAAAAGTTATACAAAAATTAAAATTAAAACTGTTGATATATTTGAGAATATAACAATAGTTTTTTAATAAACTGCGAAAATAAATTTCACAATTTATATATTTTGCATGACTCTACAACCTATATTTCTAAAACGTTACAAATAATTAAACGTGTAAAAATAATTAAATGGGGATGATTAATTCGGGAAATTTGTGTATTTAGGTTAACTCTGTTTCAAACAGCTAGCAGTCCGATGAAAATAATTTAATTACAAAATATATACGGAAATGTTGATAATTATTGAAAAACAACGACAAAGACAATACCGAAAACAACGTACAAGGCCACATTTTTTTAACTTACGTATTATTAATACAGAACTTCAGAAAAATACACTAAATAATGTTCTTCATTATTTTGTACACTAACGAACGATATTCGTTTCGCAACTGTCGCCGTAGAATAAAAAGTTCGTAGACATATTCGATGTTATTTCATTAGACTCCATGGACAACATTTTCTATTTCGGAATTATTTATGGAACTTTTCTGTCTGGCAAGTTTTTCCCCTTTTGACTTTAATGTTTCAGTCGCCGTTATAGTTGAAAAACAAAGTGAAATCATTATTTGATTATTAAAATATTTACTGTTATATTTGTAAATTTTATTTCGTATTCTTATTTTCAATTCTTGTATAAACATTTTTTTATATAGGGGGCTATTCAAGTATTACGTAAGTAGAATTTTTTAAATTTACCCCTCCCCTTGTCAGCAAAAGTAAGAAAAGTTCTTACTCCTCCCTCCTATGCTTACGTAAACATTAGTATATATTTTTGAAAATCTGTTCAGATTTCTTTATTATTATTCATCCTATCCAGACCCCCTGTCCCCCATGTCATCAAAAATAAGCAAATCAATGACCCCCCATCCCTCTTTGGTGCTTACGTAATACTCGGATGACCCCTAGAGATGTGAACACGGAATACGTGTCGCATTATTATTCTTACTTTTTTCAAACTTAGGTAAACGCTTATTCAATGAAGCCAGACTAAATTGTTGGTCTCCTGAAATGGGCCTCGAACCACCTACTCGATGACTAGGCGAGAGTCACAACCACTAGATCAACAAACTTCTCATTGCTGTATATATATAAGCCTTAAATTGATGTTTGAAAGTGTATCCCGGAACTGACAGAAGAGGAACGAAAATATAACAAATACAATGGAAATGAAATCACACGAGCATGTTTTTTATTTATTTATTTTTATTTGTTTATTTTAGTTATGGAAATAAAACAGAAAGAGTTGCAAGTATGAACAAAAATAATAATAAAAATAATAAATAATAGTATAATTATATAACGTATGATATGATAAGTAACAGAATCCAAACGTATTACACATAGATATTGGGCAGATAATCGAAAAAAAAGGAAAAATAACACAAAATTAAAAAGATAACATCTAGTTACTGTGTCTAAGAATATTCAGTACTTGGTTCTTACATATTTTTAATGAAACTGCAAAAAAAACTGTATGGTAGAAGAAGTACAAGAACTGGTAAGAAAGTTATGTGATACAAGTGTTGATAGTGACTGAAATAGAGGGTGAAAGCGGAAGTCTTTTGTAAAGAGACGTCTGCCAAGAGAGAAAAGTATGGCGCTCTATCCCATGCGATATGGCGTGAAAGTAATTTTAATTTTAATCAAGATATATTATGGATGTCTCATAGAAATGAAACTATTTTTATATAGGAAAGTAGGTTTGGAAATCTTTTTGGGTGTTCATAGGGCGACCTATCACGTGGCTGGCTTAAGCGATCACTTTACATGTAACGTTCAGCAATTTCACCCATGATAGATACCACATTTATAAAATTTTTAGAAATTGTATATATTTTGAACATGCACATTTTGCTTCGTAATTGTATTTTTACTACCGCCACCTGCAGTCGATTTTTTTTTTTTGTTTTCCCATAAACAAGTACAGATGTCGCCATTGTGATGAAATATCTATAGTTTTATTGAAGTTTTTAAAGTAACATTCTTTATATAGGTAAATCGCATTCTTTCAAATTATTAAAATTAATTAACACTAGAATACGCCAGAAAATTATTTTAATTTAACTCCTTTTTAGAACTTTTTTTATATTTAGACTATTTTGAGTATGTTCAAATTTTTCATGGACACTATACTGGATTTTATCCCCAGGGGAACATCGTTAAGGGCGACATCGCTAATGATGTTCCCCAGGGGATAAAATCCAGTATTTTGTTCACGAAGAATTCAAACATACTCAAAATATTCTGAGTTTTATTTTATAATCAAAATTTAAACAATCTTTACAATAAAATTACATAATTTTTGATAACAGGAAATGAAGCATTATTAAATTATGGTAAAATTACTTTTGAATGATATACCATAATCAATGATGTAATCGACTGCTGTGGAGTTCTCAAGTCATTCCGATCTATATCCGCTATCCTTCGCCAGTTCACGATGTGATGCGATTCCTAGATAATGCCGTCTAACCACTTTAACTTGGGTAGGGTTTTATGTGTTTCAAACAAATGGGTTTTACAGCAAGCGTTTTCCTCCTGGTCAGTAAAAATCTATGCACGAAACGTGACCAGCTCATCTTATTCTTCCTATCTTAGACTCTAAGACTATGTTGGGTTCATCAATGTTTCTAATAGAGCTCGGCGGTTTTTAAGAACGGGTTGGAACGGCTTTTTTCGCGTAATTTTCTTAATTCAAAAACCGACATTTTAACTCGGTTTTCAACAAGAGAATTAACAGTCAAAATTTAAATTAAACGGTTTAATAAAATGAGATTAAATATTTTAATAGTCAGTACGTGTAATAATAAATGTAGATATATATTACTTATTATATTTAAGTTCGTTTTGAAACTATTAAAAATTTTTCGTGCATTTTGTTTTCAATAAACTTCTCAAGGATCAGGTGTAATTAGTCCCGCTAGGTTCAGACTCTTAAGTTCTGCAATACTTAGTTAGCATTTTTAAGTTTGAGGATATGTTGATTTCGGTATTTTGTAACGAAACTAAAAAAGTTTGCAACGAAACTAAAAAATCCCTCAGTGCGATCAGTGGGCGTTTGTGTTTTTAAAGTCAATTTTCCTGAAGAGGAATCTGAAATAAAAAAATTCTAAATTCGAATTGTAATGAATTTAAATATTATTCTAGCATTAAAAGTTAAGGTATAAATCACTAAAGCGTGCGTGAAAGATGTGTGAATGTGGCCGAAGTAACGTAGGGTGCCGAGATAGAATGATCTAACATTATATCCACTCTGCTTAACCCTTCAGCGAAACGATATGATGGTTTGTTAGTTTTAGTCTGTGAATATAGTTTGTATAAGTACACGAAATTAAAAAATTGTTTGATTCAATATTTTAGTATATTATTTTTTAACCAGGGGAGAACCGGAGTAATTTATTGTGAAATAGTAATATTCTTAAACCGTTTGTTTCAAAGCTAAGTTTTTATATAATCCCTAGTTTGATATCCTTCTTAATATCCCACAATCAAAGACTAATAATGATTTTTTTCATTTTTAATTTGCACTAAAACTAGATTTTTAGAATCACTCGTCCAATTATTTTGTTATAAATAATTAGTATGAGACTCCAATAATTTCGATACGAGCAGTCCTTCTCCATTGTTAGATACATCTGATTAGAAAAGGACTACCACTGTCACTGGTATATTTTAATATTGTAGATTTGTGGAATGATGACTAAACCTAACGGTTACTTTAACCGGTTATGTTTGGTTTTCTTAAACCGTTAACTGGGATTTGTATTTGATTGAATCTATGATTGATATCTAACATAAAATTATTGTTTAGTACCGATTGTTGCCCGTCGAATTGCAAAAATTTGTCCGCCAATCTTTGACTCAATCAGATACAAATCTCAAATAACGGTTAGTGTGTCACCGGTTAAAATATCATTACTAAATTTATGAATATTATTTTCTTCTATTTCAAAAAATTTGTATGAATCCTAAATAAAATAAAAATATGTGTGATATAAAAAGTTAATATAGAAATCACCCCGGTCCGCTGGGTCTAAGAATTTTCAAACGCCGTATATTTATGAGCGGGTTATATTTTTGTGCGAGCATGACGGAGGTCTATTGCAATATCGCGCAGGAGGCTTCTACGTAAAAGTTGTTTCATAAAATATGATGTCCTCGGCTTCCCCGGCGCGGTATGTAAAATGCATGCGCCCTAAATACTGGGATCATGATACGTTTTCAAATGGAAAAGTTCGACGCGCGATCGCAACACGTTGGCTTTCTAAAGTGGAAATAATTGTTTATGATTACGACGTGAGTTCACTTGTGCAGAATCCTCGCCAGCGGAATGTATATTTCTGCGGAATTTAAAGTGGAACAACTCCTGTTTCTGCGTACATTTTTCACGATGTTACGCCAAGAGAAGCGCAAAGTGAAATTGTGTAGAAAAGTGGTGAACAAAGAAAATTGTATTTATCTAGGAATGTTCATGCCACCTCTCGATCTAAGACAAGATTTACTGTTGTAATTTGGTAGCAACTGTTTTATGTGGTAACTATTCATTCAAAATTCAAAATTAATCTATAATTTATTATAGATAATAATAATTATTTATCGTTAAGATAAGATAAATTATAGTTACCAATCACAGATACAAATCTCAAATAACTGCACAACGTATAATCAGTTAAAATAACGGCTTAACCATCTATAGTAACTATAGATGTGCTTTTATTGGGTATTTTACAGTTATAGTTTTTTATTGAGTATTTTATTGAGTTCGAAGCGTATAGTTCCAAGAATTTGAATGTATTATGCTTTTTTGAACGACTTTTTTTACAAAATCATGTGTTTTTACAAACCAAACCTTTGACAGTGCTAATATGAATACATTACACATGTATTATTATCCATAAATAACATAGGTATATACATTTTTCCAAATTTGATAAATGAGTGGTTGAGCTTTAAATCTCGATGTACGTTACATTGTGTAATGTGATTACTTAAGCCAGTATTACGACAGGTTGTAAGCCTTGGTCGCTATAAAGGCTTACCTACTTTTCATACAAATAGCTTCGTGTCTGTGAGAGATCTATAATTTATCTTAACTAATGATATCTTTCTGTGAACAAAATTCAGAACATACAAAAAATATTGTAAAAATACTTTATCTACAAATACGGAGAATATGTGAACGCTTTTGGGAAATTTATTAATTTATTGACATGTTATTTTAAAAATACACATTAATTAAGAACTCCCATTGACCACTGGATGGATAAGATATTACATAAAACGACCAAAAGTAGACGTAATACTTTTATAATTGAATGATCTGTAGAACAAAAAATTATAATGAAGTATTCGAAGTGGTAACTTCACCCCTTTCGAACAAACTGGCATTAAAAAAAATCTTAGACTGTTCACAACTTCTTCATTAACAAGTCTGACGCATTTTCCGGTAATTTGGCGCCTTTGTCAAGCCTTTCTCCCATCCTAACAAGGAAATGATGAGCGTAAGCTGAGACAATAAGAGCCATTAAGTAGGATTTGCACAGGGTCATATTTCTTTTCCGTTCCTGAAGTTGATGGATTGTTTAAATATGTATACAGGCTGTTCCAGAGTAGCGAAGAAAAAAACTGCATTTCAAAATTAATACTACAACACCACGCAGACGTTCACCAGTGCACAGTTCACAAAGTGTGCGTTACATTTGTAATACGTACTGAAACATTTCGCACTTCATCTACTTCAATAAACTACATGAAGTGAACTAATTGTAGTACTAAAATATTATCATCTGCTTCAAAGACTAAAAAACTTAAGTAATAAAAACTATACAGATACAAAATTTTCAAACCCATGGAGAGGGAGGTTTTGCTTTCCAGACATTTCATCATTCAGTCCAAAAATTTTCAAATTCATGGGGGGGGGTGGTTGTTTCGGTTTCCAAAAACTTCATTCAGCCACAACAGATGTTTCGACCATTTTTCAATTTAAAATTTGAAGTATATAGTTTTAAGTTCCGAGCATCAAGCACCAAAGTCCCTGCTGAACTCAAGGCCAATAGGGCGAAGGAGCTTAGGAAGGCCAAAATTAAGATGGAGTGACAACGTCCTCAAAGACATCTCTGCCTTAGAGCTTCGAAACTGGAGAGAGCTGGCACTAGACCGAGATGAGTGGAGGAAAATTATTGAGGAGGCCAAGACCCACCAAGGGTTGTAGTGCCAAGAATGATGATGATGATAATGATAGTTTTAAGTTGGAGGTGTGTATAGTTTGCAGTGTGAAGTATACACTTCTGTATAATGTAGTACAGGGTAAACCCTTCACTACTCCAGAGATAGTAGTCCAAATGGAGCCTGCAGCAACCTGTTGAGCGTCAAATTGTGATATCCGAAATTCAATAAATTACAAGCTTCGAAATGGATGCATAAAACTATGTAAACTCTACTTGAGATTAATTATATTAGTTATTATATTATTTTCTATGTAACATAAGTGTTCAAATTAATAATTTGCTTGTTATAGATAAATAAACAGACATAGTCACAGAGACGAAACTATTTTTCATATGGGAAAGTAGGTATAGAAGTCCTCTTTGGGCGTGTACTAGGGTGGGCCAAAAATTATTTTTTGTCATTTCTTAAGAGGCACATCGATTAAAAGGTGCTAAATGGTCTCAAAATAATATATGTAAAATATCATTACATTCTGATAAGTCTAACTGCCTCCGGATTGATGACGATTTTTCTTTTTTTTTCGAGATATTTTCTCATTAGAATTCCAAACCAATAAACGTAACTTTCTTCAAGCATAGACAATGTCTATTGTTCTCGTTGAGGAACACCTAGGGCGTACGTGCGCCATGTTCACGTATTTAGTCAGTGTCACTATAGCTCTGGCCGCAATTACTCGAGGTTGTGTCGGGCTCGTTTTCCTTATTTCTAGTATGGTTCGTACACGTCAAAAGCAAATATGTCTGTTGTTTGGTGATTCAGGTGATATTAAAAGTAATTTGTTACCAATCTATGAAGATGTTGTAAAGTTCTGAGTGGAATCGGCAAAAGATAAAACGTGACAATGAAACTAATAATGAACCCACTTACTTAGGAAATAGAGAATATTGTCGTTGCAAAAATTGAAGAAATATAGTCAAGAGCTTCTATTCCTACTATCCAAAAAAAACGACGGAAAGTAACGTTGAAAAGGTATCATCTGCAATTCAACAACCTTTGAAAAACCACCCTCAAATACCAAAGAAGAAATTAGAAAAATTTTGCCGTACCAGTTAAATATTGTTTGAAATTTCGTCTTGTAAGTGTAAGAATATTTACGAATGCATTTGCATTTGCTTCAGCTTCTGGCACATCGAAATGTATAAATTTTTAAATCAGAAATATCTATGAAGTCTTTGGTGGCTGTTGCATATGATGCAACTAACGTGAACATTGGTAAATATGGAGGTGTCATACATTTGCTTGAAAACAGATTAGGTAAACCGTTGCAGTGGATTATCTGCTTACTTCATATAAATGAAGTACCGTTTTGGCACTTACTTCTACATATTGATGGTGGCACATCGGGATCCAAAACATTTTCAGGGAGAATCGGTAAAGATCTAGAAGTATGTGAAAAAAGACCCACTGTTCGATTTCAACGTATTTCAACAGATTTACCCGAGTTTTCTGTTCAAGGTATTATCCATGACCAAACATATTTAAATATGTTTGGTCAGTGCTAATACCTTATACCTTATATTTATTCTGAATAGTCTCAGCGATTTCAACAGGCATGTTTCCCAAGGATTTAGTTGACAAATCGCCAGGCAAAGTGTCTCACGTCCGATAGCTAACTCATCCTAATCAAATTCTGCGTTTGTATGTCTTAATGGAATGTCCTTCTAAAAACTTAGTAATTCTTGCTACATATGTCGTCAAGGCTTACGCCCCAACATGGTTTGCTATAAAAATTCACCCTTCCTGTAAATATGGAGCACGGCACCTGTTCAAACTCATCACTGCAACATGATATTTGTCCACAGAACTGAAAGCCATAATAGAATCTGTAATTCAATGAAACAGTTACCTCGCACACCCTGAAAATTTATTAATCGCAATGCTGACTGACTTGTTTCAACTTCGTACTTTAAAATTGGATGCACTGTCTTACACAAATCTCATTGACTGGCAGGAGAATATATCCGATCCATCAATATCGAAATCCATACCTGACAAAAACATCCAACTGTTTTTCGTTCAAAAGCAGAAAGAGAACTCTCATTACAACGCCTGCCATGCCACAAGAAAGCCGATGAAAGAGTAGTCAAGACTATGACAGAAGCTTCAGCCACATTGTGCAAAAAATCTGAGAGAGAAGGCTTCATAAAAAAAACAAATATTATCTCGGAAAGCCATGCCGAAATTCCATAATATGAAGGATTTTTCGCCTTTTTCAAACATTATAAAAAATAATAATATTAATACCATTTTTGTAAACATTTACTTGTAATAAATAAATTTAACTCGTACAAGTATATTTCGTTTTATTATTTTACTTTTTATGCATTTTAAACATTTTAAAATCTTGTTGTAAAGACTCGTTAGAAACGAGATTTTTTTCCAAAATATGTGTTCTTTAAAGTCAATCCGGAGGCAGAAGATGATATCCCATTGTAATGAAATTTTATAAGTAAGTTAAAAACATCATTTAGCACCCTTTTCTTGATGTGCCTAATAGAAATCATAAAAAAAAATTTCTTCATACGGTGGCCCACCCTAGTGTGTACATGACTTACAACAACCTATCATAAGACTGACTTAAGTGATCACTTTACACAATGTAACGTTCACGATTCCACCGTAAGAACATTCTAACATTATTAAATTTGTATAGACCTACGTTCTTTGTATTTCTCCATTAGGGACTATCAATGATTAAAAATTAGTAATTGTCATGACACAGTATATATAGATACAGCCGCTAGTAATGATACCTCTTTTTGAGTGAATGTTAATTTTCTTAAGTGAGTTGCGTATAAATTATTAAATTGATGAACGTTACGTTGTTTAAATTTGTCATCCCCATAATTACGCCCGTGCCGTTAGTTATGAGATATCTATTTTTTTATCAGAGTCATTTGAAGCAATATTATTTTTATATGTTTAAAATATGCCAGAAAAATTTTTCAAATTTTTTTACTCCTTTTTTGACATTTTTTATATATTCAGAGTATTTTGGGTATGTTCAAATTTTTCATGAATACACTACTGGATCAACATTATTTATCAAGATTTATGATAGATCTTTAATATCTCTTGATTAATGATGTTTTCCTGAGTATAAAATTCAGTATTGTATTCATGAAAAAAAATGACACCGCCGAAATTTCTATTCTACATATTTGGTTATATTTATCATGATCTTTTTTAAAAATCTTTTAGAAACACAAAATGTTTTTTACGCGTGACATTGACCACTTTAAGAGATCCTTTAAGTCCAGTATTTTGGACATAATCCTACAAAGTTATTACCGATTTTATCAGTAATATAATAGTACCAATTTTATTGGTAATATAGTAGTACCAATTTCATCAGCAATATATTACTACCAATTTTATTAGTGATAGTAATAAAGCTATTCAAAAATGTGTATTTAGTCAAAAAATAGTCAACCTATCGATATGAAATTTTGCACACGTATGTTTTCATACCTTTCCTATCACATGAGCTTAATTTACTGACTAACTATCACATAACGCTTAATTTACTGACTAACTAACCATAACTATGTAGTAAGAGAGAATAAAATACAAACTCTTTTTTCCTAGTACGCTTTGTACTCGACCACATATTTTCATTCGGCTAAATCGGAGGCACTCTGCAGGCTGGTAGTACCAAGGAGTCCTGGAGCCACCAAGTTTGCGGAACGTGCTTTTAGCTTTGCGGGGCCAGCTATATGGAATCAACTGCCTCCAGTGCTGCGATCTATGGAGAACCAGGAACACTTCAAGAAGAGCCAAAAACGCTCTTGAAGCGTCGCTTACGCAAAAATGGCGCTATATAAATTAACCTAAGCATAAACATAAACAATCTTCGGTTTTTGAAGCTTTTAAAAGTACCACCCTACATTATTTAGTTTTCCCGATCATCCAGGCCTTCTGCTTCTCTTGCGACTACGGCTAATTTAAATACGTTAATCTAACTTTTTTCAAATTTAGTGCTGCGAATAAAGAAAGCTCTCTTTTTAGTTTGCGAGCATTACGTTTTTTTAATGCATGGTGATCTGGGGCATAGAATAAATGTATTCTAAAGCGGATCGACTAATCAAAAATCAATTACTCAATTGCATGGTAATGGCAATAAAAAATGAGCTGGCGCTGCTTTGGATCTGTTGAATTTTACTATATTCCTTATTCGTCACTTTCTCAAGCGACGCTGTTAAATCGCATTCCGTAAATCTGGCATCCGAAATAAATTAAAGTGTACATGTATCGTGAATATCTTTTTGCATAACTGTAGCCTTTCTTATTTGCTTGCTACAGACCTTTCTTACATACATCGTAACCAATACATTGAATATCGGAAGATTTTTTGGGTAGGGTGAGCCTACTCTACATTGGTGACCATCACCATGTTCACCAACTGTGCCAAAAATAGGTTATTACTGATGTACTTTACTCTATTTGGGATAAAATCTGGGCTTTACTATTTGAACATCCTGTATATATACAGGGTATTCCGCAACGTAGGACATCAACCGCAGCTAAGGGAGCGGAGACTTGCTTATTGAAATATTGATGTCGATGATATGTATCGAGATTTTATTTATTCAATAATTTTAACTAACTAACAATCATGCTTCCTCACAGGGGTAGGTAGAGAGGATAGAATACCGCATCATTTTAAAGGATGGACATCTATTTATTCATTTGAGGAATGCCAATAGCTTATTTTTTTTTTTTCTTTAGTAAGTTAATATTACATTGTATATTAACTAGTATTTAACATTATATTCTTAAATATATACTAGCCATTATATACTATTCATAATAACCTACATATTTACATTTACGTCTAATCTAATCTATGGTACAATCTATAATTAATAATAAATCTTATGCTCTATAATTCTATACTATTTTAACAGTAATTATAGCATTTCTTTTTAAATATATTCATCTTTCTTTCTTACATATCATCGTATATTTTTACACCTCTGTATATTAGACAAATATATACTTTTTTCTTATATGGTAATCTTATTCTATTCCTATTTCTGGTGTTTTATGTATGTACATCACTATTTGCAGTAATTTTGTTCAAAAAATATTTTGGCATTCTGTTATTGAAAATTTTGTGCATAAATATGAGAACGTTATAAATAAGTATTTTTTTTTATTTCCATCCAATTGAGTGCTTTTCTCATTTCTTCAATTCTGGTGTATTTACTTTTTTTTATATGATTCTCATTGCCCTGTTTTGCATCACTTGTAGTTTCTTGATGTTTCCTTCATTGGCCAGATACAAGACTGTAGCACAATAGTTGATGTGAGGAGATATTATAGTTTTGTATATTAACTCAGCACTATTATTGATTATTCAATTTTTTTCTCAATCTTTGAAGAAAAAATATTTTTTTAGAACGTGTTCAAAATTTGCTGCCAAAGTTAATTTAGAATCTAAAATTACACCTAAATATTTTATTTCATACACCTTTTCAATGAGATCACGGTCAATATTTACATTTTTCACTATATTTGGTGTTTTTTTGCCTATTTCCGTATATTGTGTTTTGCTAACATTTAATTTAAGTTTATTTATTTTTAACTAGACTGATATTCTACTTAAGTCTTCGTTCAGTTTATCTATTGAGTCTGTATAATCCTCGCCTGATATGTAGATTAATGTACGTCCGCGAATAATCTTATTTTGCAATGTTTAATAATTTGAGTAATATCATTGATATGTATATAATAAATAATATAGGTCCTAATACTGATCCTTGAGGAATTCCCAGTTCATTTTCTATTGGTTCGGTTATATAATAAACAATGTATAGAATAATAATCATGATCTCTACGGGAGGAAGTGGCTTTTGATTAATTATTTACTGATATTTAAGACCATCAACCCCTTCTAGAGTCATGATAATGGTTTATGGAGTGTCAGAGTAATAAGAACCTTCGGATATATAGTTTGGTTTATTGCACATGTTTTAGGTTTCTACAAACTATGTAACTTATCTTGATGATATCTTTTTGATGTTTTACAAATAAAATGTTTAAAAGTTCGTAAAAACGTGCACCGAGCAAAACGTGCGACTGAGCCGGCACGAGTGAACGGAACGGCGCGTCATTATTCAATAGATTTTGCTTGGCGCTTGGCAGTTGGTATTGTCAGACATCAGCGTCCGGAAGAGATCCATAATAAAAATAAGACGGCAGATTTTTGAACGGTTTATCGACTTCTTGCTTCTCGAAGAGTACTACTAAACAACGATATTCTTTTCCCAACAACTGTCTTTCCATTGCCATTTAATTTTCTTTACGTATTCTATTGTCTACTTTTTTATCCATTTTTGTCTCTTCTAAAGTGTTTGATGCCCCTCTGCGCTTTTTTTGTTTTTTTTACCTCTCCTTTGAAAATATTCCATGTTTCGCAGCCATACATTGTTAGTGATATCATCTTCGCCACATAGGTTGCTTAAATACTCACCATTTATGCAAATTCCGTTCTCCTCACACCGTTGTTGCCTGAATAGATTTTCGAGGGTAGCCGTAAATATTTTAGATGAGATTGTATCCACCTTGTCCGACACCTTTCTGGACAGGGAACCTGCGAGGCGGCTTATGAAGATTAATGGATGCTGTTGCATTACTGATGCTCTCAAAATTGAATATTTTTGCGTTCTTTGGGATGTATTATTTCTATTTTTTAAAGTTTTAAACTCGCACTCTCAAAAAATTTGATCATATGAATATGATGCGATATATAATAATTTTAGAAACGTGATAATAATTAAATTATTAAGTTTACAAAATAAATAAAAAACAAAAAAAAGTTACCAAATATTGATATGACAGAGAGAATTAAAGCTGTCTACACCAAAAATATATTTATTAAGAATTATTTACAATGGAAAGATTAATAGTTTGTATGTAAGTATATATATATTTATATATATTTTAATAAAAACTGAGAGCATCTTTGGTCGATATTGCCTTAATTTTTTTTAATACCTGTTCGCTACTATAAACACATTGTCAATTTCAAAAAAGTCACAGGACACGAACTAAACTAGAACACTGTTCTAAAATTCACAGTCACTAAGTGTTGCTGTAAACTTTTCGCTTGTTGGTAGGTATTTGCGCGGACTGTCTATAGCTGGAATCACCACGCGCTATCAATACATGCTGCGCGATTTCGCTTGCTTGTGAACTGTCACTATAACGCAAAACTACCGATGCCGCCGAGCATGTTTAATTATCCGTCCTGTCTCGAATATTCCAGGAAACGGTGGACTGTACGAGAGATTTCGATAGCGCGTAATTCCATCTAATTCTTCCACCGCGTGACAATATTTATGTTCACAATTTTGAACATACAAAAGGCAACGTCAGTTCTCTGTATGTCTGTCTTTTATCTTCGAATCTCTAAAACAGTAAAATAGTTTCATTCAGTTTTCTTTAACAAATTTAATATTTTTCTAGAAAAAGGAATCTATAGGCTGTGTAAAAGAGATCCACAAAACTTAATATTTAAAAACTGCCTTAATTACTAGTCTAAAATATGTAAACATCAATGTTATAGTTATGGAAATAAGCGACACCAAATTTGGCAAATATGTACGTGTCAAATGATATGAATAAAGCCTTGCAGAAATTTTAAATTAATTTTTTGCGGTTTTTGGTTTTTACCTATATTTGACTAATAAAAGTAAATGATTGAGTTACGTTAATAAAAGTCCATTATTTTACAGAAAATATTTCAGGAAAATTTAAATAATAATGCAAATTTTGGATTCGCTTGTTGATATTAGGTTATTGTTGCTTGAATACTTTTATCTCATAATTTAGGCATGAATCCACCAGTAAAATATTATGGAGTAGTTCTGAAATACTCCGTATAGATATTACATGAAGTGGAATAAAATATTAAGTCTAATCCCGCCCCCTCTCACTTTCTCTCCCTCGTAGATTCCTGAACGTCCTGTAGGCTAGTTAGTGCATGCTTGTCCTTGACAAGATTAACACGCATGTGATTAATATTGGTTAAAAGTTAACAATACTGTAGTTGTGATGTATAGTGTTGTGAACATAGTAGTGTAGTATTCTGACAAAGAGACGGACACGTCTCGAAACCGGTAGACCTAAAATCTGATAGTGGTTTATACTAATTTAACTAACACTCTGTTATTGAGTCTAATTATAAAAGATTTGCAGGATATTCAATTCGATTGGGTACCAGACTTTAAAAATATATCGAAACAATGTATGAAATGTCCCCGAGGACACACACCGTTATTCACGGTTTAATATAAAAAAAAGGTTGTCTTTCGTGCACCTGGGATTTGAATTTGCGCTTTTTTCAAACCTTTGGCTCAAAATTGTATGATTTGTTATTTTACCATGCACCATTTTAAGGCGGTAGAATCTAGTTTATCAATCTAACTAATTTGAATCCTGTTATTTTTTTGGTAGATAATAAACAATTATTGAATGAGTCAAGTATTTCGCAATCTCGGCAATAAAATCGACCAGTGTCTTTAAATCCTGGATATAAAGAACCTGTGGGTCTAAGGGTTAGTTCAAACTAACATTTTATTTGAATTAATGAAAATTCATGTTCTTCAAACCAATATCGTTGGCAGAAATTGTGCTGTGCGTTTCCAAAAGCACAGGGTTATAACCGAAAATCTTAGATTTTGTGCATGCATGAATGAACCGCCTCATGCATGAATTGTACAGCCATTACATTGATATAAGTTGTATTTAGTTATAATTTCAATCAGAATATATATATATATATATATATTTTTTTTTATATTGTATTTTTTTTATATTTCATTTTATATAATTTTTTATATATTATATAATTTTATATAATATTTTAATATAATTATATTGTAATATTTTATCAGATTACATTAAATTTCTTAATGTTTTCAGAAAGAACATTTAAGAAAAAACGAGCCTTGTAGAAAAACTTCCTTGTCCAAATGCTGTCATTATTTGGCTGATATAGTAGGGAAGCACATATTCTAGTGTTACGCATTAGCTAAGTTCCTTTGACAATATCTTTGTTTCAAAAAATTCCAATTTGAATAATAAAGAACTAGCTGATTGTGATAGATATAACAATTTTTTTATACATAATTGAGAAAATAATTTGAGATTGAATTCATCATCATTAACAAAGCCGATTGAAACTTTAGCAAATATGTGTATAAGCAAAATAATCGCATTTGAGGTATATAAGAAGATTAATTTTTCGTCGACAGAATGATAAGATTTATAGGCTCGCGTGTCATTAGGCCTTTCTTTTTTAAGAACCCCGAAATCAAAAAGTGTTTACCTTCATCAACAGACAACCTTACAAAGCCGCGATGTCTACTGGTATTAAAATAAAAATATATTTTAATAAAAATCCAGAGTGTCCTCTGGAATATACAGGAAAAAGTAATCTTGACCTTTATAGTTTCGAAACACAATTTTCTTGATCATATTTCTAGCGTAATTAATATTGTGTTGTTCATATTACGTAAGTATCATGACATTTGATATTAAATATATTAAAACTATAATAAACTTCTTAGTTCGCAAAATAAATATATTTCATATGAAGGATATATAAGAGCAAAGGCAGCAATATCTAAAGAAATTAAAAAATATTTTGAATGCTGTCACAAATGGTAAATAATTTATAATTTGAGATGAATTCGAGATTTTACATTAAATATAGTTCTTTCCCTTCCAAAATCATGTTTTAAAATCACTATTGAGAGCAATGCAGTAACGTGACTAAATGGCCGCTTCATAATAAAATGAGAATTTATGTCGATTTTAGACTGAAACATCATAGCAATGATAGCAATATCCGCTATTTTGTAGTAAATACAGTGATGTCTATATTGAAAAGTTAAATATTTATTTAACTTTTTAAGGTTTTTATATACCTGTATAAATATATACAGGTATATAAAAACCTATTTCCAATAAGATATAAGTTTCATAGATTCCTCGAGTAGTAACAGTACTTTTGTAACTTCTTCAAACATAGCAAAATTATTTTGTGGTGACATTATAATTATTATAATTTATAGAAATAAACTTTGTTAACACTTTTTTATTGAAAAAACTGAAGAAAAAAAAACATGTTTCTGGGCCCATGGCCCCTTCGTCAGGATATATTTGTATACATTTGTATCCTGACGAAGGGGCCATGGGCTGAAACATGTTGATTTTTTTCAATAAAAAAGTGTTGTAAACAAAGTTTATTTCTTTTTTTTTCAATTGATTCAGCTACATTGTATACTGACATTTAAAAAAAATATTGATTATATTATATTAGTTACACAACACTCTGACGATGGAAAGGTAGATAGAAAAAAGGAGTAGATATAAACAAATAAAATAATCAATATTTTTTTAAAGTTTATTTCTATAAATTACAGTTTTTTGTCTTTATCTTAGAAATAAATCAGTCGAATATTGCTACCTTTGCTTTTAAACCCATTATATCGTCCCTTTAGAGGTAAAACTCATTAAGTGCACTCTTTGGCTAAAATGAGTTATGAATTCATATTTTTTCAATTTCTATCTCAGGAAAAAATCAAAAAGTGAATATTCCCTCTCTATTTAACGTTATGTAGTGGTAAAACTCATCATTTGAAAATTTTAAATAATTCTGTCCAGGTAAAAATCATCAAATCACTTAGTTACTTTTACCTGGCGGCAAAATTGAGAACTTGTCTTCGTTGTGTCTCTAAATGCAATAATTATAACTCGACCGTCTGCACATTCTGTCAGAATCCAATCATCTGTCATTATGTTCTGTTTAAATATTGTAAATAATATTTTGTGGATTTTCGTGATTTATAGATAAAAAGTTTAAGAACTTCTATAGTTAAATATTTTTGTTGTTGGTTTTATAATTTATTCCTCTTCGTGAGATTTTTATATAGTGTGTTCCTTCCGGTGTGAAAAACAATTATTGTGCTTGATCATTATTATTTAATAATATATGAAAAACAATTATCGTCTGTGTGTTTATATAAAACTTTCGTTCACAATTAAAATGTTTCTCTCAAGAGGAAAGCTAATGTGTCATATGGTGAAAAATACGGATGAAGTTTATAATAACGACAGAAACCAAGTAAGCTTTATATAGATTATACATTCTTTTATAATAATTGTAACTAAGAAATGATTATTTAAAGTTATATATTTTATGTAAATCTCATTTCAAATACTAAACTTTGGATTTGAAAATTCTAGCACAATTTCGTTTTTCAGAACACGAAATTTTGATTGAAATAGGTACCGAAGGATAGTGATTCTCTTTCAGTTGTGTACATACCAAGAAAAATAGTTTATTTTTAAAGATACACCAAATATCAAAACAAGGAAAAGCTCCTGCAAATTCCTTTTAGCAAGTCCAAATAAGATAATCTGGCCAATCCTCACAATATAAGAGCCGCAAAATATTGATTATATTATATAAGTTATCCAACACCCTGATGATGGAAAGGTTTTTCTGAAACATGTTGGTGCAATTACTCATAAAAAAGAAGTAGATATAAACAAATAAAATAATCAATATTTTTTTTAAGTTTATTTCTATAATATATAATTACAGCTTTTTTATCTTTATCTCAAAAGTACGTCAGACGAATATTGCTACCTTTGCGTTTAAACCCATCACATTATATTCACGTGTTTTGAAATTTACTAATCTTTGTTTTAATAATTAACCAAAGTATTAGTTTTATTACCAATACTAATATGTATTGATCAATGCCCAATAACACTAAATAATTATTTTAGAAATAAATTTAGTGCTAGATGTGTATTTAGTCCATTTTACATGAACTCTACCTAAATTAAATTATCCATAACGCTGTTTCTCCGCAAGTAAGAACAGCTTGATGGATAAATTAATTTATTTAAACATGTTTTCAAAACTTTAAAGTGGATATTATTCGGACAGTTTTGATTTTATATTCGGACAGTAAAATTGTATTTGATGAGAATTTCCTGTTAACATGACCGCGTATCGTAAGAGAATTCCGTGGTGAGTTGCACCATTGTGATAAATGCCTCATGTGAGCACAATTCTGCGCATGTCGCCTGCACAATGATACGAAAAGTCTTAAGAAGCTTTGGGAATAATAGGGGGAGAGGATTTAATAATGGCCAGCCAGATATTCAATATTATATAATATTTATTAAATAACAAAATTATTTTTTATTAATTTTATTTTAATTAAAGAGACACGTATATTATCATCGGATTATATATACATAATAAATACTGGGAATGAATAAAGCACTAAGTGACAAAAATATTTATTTTTTATTTTTGTAAGTATACAGATTAGTACTATATACCTTCGCCAATACATTAAACTGCACTGAAGTCCTATCTGTGTTGATTTTCTAGTTATATGGGAATGCCTATCGCATAAGTATTAAGTGTCATGTAATTTTTTTATAAATAAGGAGCAAAACGACTTGAGCATTTTATATTTTTTAGTATTAAAACTAGCCACAACCCGTCAAAAATGGATGTTCGCGCCTATATACTCGTAATATATACTGAGATTATTAAACCGAGAAATTTTTTTCTAAAATAAAATATTCTCGTTACTTTTTATTTAATAAAAGTCTAAGAATTCAAAAAACAATTATTGAATTCACCAAATAATGATTGAATTGAGATTCAAATCAAAAATCATAATAACGAACAAAGAATATTTACTTAGAATGCACGTGATTGTTATATGTCCCCTTTTATTATATATGATTATTTATTTTAAAACTTTTAGGCGCTTCATTAGCTATCATAGTCAGCATAAAGAGTGATGAGTTATGTCGATGAACTGTGTATAAATTTATGTTTGTTGTTAGGTTAAGCTGATGTAAATTCATTATAAATGCTATTTTATTTGATGTGCCTCAGATAATACAAGAAACCATTTAGAAGAAAAATAACAAGAAACAGATAAACAAATACTATTTTGAGTCGTATGAAAAACATTAACTCGGTTACCTCTACGTGAGCTTAATAATACTTTTTTTTATATTTTACTACAGAATCTTGAATCGACAGATCAATGAGAGATTCCGTTACTCTTGAAACTTAAGCAGTAAATATTATTAAACCAAAAAATATTTTTATATGTATATTCTGAGAACACAATGGATTTTTAATTAAGATAAACTATAGAAGTCTTATAGAGATGAATCTATTTACAAAAGAAACATGTATGCAAGTCTTTTAATAGGGTGGCCTAGGTCTTTCGATCTGTATGACTAATTCCATCGTAAGAATATCCACAAATTATAAAAAAATTTCATGTTGTATATATGTTCCAAATTTGAAAACCTTTCATATATTTGAAGAGACTATGCTAGCGACATCTCTAGTCCTTCTCATGAATACATAGATTTTGCAGCTTATTTTAGAGCGATCATTTTATATCTGCAGTGCACACGTTTTGTATGACTTCTAGTTGTTTCTCTAGTTTAGATTTGTTTGGTTTACTAGTCTAAATCAAAATGAATGAATGAAGATCATCGAAAATATAAATCCAGTTTTATATCAGAAGTTTCATCTTAAATTTAGTTTTAAATCTGCCGGGCCGACTTGCCATATTAGAAATCATCAAATATTATATTTATGTAATTTGCTCCAATTTTTTATGTTGTGGCCCTTACCATCTTATCGTGGTCAGTTATTGAAGATGGAAATGAATGTCTCGTTTTGAATGCAGTCAACGAGAATTACTAATTTAAAATGTACTGAATTCAAGATTTGATATACATCTATCTCGTCCAAAATCATGATTTCTATAAAATTATATTCTGTGTTTTCTTAAAGTCTCGAATTCGGTATATTATAAATTATATATCCTGCATTTTTTTTGGATATAACTTTCTTTCCTTTTATATCCCACATACCTTATCTAGTTTCTCCCCAAACACAAAATTTAAAAAATGCACAAATCTAACCTACACCGTATTTTTTTAATTGCACAATTATTACAAAATTTTCCCTAACATCGTTGGATCTCAGGATTATTGATATATTTTTTAAATATTGCTCTTGCTCATAGAAAATTTTTACTTTAAATAATTTTATAATGTCTTAAGCTTATTGATTTTATCTTTGTCATATGAAAAAGGCTTTGGCTATATCTGGTTCCGCCTCCCTGCGTCTGCTGTACTGACAACTCACCCCGGGGGGCATCTTGGCACATCACGCGAATTTTTATAGCACCTACCCTTTTATTTTACCCCCTCAGTGCCGAGAAATTTTCTATCCATCGCGAAATTCGCTCGAGGACTGTTTCCAACAGTAGTAAGGTTTATTTTAGCGTAACGGTAACGAAGATTTAGTGAGGCATAAGAAGGGTTACACCATGGAACAATATGCCTTGTCACATTAAGCATGATGTCTTAGTCTGAAGAAGTCGGGATAAAGAATTCAATTTTTACGTACAACGAATAAACAACCTATTCGATTAAAAGTTAATTTAGTTTTATTTTACAAAATACCTTTATAACTTGAGTGTTTTTTTTCAATTGAGAAATTTCTTTTATGCGAAAGATATTACTTAACATTTTTTCTTTAACGGCTGTTTTTTACGGTAGTTCAATATTTCTTATAAGTGCAAAATAACTATGTGAAATTTTTGAATTCCGTTTCCAAATATTTATTTTGGGTATGGCTTGATCATAGTGGGCGGGCACCGCTCTAAGTAACTAACTAACTGACTAACTAACTAACTAACTTACCACGACGCCGTTTCCCCGTGGGGGTAGGCAGAGAGGATAGAGCGCCATACTCTTCTGTTCTGATATAAAACTTTCGCATCATCTACATTCATACATCTTCGCATGCAAGCTCGACAGTTGTTGAGGCTTCTAATAGGACCATCTTCCAGTATCTGGTCAATCTGGTAATGCCACGTCTTCCGTGGCCGCCCTCTCTTTCTGGCGCCGTCGACACTTGCATTATATATTTTTCTTACCATTCTTTCCTCATTCATTCGCTCAACATGCCCAAACCACCTGAGCGACCCTATTTTTATTCTATGAATTATGTATGCTACGATCAGCTTTACATTCATTCCTAATATTTTCATTCTTTACTCTATCATAAATGGATTTGCCGCACATACTACATTCAATCTACTTTCATTCCTCTTCTGCCAGCTCCAGGCTTCACTTCCATACATTAGTGTCGGTACCAGAACTCCACTAGGTACCGCTAGTTTTGCCTCGGTAGTCATATTTCTATTAGAAAATATTGCATTCAAAGCACTGTTCACCCTATTCCCCGCAGTCACTCTCCTCTCGATGGCTTTCTCAACATTCCCTCTTCTATCGAACATACTTCCTAAGTACACAAACTCATCTACTTGTTCCAAACATTCATTGCCTACTAGTATTTCATACGTTGTCTTACTTTCTTCCTTCTCGAATACCATCACTTTTGACTTGTTTACATTCATAATAAGGTCACTTTCCTTGCATACATCATATATCCTGCTTACTAGACTTTGTAAGTCTTGTTCGCTATTTGCCATTAATACTGCATCATCCGCGTACAGCAAACAGCATACAATCAAATAACTCATTTTCGCTCCTACATTCATACATTCCAGTTCTTTCACACAATTATCCATATACAGGTTAAACAGCCATGGAGACATTATGCAACCCTGTTTGACACCTTTTGTTATATCAAACCATGGTGTGAATGATTCATTGATTCTTACACATGCAGTACTCCCCTCGTAAAGGGATTCAACTGCATGTATAAGTTTACTGTTCACCTTGTAACCAGAGAGTACTTTCCATAACCTTCTTCTTATAACTCTATCATAAGCCTTTTGCAGATCTACAAATGCACAAAAAAGTTTTTGGTTTTTCGCTAATAACTTTTCTCTCAACACTCACAGAGAGAAGATCTGATCCATGCATCCTCTTCCACCGACAAAAGCCCCTTGCACATCCCATACCTTTTCTTTCGTCAACGACCTTACTCTTTCTATAAAAATTCTCCCATAAAGTTTGCCAACCGAGCTTAAAAGACTGATTGCTCTGTAATTCCCGCATTCCATTCTCGACCCTTTACCTTTGTACAGGGGCATTATAACTGCTCTCCTCCAATCCAAAGGGGTATGGCTCTCCTTCAAACATTTTTTAAATAGAGTATACCACCAGCCTTCGTATATTCTGCGGCAACGTTATCATACCCCACAACCTTACCATTCTTCATGTGCTTTATTGCACACTTTATTTCTTCCATAATTATTTCGCTGACTTCATTTTCATTATTCATACTTCTCTCCGTGAGTATCTTGACGGGTTCCTCTACTACAGACTCCTCGCTCTGATACATTTCCTGAAAATAATTCACCCATCTATCTTTTATTCCATCTTCATCCATTAACATTTCTCCATTCACTGTCTTTCATACTATGGCTTTCCGTCCCACATCGAGATTTTTTCACCTCCTTCCAGAAAATTTTGATGTTTTCCCCGAAATTCTAAGACATTTTCAAACCTTCCTCTCTTTTCAGCCGCTCTTTCCTTTCTTTCACACCTGCTTTCACTCTTTTCTTACACGCATTGTATACATCTTTTGCCCCCGCGTATTCATCTCCACTCACTGTTAGAAGATAGAGCCACACTTTTCTTTTTTCTCTCACTAATTCCTTTAGGTCATCATCCCACCATGCATCCCCTTTCTTCCTTCCCTGCTTAGCTGTGCCACAGACTTCCTTCGCCGATTCACAAAGGGTATTTTTTAAGTGATCCCGTGCATCATCTATCGTAAGATCACTCACCGTCCTTACACTTAGCCTTTCAACAATTTTCCTTTCGAACTTCTCCCTTAAAACGTCCTTTTGCAAATTCTCTTTTTTGATTCTAGACGGAGCTGGTACAGTTCTTTTTCTGAACCGCCAGCCATGAAATAAGTTAATTCTCGAGACTACAAGAAAATGATCAATTTCCATCTCGGCGCCTCAAAACACCCGAGTATCAACAGTAGCGGCCCTTAGTCTAGTATCAACCACAACAAAATCAATAATCAATCTTTCATTTCCTCTTTCTCATGTGTATTGATGGATTCTTTTGTGTTCAAAAAAGGTATTTGAAAAAAAGATTCCATTCCAAGCATACCTCAAGCAAACTTTTACAATTCTCATTCATCTTGTTGTCACCATACACACCGAGGACAGACTCGAAGCCATCTCTTCGTGTTCCCACCCAACCATTCAGATCATCTGCAAAAATAATTCTTTCATTGCTTCGTTTCACGTTCATTACATCCCTAACATTCGTCCAAAATTCATTTTTCACTTCGTCCTTTTCAAAATTAACAGGGGCGTAGCCTATGACTAGAAACACCCCCGTGACTCCAATTTTGAACCGGATCCACATTAGTCTGGCACTGACAAACTCATATTCTCTCATACATTCCACTATTTTTCTCGAGAGCAGCGCTGCAACACCCTGGCACGCTCGGTCTGCCTCCGGCACCCCGGACCACAGCACCAGCACGTCATTGTATTCTAACTCTCCACAACCTTTCTTCATGCTTTCGCTTATACATAAAATGTCTAGATTTTTGTCATTTATACTATCACACAGTTCATTCATCTTCCTATCCACTCCTCCCCTGATATTCCACACTCCCACTCTGCACTCTATCCTCCTCTTTGCGCAATCTCCCCGGGTAATGCGGCACGGCTTATTGCGAGTCTCGCCGATACCTACAGGCATGACCCGGCCACTTTATTCTACTTGTAAGTAACTCGATAAAATTATTTATAATGCCTCAATTATCTTCTTACGATATTACAGCATTTATTTTGTGGTTATATGTTTACTTTTAAAAGTATAAGATTAAAATATAGAAATCTTAGGAATTTTCAATTAAACCTACATATATTTCTGAGTTTTTATAAGGCATAGGCAGGTGGTAAATCACAGTAGTGTTTCAAGTTTAATAAGATTTTTTTTTTTTTGCATATCGTCGTTACATCCTCTTCAAATTTAAATACTAGAAATTATCATGAAATGCCACAGATGTCTGGAGATTAGTATCTAGAGTTGATCTGAATGTACCAATTCGTGAAATGATGACAATTATGAATACCCATGGGGTACATATAGTACATCATTGAATTTGTTGAAAATTATAATTTTTGTAGGATTTCTCATTATTTTATTTTGAAAATTTTCTTTTCCCCGGCGAATCCATTTTATTAATACAATTTTTGTTTTCTCATACCCTTGAAATTAATATTTTTATTATTTCATATTTCGATGGCTGGTGCATTTGTTGTCGTTGGTCAGAAAAATCAATATTCACATGTTTTTAATTATACGCAATGCACAATATTAACATTAGATTTTAAGTTTGAGTAAGACCTCTTTTCCCGTTTTTTGGTCTACCGAAAATTTTAGTACTGTAACTAATATAATGTGAATTTACCAGTAATGGAAGTGAATCCTGGATTGGTAAAAAATGGCATAAATTCGGTCGCTTAGACGCATGTGCGCAAAAACAAATATAATTCTTGTTAACTATGTTCTGCTCTTGTTGAATGACAATTTTCATTGATAGAATGATAATGAGACTACATAGACTGAACATGAAAGATGAACTGTTTGAAAAATATTTTGTATCAAAATCTAAAAAAAAGCGAAATAAATGATTTGCAAAAATTCTTACTAACTAAAGGTATTTTATTTGAATAAAGGGATTTTTAAAATACGTATTTTGCATTTTGTATTTAAATAATTTTCTCTTAAACTATTTTGTATTTGAATTTAAAACAAAAATGTAACCATGTATTTGTACTTTGAAATTAAATACTTGTAATAAACTATTTTGCACTCTGGAGAGCAAGTACACATAAGAATTAAAAATATTCATACAAAATAATAACTCTTATCAAAGTTGCACACGAATCTCGCATTGGAAAACCCGTTTAGAGATAAGTAACAGATTAACATCCAAAGTAATATTGTTCAACATAGCAATAGCTCTTCAACAGGCATAACCATTGGCAGGTTGGTCCTGTATATTGGAATGTGAAACAACCTATCGTCGCTGTATATATAATAAAGCCAATGTGCCGTTTCATACATTCTGAGATGAATGAATCAATTTCTCAATTTTTCTTATAAATAATGGAGATATACTAAAAAAAAAACAGTTCCTTTCATCTGGAAAGTCTGCCTAGTAATTATTTAAAATATTTTTTATAAATCTAGTCTGTGCAATTATTTTTTAAAACACTTTCATTCGTCTATCTCAGAAATACTAAAACGGCACATAGACTTAATTATATATATAGTGACCTATGTTTATACTGTCTTTTGTAATTATCACACAAACCAATGCCTTCATAGTTTCAGTATTTTTAATCATGCCACACAACAATCGTTTAAAATACGTTATCAAATACACAATGCTTCTAGTTTCTAAACTATACAAAGCACACCCTGGAGATAAACGGTTGGGTAAGGAGAAGTATAATATCCGTACTCTCACGTATGATATGAAAAATATACACGAGAAATGAAAAAAATATATGAATGTGGTTGAATCAAAAGTTGTGTTTAAGGGTGTGACTTTCTATCCTCTCTGCCTACCAGTGCGAGAAATGGCGTATTAGTTGATTACAAGTAAGTATTAAAAATTGTAATTTTTCACCAATATTTTATTATGTCTATTAATATTTTATTGCAAGTATATGTTGGTTGACCATCCAAAGAAAATTTAGTAGAAATGCAAAAGGGTTTCAAAGAAAGTTCAGTAAGGGCAGGTTTCTCCGGATGGCTGAGTTTGCGCCTCCTTTTTAATAAATATAGAACTCATCAGCCCTTACTGAAAATATCCGAGAAGTCCGTCCCATATATGCTCTCACGGTCATTTTGGTTTCTGTATACCCTGTAATGGGTTCTGAATTGTCTACCAAAGACGTCGCTTGAGTGGTTTTTCATTCTAGGGATGTAATAATGGAAAAAAGCCATGCACAAGATTTTTTGGTTCTCTTCGTATTTTAATGAGTTTATGATGCTCAACCACAACTTCACTAGATTCGAATAGGTTTTTGTAAAAAATGGACTGGTTTAACAATCGTTTGAAAGAATCTCATATCCTTCATTTGGTATTATATAAATTAAATTGAGTGAAATAAATAAACCTTGTTATTTCAATGCATGTAAAATAATAATTTATCTTCTTAAAAAGTATTCAAGTTTAATATTCTATTCCTTAAATCACACTACTTCGCAGTATATCACTCGTAAGTAAACACTTTCTTATCGCTGCAACATTTTATTTAACATTCACTAGTACATTCCATCCTGTTCTCACTCGCAGTATTTAATCCCTTATTTCTTTCGCTAATTAGGTAAGTACTTCGATTATTCGCTCATTTATTGCTTGGATTATCGCACGGCTGGCCATCCTGGCCTCGCGACTTGCAGCCGGCTTCGCTTTGTTTTCCTGTCAAACGTGACTCCTCCCAACTACCGCCACGACGTGTTTTTATATCCGAAATCTGATACTTCCGTATTTTCTGGATTATTCTAATGTTTAGGGCTTCTCGTGGCTTTCTCGTGGCTTCTAGGCTTTTCTAGATGTTTCTCGAATGTTTCAGACGGCTCCCGAAGGTCGCAGATCAACCTAAGCCGTTCTCGATCGTGTTGTGATAAGTGACTTAGGGCTGCGTAATTATTTTTAGCATCTCGTTACAGTATTGTTACCCAAATAAATATCAAAACGAAGCCATGTCTCATTAGAATCCCGAAACTTCAAGGTTCTTCTCTGGACACACAAGAGAGGGCATAGCAATAATGTAACCACAAAGTCATTTTGCAGTTATTAAAGAAACTAGTTGTAACCCGTCAAAAATGACGGTATTTTTACATGTCAGTTTCTAAGGAACAAGTATTTATTTATTTATATTAAAAAAAAAAAAAGACTTTAAATAAGTTACAGAATTTACACGAAGTTACGGAGGGCGAACGGACAGACACTGAATTTATTATAATAGGGATTATATCTTGTATTTTGTGAAATATCTATAGTAGAATGATTTATGGCTCCTAAACATTTAATTTAAATCACTCATTTTCATGTACTATGCTTGCGTGAGTTCGGTTAATGCACGTAAATGCATACGTGTAACATGTTTGCGCATAGAGGTATACAATAATGCACATGTCATGTGCAGACGTAATACCAGGCGACGACGCGGCACATTGCATCAATCGTTCATTAAGACCATTCTTCGGTCGGCAACCGCACTGGAGAATCATCGCCAGGAACTTTGAACATCTAAAATATATTCAAATAGTTCGGCCTCGGTACGGCGGTCGTCCAATTCACTCTCTAACCAAAAGTGGAAATTATTCAAACGTATTTGTCCATCGAGTATTGACATTGTCGACGGGTCAAAGCGAGCGCCTCCGAAAAGCGAGCTGACAAAAGATGACAGATTTGCCATTTCGTGGTCAAATTTTTCATTCCAAATTAAAAAAATTATCATCAATATATATATTATAGATGGCTTATAAAGACGAAACTATTTATATAGGAAAGTAGTTATGGAATTCTTGGGTTAGGGTTTTATTTTATTTTATTTTATTTAGAATTCTAACAGTTTATCAGTAAAAAGAAATATAACATATATGATAATAATGTTACGTGTCGTGGCTGCGGGAGGAATGAATGAAAATGCTGGAATTTGATAATGGATTTATAAATTACCAATTAATTGATTAAACAAACGTACAAGGTCACTTAACTATTTAACTTAACGCTCTTATTTAAATTAAACTGTTTCGTAATTTATCACTCGTAAATAGACACTTTGTAATCGCTTAAACACTTTATTCACTATTCACTAGAACATTCCACCCGATTTCCGCACGTTTTATTTCGCTTCGGTTTATTTCACCACGTACGAACTTTCCAGAGTACTCGCTGTCGAATTACCCTCTCGCTTGGCCCCACTGGCCTCCGCAACACGCGGCTATCATCGCTTCCGTGCCGCTGTTAAGCGCGCCCATAAGCAACAACCGTCCTTACTCCCGTGTGCAGTCGTATTTATATTGGCTAATGCTTATATCAAAACCTTCAGACATTTACGTTACGCAATGTGTTGAATGCGTGTTTTGATCTTAGTAGTTGTCGTGTTGAAAATGTTGAGTTTACTGAAAAATGTGTTAAAGTCCGATGAGGCTCTGTAAAATAATGAATTCTGTTTACAATTTGTGTGGAAGGTTAAATGTGACGTCAGTTCTAGTAGATCTTCATGGCACTCGAATGGGTAGTCGAATAAGTAGGTTATGGCTGTTTGCTTTTGAATTTCCTGTTTTGTAAAGGAAAATGACGTCGTTTATATCTCTTCGAGTATGTAAGGGTAATTGGTATTTGATTATTGCGTGTTTATGTGTCTTACGGCCTACCATACAGCTGGCTTAAATGATCACTTTGGACAATGTTACGTTGACCACTTTCACTTATGAATACTACCACATCTATCAATTTTTTGGAAAGTTAAGTTTTGACAACCCGTTTCATAGGCGACATGCATTTATTTCTGCTAATTACACCAAAGGTGGTGGTAGTAAATACAAATCACATATAAAACGGATTGTCTAAACTTAGCATATATAAAACTTCAAAAAATTGATGTGGTAGTACTTCATGGATAAAATTTGGTGAAAGTTACATTTTAATAAAGTGATCATTTAAGCCAGGCTTGCAATAGATCGTAAATCCTACAAATATTCATAACTATGTACTTTCCTATATGAATAGTTAATATTCATCTAGATTAATGATGTTCTCTCTGTGGATAAAATCCATAATTGTGTTCTTGAAAAATTTGAACATGCTCAAAATATTCTGAATGAAAAAGTGTTGTCTCTCCAGTGTCAATAAACTTTTGAATTTATTAAATCATAGCAATAATACCCACATCACAACAAAGAATTTTTTCAATCATAAAAGGAAGACTCCCAAATCAACCTCTGTTAAAATACACAGTTTTAAGAGTGATCACAGTATACACGTTTGTGAATAAAATTAAAAGCATGGGGAACTTTTTCTCAGACTCCTACGATGACTTGCATCTTACTTTTAATGCATGTTTCTTTCTTGTGAAACCGACCGTTCATGTAGGCGATAATTATCTTGCTAGCAGCAGTTCCACATATTTGGACTGTTATTAATTTATGATGTCATGGATTTAAAAAAAAATGTATTCTACATATAGTACAAAACAATGCACATATTTATAATTACCATAAAAAAATTAAAGAAAATAAATTGTCTCGAGTCGTGGCTGCGGGATGAATGAATGAAAATACTGGAATTTTAATTAGTTAATTATTAGATGTACAAATTCGTTTAACACGAATTGAACTTAAAGCTATTCCTTACTCTACACTATTTGGAAAAATATCATTCATAAATGAACTTATCGCTCGAAGAATATTCAATTCTCGCTTAAAGGAGTCATACTAGTTTATTTCGCCACTTAAGTACTTTTCTCGATTATTTCGCTGCGTTTCGCGACTCGCAGCTGACTTTGCACCAAAATAATTGTCAAAACACGACAACTACTCTTTGCGTGGCGGCGTGGTTCCGTATTCTCAGATTATACAGTGTTTAGGAGATGATTCTCGTCGCTTCTAGGCTTTTCCAGGTGTTTGTAGACGTTTCGCGAAGGGTATGGATAATTCTAGACTATTTTAGATGTTTCTATAGTGTTGTTCCTAGTAACTAACATATTACCGGAGATTCGGGCAGTGCGTAAATTCTTTTGGCTTGCCGTTCGGTGACTATTTATAATCATAATAAAGCAAATTGAAAAAATACACTTGAAAAATATAATTATTTTCCAAAATAATCAATATTCCACGCCACAATTAAAATATGATTATTAAAAAACATGTCTGATGCATGTATCGTACCTTGAATGGAATATATATTTTTGATATATTAAATATGAATTGAATTGAAAAACACTATCTTTTTTCCAATTTATATTTTAATAAAATGATTAACTGTTTTCGAGATCACTCATTGTCAAAAACAAATTATCAACTAAAGTTGAAAATTTAAAAAAATGGAAAAATAGTGTTTCTTAAATTTAATTCATATTAATGTATTAAAAATGAATTTCCACAATTTTTCACAAAAAAACTTTGAAAATTTTACATATTTTTGTTTCTTACGTAACCTTTATATAAATCATTGTATTTTGTTTGATATGGAATATGGAAAATCATCTAAACTTTATTTCATTATATGAAGAATCAAATCTAAAAGTATGTTATAAATTACTTTAATTCATACATCATTTCATCTGCATGATGCAATTTAAAATACCTAAACACATTTTATCCAGAATACTACAAAATAACGCATTCTATATGCAAACTTTTTTGTATGTGAGTACCAAATATAGTTCCGTAATTAATGTTTTGCATGATAAAAGGATATTCAGAAAATTACAATTCAATTACTTAATGGCAAAGATACAAAATATTTGCTTACACGGTAAGTACCATATTTGCTTGGTGATTCCGTAACAAAAACTGAAAACTACCATTTCCAGCCAGAGGCAACTTTGTTCAACCTTCCTGGAATTTCAGATTGTCAATGGCTCTCTGAAAACTGTGCTCGGAGATATTTATGCAACAAGCGTGGATACATTTGCTGTGTATATTGTTACTACGACAAGATCTCAAACATCAACGCCAACCTGGAGGTGTTTGTTATTCATGACTCTGACCAAAAAATATATTTCATTTCATAAATAATTAATGGTCGTTCAAACGAGCATATTTTACATGCGAGCGAGTTAAATTAAACATAATAATTTCGTTGTATGTCCGTCTATTTAAAAACGTCACGACTAAAAAAATAAATAAAGCGGCCGGAAATGGAGCTTGAACCCAGGGCCAGCAAACCCAAACTGGCCGCTTTACGCATGTTGCTACCACCGCCTTTCCGTGGTCCGTCAAAAAGATACTATAAATATATATACAAGAGCTTAGCTAAGATGCGAACCAATGTTCCGTCATTTTTGACGAGTTACAGATAGTTTGCAATAAGTACTTTAGTACATCGGGGAACGTCGGGTATTACGCAATTAGACTTAGTTTACTTTGATATGTACGAACTCAATACTTGTACAGTAGCTTAATATATGAGTTGCTATTCTCAATTATTAATTTATAACAAATTTTTATTTATTTTATGGTGTGTGTTGAATTATCAAGTTTATTGAAAGTTGTATGTATGTTATCAATGTGTATTCTTTCAAATATTTGAAGGGATTATGCCATAGACCTTTATGGTTCTTCCAAATATGATGATAAAATAACAAAGTATACATAGATTTCGCAGCTGGTAATTATACCTCTATATTTTTAAAGTTAGGCAATTTTATTTTGTTCTCAAAATATAATAAAAGTACAAAAATATTCCTAAAAATATATATTGGTCTATACAAGGAGTTAAACAATTCAATTTAATAATTTTCGGGCATATTCTAGTTTATATATTAGATATTTCTGAAGAATATCAGATACTAACTGTTCGTACCCAGCGTTGCACGGGTTAAGGATTGAGTTGAAAATAGTGGGGGAAAACAAAGGTTTAATTATGATACGGTATAGATTTGCATCGAAAATATATCAGGGGGAGGAGAAACGGTAAAAGGAGCGGGAGGATTGTCACCTTTATCACTCGCCGGGTCCTAAAGAATAAGTTTTCAAATTTTTAGTCCAATTGGTCAAACGGTACAGATTTGCCTCGAAAATATATCAGGCGAGGGGAGCGCATATGTTATTTGCAAAGTCCTTAAGAATATGTTTCCAAATTTTGAGTCCGATCGGTCAAACTGTACAGATTTGCTTCGAAAGTATATCAGGGGAGGGGAAGGGTTAAGAAAATAGGAGGGAAATGTCGCATATGTTACCCGCCGATACCTTAAGAATCAGTTTCCAAATTTTGAGTCCGATCTGTCAAACGGTTCAGATTTGCATCGGAAATATATCAGCGGAAGGGAAGGGTTAAAATAATAGGGGGAAAATGTCGCATATGTTATTCACCAAGTCCTAAAGAATAAGTTTCCAAATTTTGAGTCCGATCGGGCAAACTGTACAGATTTGCATCGAAAATATATCAGGGGAGGGTAAGGGTTAAAAGATAGGGGAAAAATGTCGTATATGTTACCCGCCGGGTCCTAAAGCATAAGTATGCAAAGTTTGAATCGAATCGGATAAATGATATAGATTTGTAAAGTGAACCGACAGACAGACAGACAGACAGACATTGAGTTTTATAGGTATAGATGTATTCAATATAATGAGGCATCCGTGCGTCACACGGTCCACAAGAGATATATAGTATCCTTCCCTAGTAGTAGTGATACATTCAAAAGGCTTCTATATTACACATATAGGTATTTCCCCAATTTTCATAAAATATTTAAAATTGTAGTTTTCACGACCATCTTTAATTAATTCATCACTCAGTCATCGTCTGTGTATTTTGATCTAGGTATATTGCATTTTGCCTTTTTCAGTTATTTATTTTGTATTTTTAACATTATATATTTGATATTTATTTTCATTACCTATTCTTACACAACCGTATTTCAACTTTATGTCAAGTTGAAATACGGTTGCATAAGAATACCTGTTTTAGTTTGTTTATTTAAATTTTTCTTTAATTTGGTTGATTTAATCATAAATTTTCTATTTTACTCTGTAAATATTCAGAATTTTTTAGAATTAAAAGAACATTTTTTTTATATAGAATTTATTTAGAATTAAAAAAACATTTTTTTAGTAATTTTAAATCACACGTAGGGAGATTTTATTTCATTTTTTTAAATAAAAAGAACATTGACAGTTCATCATTGACCCTAATAGATAGTCCTTGAGTGACATTAGAGTATAAAGTATAAATATTTTATGAAAATTTAAGAAATGACATAATTGTTTAATACATTTTTTATGATAAATTAATAATATACAATGTCTTTATGATAAAATAAATTGTAAATAATATTCAGAATAAAATTAAGACTGGAAAATAAATAAAAAAAAACAATTTAGGATTGAGTTTGTGATGGTCGACATAGAGATAGATTTAATAAATTTTAGAAAATCTTAAAATAATAATATTCAAAAAAGTCAAGTATGGACATCAAAAATATATTTCTTCTGTTTGGAATCGTTTAAAAGTAAAAGCCTGATATATTTCTTCTTAAGATTCTATGTATTACAAGAGGCTAACAAAATATTGAATATTCAGCTATACAAGTAATATTTCTTAGATCTTTATTATACCATAGATATAATTCTGTGTTAAATTAATATCGTTTGCCAATCCTAATAGACTCGACCTTGTGAGTAGGTGCGAACGAGCCTTTATTATTTATGAATCAGAACAGTAAGTCTCGCGTGTAGCGGGTGCTTAACTATTATTTTAACGAAACGGACCAATCACAGGCGCGCTTTGCCTTCGACGGGTTGAGCCGGAGGCGACCGTCCTGTTGACTGAATCCGGCCAATGGCGAGCGCCGGCGGTGAGGTCATCGCTCATAGGATGAGTCACTGCACTAGCGTGGATTTCGAAGATATGGTGCAATCGAGAGTATAAAAGGAGCGAACTCGATATACTCAGCCCCTTCAGTTCGAGACCAGACTTGCGAGCGGGAGCGCTGCCCAACAGACTACCGACGGAGCCCTGAGTTCCAGAACAGCATTTGCGGACGGAGTTGCTGCCCGGACTTATGGAGGAATCTACCATTCATCAGTAACAGATAAGGATCATATTCATATTATCTATTACGGTTAATTATTTTCACTATCGAAATGTATTTATTTTGGGAATATTTGAGTTCGGAATAATTATGTGTAATTAAATATCACGATTGCTTGTGTGATATTGGTTCAAATCGTACAAGAATTCCGTTCCAAACGGGTGTATTTTTTATGCAAAGCGAATTTCATACCGTTTATGCTAAAATTTGAATACACGGATTTCTATATGAATTACTTAGTAGCATTATAATAATTAATGTATTGCGTAGGTATTGCGCAATCATTACACTCGGTCTACAACTAACTCTTTATGAATCGAGTACCTCGGTATATTCAGCTTAATAAGTGGCTTCAGAATGACGAGTAAAGGACAGAATGGGGAGATCTAACTAAAGATTGGGGATATCTGGTTTGTGTTAGCCTAGCTGGCTGAGGGGTGGATGATTGCCGGCACTTGGGCGTGGAACCCGCACAAGCCCCTGCAGGGCCCCTTAAAGGCGGGGTCCTCCTTGTTGCTCGGGGTCGTCAATAAACCGACCACCTAACCTCATCTGGCGCAAACTACTTAAACCAACAAAAAGGTTCCCTATGTCTTTGGAAGGATTTCCATGCTTGAATGCTGTAAAACCTTGATAGAAAACGTTAACTTCTATTTCGTCCTCTGTAAGAAAGACAGGGCCAGAATAAATATAAAAATCATTCACTCATATGGAATAGCTGGGATATTATAAATATGTTACTAACACTCTAACATTTGTCCAAAGTAAATGTTGCAAGATGCAGAATCGTGGGACGCCATTCTGAAAAGGCATAATGAGATTGCACAATAATTTGTAACATCGCTGACTATGCCCGCAAAGGAGGCTAATGTCGTCATCAATTCGTACCAAAAGAGTACATGATTCTTCAAACACCGGCCTAAAAGAAAGGCGCCTCAAGACAACACACATCATCAGAAACTCGTACCAAAAGAGTACGGCCTTCTCAATTATAAGCCTAAAAGAGGGCGTCACGGGATCACATCTCGTAAAGAAGAGATAGAGTCTCGGGATGCAGTAAGTTCCGGAGGAACAAGGGGGGCCGTTTAGTCACTTAGGAAGTCGGCCACCGGGTTTAGGCGGGCGCGGGGCCTCTACCCCTCTCAGCAGAGATGCTGAGGGTTTAAAAAACCAAAATTTAGCATTCAAAGAAACTATTATTTCATATAAACTCACGGGCTGTTGTAGAATCCTTTCGAACAAACCATCCCCGAGACCTTATCTATTTATTCATAAAGAAGTTTCACTTCAAAAATGTGGTATTTCGTAGATAGCAAATATATGTATTATTTTCCCACGGAATTAATATGAACAGGTTCATGCACGTCTAAGACGGAACCATTCAAGGTAAGAATATGCTAGTACAAAGTGTTTATAATTATTAATTTCAGTATTATTTAATATGTGTGAATTTTTCCCTTTGCGCCGTTCGAACGATTTTACTGGTTTGTCTCAAATCGAAAATGTTTTATTTCTAATACATGAATTCTTTCTAGTGTACGTATTTTATTGTAACATAAATGTATAGATTATTAGGTTCGTTAGATGTTTATATTACGTAATATTATGCAATTGTTTCCACACTGCTCCTATAAAAGAATTTGAAGTTATTACGATACACAACGGGGTCCTTCATCCATTAGACGAATCATGTGCCAATTCAACGACGTATTACGAATAGTATATATTGTATTTATCGAGATTTAGTCGCATTTATTATTTCTAGTGAGGTTTTTAGTATTGGTTCCAGGCGCCATTATGAGGCGGAAATAGTTCATATTCATAGCCCGACTGCAATAGGTATTTTTGTCGCGTAAGAGGTAGCACTTTTAGGAATATAACTGTGTTTTATGTTTCGTCCCTGACGGACAGGATGGTATAGCTGTGGCTATTTAGGTAATATACTTAGTAAATGCAAAGGGCATTAGGTATTATCAATATAGTATGCGAACCCAAGATGTTAGAAATATTTTTAGTTAATATTGCATTCAAAAGCGCAATTTTCACAGAATAATTATTTCCAGTTAATAATATATATTTTAGTTAAATGTATAGTTAGCACAGGCAGAGTATTAATATTGTATAGAATACATTATATTTTATATTTCATAGAAGAATATTTTATTCCGCGATCCTTTTATAGTTACAGCGTATCTGTCGACCTCAGCCGTTGCCACCCGCGCCATACAACTATTTTCGCTAACATCATACGGCAAATGACTTTATTCATTGCAATGAAATTTATATTATTTAATATTATTTTCAGTTAATACGTATTTTTAGTTAATTTATCGTATAGAACAATTTCTGATAGTATAGAACATTATTTCATATGAAAAGTTGAATTTTAGTAGTAGTAATATTTCTGTATTGAATATTTAATTTTTAACAACTGTATCGCTACATCATATGGTTGAAGTCGACCGGTTGCATCCTGTCGATCGATCGAGCGCGCTCACATATAAGAATAATGAAATATTTGATAATCCAATATATTGTATTTTGAACGCGACGGTTTGCTACTTACTAACCTTCATTATTTAGTAGGACCCACATTAGGGTCATCTTACATCGTTAGCCGTGAAAAGAATGTGATTTACATTGATTTGCAATGGAATGATTTGTATTATAGATTTGCTTCGCCTTATATATTCAACACACACCCCATGGGATGCCTAACTCTGGTGCCGGACCAGGAGCTATACTAAATTATTATTAAATGTATCAAGGCCGCGATGCCCTACTATCTACTTGGGTCATTACAAGTTCCAGGTTAACAAGTTGTTGAATACACAATGCACTTTTTATGATAAATTAATAAATAATAATGTCTATATGATAAAATAAATGATTAATAATATTCATAACAAAATAAAGACTATGACGAATCAATAAATACAATTAAAGAATGAGTTCTAGATTAATAAGTTTTACGTAGAGTATCCGGGATAAAATATTTGTATTTTATTTTACGTGAGAATCCTTTCACCTTACGAGGATAATGTCAATCATAAAGAAAGCTAGTAAATTAGATGCAAAAACAAGCATTTTTATATACATATAACAATGTGATGTCTATTTGTATAATGCTATAATATGTGTTATTTGTGTAATTTTGATCAATATATGAAATAATTGTGCTTTAACACATTTCACCGTCATTTATCATTTCGTTGTTATCATTTCTTAACAATGTAATATGTAAGCAATTGTGTAATTTTGATCAAAATATGAAATAATTGAATACCAAAATTATTCACCAGCTCACTTCCAGGCAGCTGGAGTACTCCACTCAGTCACTCAGTCACGGCAGGCAAACAGTCTGACAGCTCTGCAAATCCTACCCGTGTGGCCGCCTGCGTATTAAATTTAAATCACGATGACCACTGGGGTTGATTTTCATGTATATATTTTTTAACTCTCATCCACTTCCCTACATGAATTCCTTGTCATAAAGTATTAAAACATACTTGTATACAACGGTAAGCTTAAGGCATGGATAAAGGTTATTTTGCTTATGTCGATGCTACAAAAGTACAATTTGCTAAACGGTATTAAATGATCATAAATATTTAACTGTAAATGGTTACGGATATTTTATACGAACCGTATGTTTTTCCGAGATACGATTCTCGACGTTTCGTTGAATGCTTATTCAACGTCATCAGGAGGACGACCTTTACCCGCGGAGGCAGAGAGCGGACCTTAACTTTTTTATGATCATAAAATTTATATTTATTTGCAAAAAAATGTACGCTCTTGGAAGCAAGTTTTTAAAAACTGTGTTGATTTCCGTTCTTGAAAAGTATCGAAATTATTAAAATTATTTTTGAAAACTTTTCAATAGTTTAACTTATTTTATAATATCAATAATACCATGCATTTAGTGATGTAGAACGCATACACTAATTTTGGATACAAATAAATATTTGATATGTTTTGAAAAACGTTTATTAATGTGAAGAAGTGCATTTACACGTGAGATACATGAATGTTGCATGTTGTTGATATAGATTTGGGTCGGATTGTGCAAAAAACTACGCGGAAAACGCGTGCAATTTCATATATACCTTACGACGTAAAGTTCTGTTGCTCCCAACAGAACTCCTCGTCGCCACCAGTTTTGCTCAGTCGGAGAAGAATCGGACTCACCTTACTTCTACAATTTAAACTCAGGGTACTTCCGGTGTCATGTACGCTGCACTTCAGCTGTCTCTCACTTTAACTTATTTTAAGTTGCAACAGTTCAATGACTAGGGTAATACAACGAAACATTATTTAGATGAAGGGGAATTTATTCAAATGAATTTTAAACAGAAATTAATAATGCCACAGAAGGTGACAATTTTTTTTATGAAGTATTTTTGGGAATTTTGCACATTGAAACCCTTTTTTTACAATAAATTGAGGTGAAGATTTGATTTACCACGCCTCGACATCAGCGCTAGCGGCCGCGTCATACAAGGATGGAAAAGACAGTGGAACTAAATACTTTTATACTACTGGCGGTGACGCAGCGCAGGTGTCGGTGCGTGGTAATCACATTCTGCAGATTAATGAACATCTGGGCAAAATTACTATATCACATTTAAAACAATGAAGCTACAATAGTCTGGCACAAACACCGCTTCCGCACGTGCTTAGCAATGTTCCTTTTTTCTAAAACCGCTCGACCTGATGCACATGTTCTTGTATTTACGGAGTCAGATAACACGCAGCTCACTCCAGGCGTGATGTGAAATTGATTATTAGAGAGAATTGGAATACCAGGCAAGTCGTGGTCTTTATTTTGCTGGCCTCGCATCTGAAGGAGGATTGCTCCCTTATGGGTCCAGAGAACAACCCCGCCCCGAGGCTTTGGGCTGCCGATGCAGATGATTACCGGAACATCACCTCTGCAGCTGCCCCCCAGGCGTTGCAATGGATTCACCTTTCACTCCATGCTGCGTCACCTGGCCATGGCGCGAAGCGCTCCCGTGGAAAAACCCTCTATTAACACGAGGGTTCACAGAAAAAGTTCACATCTTGCGTGCTGAAGTGTCAGATTCCGAATGCGCCATTTTGTAATATCGTCCCCGCCGTTCGCGACCGCTGTGAAACTATCCGCAGTAGACCAAAGACATTATTTTGTTCCATAGAGTATTTGCGGTACCTACACGGTTAGAAATCAATTTTTGGTGCAGATCGTTAGTGCGGGGATCGATAAATTCATTTCTTCAGAGGTTTCGCGAAGAGGTGTGACGAACAAAGGTTGCTACGTCACAACCTATAAAACTCAATGTCTGTCTGTCTGTCTGTCTGTCTATCTGTTCTCTATACAAATCCACACCGTTTGTCCAATTCGATTCAAATTTTGCATACTTATGCCTAAGGACCCGGCGAGTAACGTAGGTGATATTTTCTCCCTATTCTCAAACCCCTTCCCCTCCCACTGACATATTTTAGATGCAAATCCGTACCGTTTGACCAATCGGTTTTGGAATCAAATTCGATCAAAGATCGATCGAAAAATAATAAAAATTTGGAAACTTATTTTTTAGGACTCGACGGGTCACATAGGCGATATTTCCCCCCTATTCTTTTACTCTTTCCCTTCCCCCTGATATATTTTCCATGAAAATCTATACCTTTCGAAACGAATCTTTGTTTAGCCCCACAAATTTATTTTAAACATAATCCTTTACCCGTGCAATGCCGGGTATGAACAGCTAGTCTTATATTAAAATTGACTGACAGAATGATCGACGGGATACCACACAAGTATTGACATTTTGATCTGGAGTAATACTCTGCAATTTGCTTGAGTTGAAAAAAACTAATCCATAAAAATCAAGTTTTTATTATACTCCCTCTCTCATTTCCTAGTTAAAACAGGTTAAGCTCTTACCCTACCCGTTGAGCTCGAGTCGGGCGACGCTACGAAAGGGAGTAATAAAAACTTTCGAAAAATCCAAATTTATACTATAATTATTAAATTTTTGTAACGAAAATTTGATAAGTCTTTTTTGTCGTCGCCAGAAGACTGCTTGCAAAGATTGAGCTCGATTAAGTCACGGGAAAAGGGTTAAAAATCGATCCAAAGTTTTTTCGTAGGACAAGCAACCAGACGCTACCAGTTAAAAGAATGGGAGTAAAAAGAGACCAAAACTCAAAGGATTTTATTTATTTCTAAAATTTAGGCAAATCAAAGGGAGTTAATTAATAATTTTTATTCTATCTAACTAATCATCACGCCATTTCCCTACACTCTTCTACCCTGACACCTCACTGTTGTCTCGTTCACTTTTATATTCTTCTTTCATATCCACAATCATCTTCTCATGCAAACTCTTCGGTTTTCGAAGGTTTTAACAGAGTCGTCCTTCAAAAGTACACTTCATATATTGTTTTTACCGTTTCACACATACATTTCACACGACCAAACCATCTATGCAATACTTTCTTTATTCTTCTTATTATAGTATATATATATATATATATAAAAACAGACAGAATTACATTACATTAACCGCATTGTGCGAAATTGTCAAAAATTTATTGTCATTGAAAATCTATTAAAATTTAAGTATTTCTGATTGAATGTGGTATTTTGGAGTTACTGAACCGTTAAATAGGATTGGTCAATACAGCGGAGTCATTACTTTTGAGAATCCTAATGATGCTTCAATTTCGCGGCTAGTACAATCTATCAGCGGTCAGTGTTCCGTAGAAATCCAGCTCGTCTAATATTGACTGTGTGTGAATTTGCATTGCACAGAAAATACGTACCTACATGTTGGCTTTTGACAAATGCAATACTAATTTACAACAAACCGAACTAATTAGCGAAAATTAATAATGCTACAAGTCAATTAAAGCAGCTATATGCGGCTCTGAATTACGGGAAAATACTCAAAAATGTTGTGACGAGATGCTAAAAATAATTTGTGAACCATTCAAACCCCTGGTAATACTTATATCACAAAAACAGTATTGAAACATCTAAAATGTTCTACAATTATCCTACAACCTTTGTTGCGAAACGTTTAAAAATACCTAAAATTCACGAGAATCTTCTCCTAAATACTAGAATGTTCGAAAATATCAGCATTTGGACATAAATAGCGCGGATCTAGGCCACCGCGGGAGTGATCGATCGCGTTGACAGTTTGTTTTGTGTGAATTCGGCCGCAAAGTACGCGCAAGACGACGCCCAGTGTGGCCAGTTGTGAGAGAATTGAAGCGATAAATGAAGCGAATAATCAAGCGAGGTACCTAATTGGCAAAATAAATCAAAGCGCTAAATACTACGAGCGAGAACTGAGTAGAATATTCTAGTGAATGTTTAATACATTTTACCCAGCGATTTTACGAGTGATATACTGCGAAACAGAGTAACGTTTGAAGTGACCTTGTACTTTGAACAGTTAATTAATCATTAATTAATAAACCGCTAATTAATTTCCCGTGTTTTCATTCATATCTCCCTACCGACGATACGTGAGAATATATTTACATGTAACTTTTTTACACTATTAGTATTTACAGGTTTTGAATTATTAAAGCACATTCGCATCATGCATGTAAAAAAACATCAACTTTAAACCAGGCACGAGTAGATCTTACATTAAAGCGTTAAATATAACGTAAACACATATTTTTAAAATATGCAAAATTATTTATTTTTCTGCCAAAATAAAATGACTTATTAAATTCTGAACTATATGATTAAAATTGGGAAGGAATTATATTTATATTACAGCCTAGTTGTATTGTTGCCGAGGATTTTGAAAGCCAAGTAAACCACTACATTCGGTGCCCCGCCTGTATTCCACTGTTATGTTATAGCAGACAAGGCTTTTCCGCTCGGTGATTGATTTAAAGTGGAAGCAATTATTAGAAATCTCATTGAAAAAGTAAATAAATATATTATGAAAAAATAATTCATTGGTACGGCTTACTTAACACAACTGACTGCACGCCGTTCCTTAACATTGCTTTTTATTTCTACACAGTAGGTAATAATTATTTTTCAAACTCATGCATTAGATTTTTTTTAAATGTATATATATTATTTAAAATTTAAAGTTGCAATTCAATGTCTTTTAAAAATGCATAATCTTGTTGTTGCTGTTTTTTATTATGGAGTGTAGAGTGGTTCCACGCTTATAGAAGTATCTACCCAATAGCTCGTTCACTGAACTTGCCTTCAGGCAAAGGCAGATCGGTTCCACAACGCTTTTTGCTGCTCAAGTCTGGCGTCTGTCATCAGTTGTCTGAGATGCAAAGCATTTGAAGATACAGATGCGCCATTTAACGTAGCATTCGTACTCGTGGTCTCTGTCTACCAAAATGGAAAAACGGTACATCAACCAATGCAATGTTTAAATTCTACTATTTCAAACATGTAAGTAAAGTATTGGTGAATTAAAAATTCTATTTTCTTATTGGAATATAATTTATTTCCATTAAATGGTTAGTTAGATAACCATTTAATGCCGTAGGATAGAAATTTTTTTTGACAATAAATTTTGATTTAAAAGGTTTCTTGATTATTCAATTTATAAAATGCTTTACAGCAAATTTGGTCTGGTTACAGTGGGCAGCAATGGGCTGATCAGATTTTTTTTTATAATTGAAGCTATATAATTGAAATATATAATATATTTGAAGTTCTTTCGGTATTCTTTTTTTAATAAATTTAATTAATGTTGTGAACACTTTTTTTTAACTGGAAAAGGCCTGCCCGCTGTCATATAGTAAAATACGAGACTAGCAAGCAGGTAGGGCACCTGGGGTGTTTAATTTGTTACCGAAATGCCCAGCAGCAATGCTATCACAAAAAGCGTCCACTATAGTTACAATTTTTTTCATTTCAGTATAGTTTTATGCATTATATTATAATAGTTGCTTTTGCTTCAAAAAATCTCATTTAAGAGTCAAAATCAAAAGAAAGACGTAAAACAATTACCCAATAAATTAAAAGAGACCTAAAACTAGAGCAATGAGGTAAAACCTGGATGGTTAAGCATAAATAGATAAATACAATAGCAAGCATTAGAGATACGGTAAATACGTAAAGCAAATAAGAATTAAGTAAGCCATCAATTGGACTGTATGAATGTGAAACCTGGATGGCTAAACAGAGAAAAATAAATGAACGGCAAGCATTTGAGATGGTGTACACAAAAATACTTCGAATATAAATTGATCCAAGGGAAAAAACCTCAGGCTCGGACAAAAATTCATCATATAAATTAACAAGGCGAATACAAATACCTCCAAACAACTTTCAATACAGTACCGACAAGAAAATAATTCAATTAAAATGGTACAAAATTTCTATGAAGTTTGATAGAAGAGGTATCTCTTTGAATTTAAATCTGTCATTATATGATTGACTTGTCTATTGTGGTTAGCTGTTATAATAATATAATATATTATATTATATATATATATATATATATATATATATATATATATATATATTAGGTCCTTACTATGAAATTGGCGTTTTGCCGTACTGGCAAAACGCCAATTTCAACGTAGTTAATATTATGAGTAGGTAATTTACCTTGGTTCATTTCGAATGGACTATGCCAGAAAAAGTCTATATAGAAGTCTTTATAGAAAGTCATATTTTTATCATGTCTCGTGGTCTTTTGTAACGGTGAATTAGTAAATTGTTTGCTTAAGTTTGCCAGATTATCAGATTCTTTGAATATTTATATTAAGCTCGTTCCAACTGGTAATTTTAGTATTAGGTCCTTACATATGAAATTGGCGTTTTGCCGTACTGGCAAATTTGATCTCAAATATCTTCTCTTTGGTTAGGAATTCCAAATCCAAATTTATACAGCTATTTACTCATGTATTTGTGTTTTGAAAATTATAATTCATTTGTTTTTTCCTCAATTGATTTTTTCTTTGCGTCACTCAGTTTACAAAATGAAAAACTTGAAATATCGCGTTATTTACAAATACGAGTTCCACCGTGGCACCAGTGCTGCAGAAACGGCTCGAAGGATTAATGATGTGTATGGTGACGGTGCCGCAAAAGAAAACACAGTGCGTTTTTGGTTCCAACGTTTTCGTTCTGGAAATTTCGACCTGCAGAACAAGCCCCGTGGACGGCCGGAGACCAAAGTTGATAATGAAGAATTGAAGGCTATTGTGGAAGCGGATCCATCGCAAACCACATCCGAGTTAGCTGCAGGCTGCGGTGTTAGTGATAAAACTATTTTAATCCACTTGAAGCAAATTGGTAAAGTGAAAAAGCTTGAAAGGTGGGTACCTCACGAATTGAGTGAAGCAAATCAACAAACGCGCGTTGACTGCTGCGCTGCATTACTCAACCGGGACAATAATGAAGGGATTTTAAATCGAATCATTACCTGTGACGAAAAGTGGATCCTGTACGATAATCGGAAGCGCTCATCGCAATGACTGAACCCTGCCGAACCAGTCAAACCATGCCCCAAGCGAAAATTTACTCCAAAAAAGTTACTTGTGAGCGTTTGGTGGACTAGTGCTGGTGTCGTTCACTATAGCTTTCTTAAATCTGGCCAGACGATTACGGCAGATGTCTATTGTCAGCAACTGCAAACCATGATGGAAAAGCTAGCTGCTAAACAACCGAGGGTGGTTAATCGCTCTAGGCCACTGCTGCTTTATGATAACGCTAGACTACACACTGCACAACAGACGGCTACCAAATTAGAGGGGCTTCAATTGGAAAGTCTAAGACATCCACCGTACTCTCCGGACCTTGCCCCAACAGATTATCATTTTTTTCGAAATTTGGATAACTTCTTGCAAAGGAAAAAATTCAACTCCGATGGGGCAGTCCAAACCGCCTTCAAAGATTTTATTGATTCCCGTCCGAATGTTTTTTTTAGTAAAGGGATCGATGAACTACCTACGAGATGGCAAAAGTGCATAGATAGCAATGGTACATACTTTGATTAAATAAATATATTATAATAAAAAAAATCGGCTTTATGTTCCTCCCATACTAAACGCCAATTTCATATGTAAGGACCTAATATATATATTAATCCACTGCAAGTGAAACGCGAATTCTTTTTCTATCCGGATTTATGCAATTGTTTGTATTTGGCTTTATGTGGTAGTATTTTTTATTTTATTTTTACGACACATACGAGTACATATTTTGTTTTGCATTCATACGGCTTATTTGAAATAAGTAGAACAAAATATAAGGTACCAAAAGACTTATTATGCCTAAAGGCCGATTACACGGATCCACTCTATTAAATAATCTCGTATACCTTTAAGTATTTTAAGCAAGTGTTTTTAATGAACACTATGAAATTCATGTCTCATTATAATGCATTGACAAAAAAGTAATATATTTTTTTCTAAGAAAGGGCCTGTAGCTTAAATGTACCATTAATCGCGTCAAATAATCAAAGGAACAGCGGCAGCTAAGAGTAATCCGAGTTTGTTTCAGACCTCACCTCTCTTTCCACATTCCTTCTTTGGGTAGTCATTTGCGTTTAGCTTTCTAACTGTTACTGATATTTAACTTTTGTATCTAAATTACATTACGTTAATATCGTATCCCCAAATAAATCAGAGAATATATTAAGTGTGGGCGTCAACTCCTGCATCCACACACACATAACGACACATACATGGAACACCGGAAAATTCCGTGGGTAGAGCCGAACTTCTTCCTTCTCATTTTTTATATTGGTGATCATCGCCTACTCTACCAAAATACTTTTTTTATTATTTTTTAAATAGAGATGCGAACACGGAATAAATGTCAGATCAATATTCTTACTATTTTCAAACCAACCCTCGTGCTATGAAAATTGGACTAACTTACTGGTCTAGAGTGAGGTTTGAACCCACGAATTTTGGATCACAAGGCAAGAGTCCTAACCACAATTTAGTTAGTTTTGCTTTTAGAATAAATTACAACCAATATTATTTTTGTTATCATTATATATCATCATTATCATCAGATATTGATGAATACTCGTATATTGCTCAATTACATTACATATGTTATACCTATTTACATTTTTTGTAGGTACGTTATATAATATAAATTAATTGTTTGTGTTGTAACTACATAAATAATATTATATTGCCTCTCTCACTAAAAGCACCCGCTCGAGGCCGAAATAATTTAGCGCTAATCCATTAAAATATTTTCCCTTGTCTTTTTGAATTCGTTGTCAACGTAAAAGTCTTGTTTCCTGCCAAATTTATTGCCGGTCATAAACAAAGTTCATGAATGCAACAAGGAGGTATTAAGGAAAGACCTTTCGGAAAGACGATAGAAAACATAAATGCAATAGTCATTTCTGCGAATCAGATAATTTAATAGCTTAAGTGTAATTCTTTTAATAATGCTTTTGTGCATCGATTTTTTTCCGCAATATATATTTTAACTTCTGAATTAAGCTTTGTAATGATATTGTGGTGACGATTTAGCACACTCAATAATATTGATAATGAGTAGAACTAATTACATCTGATGATGAGAGAGACTGCTCCTCTCGAAACTAAAGCAGTAACAAAATAATTCAAGGCGTGTGTGGAACAAAGCACAACTTTGTGAAAAATAATTTAAAATAAATTAAATGAAATAATTCCATCAACAAACCTTTCGTAACTACCAGGATACAAACCCCCAGAATTTTGCTTTTCGAAAAACAGCGAAAGTATTTTACTGTAGTAATAATCTATGATTATGAACAATTTGAGAAGTAAATTACAAGTAGCTAATGTGCTATCATATGTTTATTGACACAATATTTTTTTACGGTCCAAAATACTTTTACTTGTATAAGCGGTTGGATCATACTTAGTTAAGTTTACTTAGAAAACCAACATGTTAAACATATTGAAACTAGAAAACCAAAAGGGCGTTAGTGATTATTTTTAACTTTACATGAGAGCAAAAGAATGTTCCGTTAATCTGATTTTGTCAATGCTTGTTTTATTATAAAACAATTTCCATATCTTTTAATAAAAAAAAAGGAAATTATTTAATAATAAAAATATTGACAAAACATTATTTTGCTCTCCTGTAAAGATCGAAATAATCAGCAACACCTTTTTGGCTTTCTTCCTTCGATTCGTAAAATGAAAGAAATTTTCGGACAAGGATATATCTTCTGGTTTGGGTCTTCTGGGGTATTATGCCGTGTTATTACGACCTTTCTGGCCGACATTTCGGATCCCATTGCAGGGTCCATCATCAGGGCTGATCTCAGCCATGCAATATGTAATGAATAACACGCAATAATGCCCCAGAAGACCCAAAGCAGAAGATTCTGAGTGGCCGTGAAAACCGAAGAACATTCTTAAGGACGTATCTTCTTTGTTCGAAAAATTATAAAATCTTTCCAAACATGTAGAAACCGAAGTCAGCGCCTAAAAGTACTTCTCAAATATTGATTAAATGCTTTGGATAAGTAAGTGATATACAGATTAAGTTTTGGTTAAAGCGCAAATATGGATTTAACTAAATCCATGTTTCAATTTTATTTTATTTTACCTCTAAGGAATTGGCGTTTATTAATGGAGATATTAATGGCGTTAATTAGAATTTAAATGAACAATTTGCAAACAATAAATTTATTTAAATGTTATTTATAATGAAGGTAAGTATAAATTTAATTATAAGAAAATAAGGAGATAGTTTATCGTAAGTTTTCATTATGCTTACGCTTTAATTACAATAGGTATTGCAATACCTGTTCTGTAATAAGTTTTCACAGTTTCTGAAAATATGAGCTTCATATGTTATCTGTTCAACTATTTTTAAACGTACGTATAAACACGAGTATTTTATTTTTTTGTATTGTAGTTAAATGATTTTTTTCTTGAGAAATTGTGAGTTATTGAATAATGTTTTATTGTACGTTTTTAATGATAGTTTAAATTGCTGCCTGTCTAATCCTCTTAACCGTTCTATATTATGTCATGTCAGTTGTTGCTTGAATGGATACATGGTTTTATTTATTATCTCTTTTGATACTTTTTTGTAGTGAAAAACAAAAACATGATAAATTTTCAAAAATAGATATCTCCGTGAATTAATTAAATTTTAAATATATGTGATAGATGTGTCATAGAGATGAAGCTGTTTTTATATCGGAAAGTAGGTGTAGAAGTTTTTTTTCGGGTATCATAGGGCTTACGACCTATCGTACGGTTGGCTAAAATGATCATTTTACACAAGGTAACGTTCATCTATTCTACCCATGATAGGCTATCACATGTACACAGACAAAAATTTTTGAAATTTGTATATTTGTTTAACTTGTTACATACACATTACACTCCTTGTTTCACATGTGATTTGTATTTTTACTACCACCATCTGCAGTCGAAAACTTTGTCATTCCCACAAACCATCTATATTTTTTGATTGGGGTTTTGAAAAGCAATATAAAATCCTATATAAAAACAGCTTTATCTCTATGAAATATCTATAATATATATCTTGATTAATAATGTCCCCCTGGGATAAAATCCAGTATTGTGTTTTTGAAAAATTTGAAAGTACTCAAAATATTCTGAATCCAATTTCAGGTCAAAATGAGATCTTAGTACTATTTAAAAAAAAACATTGTCTTCCTCCGCTGACATTGCGTTACCATACTCGGTGGGCTTAGGAATTCGCACAAATGATGATCGTGGCGCTTGAAATGGGGCAAAGGGGATGAGAGGAATCTGTTCAAGAACATTAGTAGAAATCGAACCAGTCGGCTTGATAATTTTACGTGACTGACCTGATGCCGCGTGACTGCCTCGCCACGTAATGCTTTTTGATTTCTATCGCTTTGTGTCCAAGCAAGCACTCATTCAGGCGGAAGTTTAACCACCATAATACAGCGTACGTCGTGTCTAGGCAGGTAAAAATTTAGTGTATATTATAAATATCTCACAGAGACGAAACTGTATTAATTATGGGAAAGTAGGTATAGAAGTCATTTGGGTGTACACAGGACTTATGACCTGTCTTTTTATGGTTGGCTTAAGTGATCACTTTACACAATTGTAACATTCGCCATTTCCACCCATGATAGAATATACCATGCTTATTCATTTTTTGGAAGTTGTATATATGTTCAAATTGCGTAGAAAGCTTTCATATATGAGTTGTAAGCGCCTTTTCCATGCGGCCTGTACAAAGCCATTTTCATTCCCCTAAATCCCCACAGATGTCGCTAATGAGAAAATCTACAATTGATTGCGGAATTTTGGAAGCAATATACTTTTTTTGTGTAATGAAATTCATCCGAATTACTTGCATTACACTAGGATACGCCAGGAAATATTATTTCCAATTTTTTTGTTAAATTCCTTTTTACCAGTATTTTATTATTATTATATATTTTATTAATCCAGCACTGTTCTGAAAGATTTGAACAAACTCAAAATATTCTGAAGGTAAAAATTTGCCTCAGTCCAAAGCATCCGAGCGTGCTGGCATACAATGAATAAAATTGAATGAATTGTGTATGGGCATTTTTAAGCTTCTCAGAGGACGGACTTTTGGATAATAATATATTATATTTCCTCTATTCATTAACAAAACACTATTTTAAGGGATGTTTATTAATACACCATGTGCGGTAGGGTGTATAGAATGGTGGAAAATGTGGGACGACTATTTAATACCTTTTCTTGGTATTAAATAGTCGTATTAAATAATTTCAAAAAAAAGTAACGAAAATCGATAATTTCCTTTATAGCAATAAAATAAATATCCTGTTTGGAATAAATTTGGAATAAATAAATATTGGAACGAAGGATACGTATATTATCAGCGCCCGTGCACCAACCACTCGGAATCGTATCAGAAAAATATACGGAGAGATGTAAATTGTTTTTGCCATAAATCTATATTTATTCGTGTAATTTAGAATTTTTGTGATAATATAGAAATATTTAAAAGAAAGAAAATATAAGGTAGGTACAAAGGTTTATGTATAGGAAATCAAAGAACTCCAGTTTAGATTTTATGGGTTCACTAGAAGAGATTTTGAACTATAACTATTGCTAAGAAAGATGAGGTATGGCAGGTAGAAAGGTTTATTTTTACAAAGAACTCCATTTGAAGTTAAATGGGCTTACAAGTAGAGATTTTCAACTAGAACTATTGCTTTTCATAATATAGATATCAAGTTCATTTAGGAAGATGCGCATATAGAAAAATATTCAGTGAAAACCTTGTCTTTTTACCACATATACCTGCGTTAGATTAGCTCACAAAAGTTCCGTTGGAAATATGTCGTTAATTTAGAAAATGATCATTTTAATTCATTCATTATATCAAAATAACAATTTAAGTTGAGTTTACACAATATTTTGTAAAATTTAGATCAAAATTTCAATTATTTCGGCGCCTCCTAAGTAAATTAAAAAAAACATGTACAATTATTCGATAAAACAGTGTGTCATCTATATCTGACTTTCGAAATCACTCTGCACAGTGCCATCAGTCAAATTCCGAAAAATAATGAAAAGTTGTATAGGTATCAGGATTAGAAGCAAAAGTGCCACGTTACATATGACGACTATACAGGACAAAGTATTGGATTATCATCTGGCAAACAGTATTTTGAAAGCATGTTTGTGTTTTAGAAGCTTTTTAAAAAGAATTTTTTTTTTTTTTAAATATCCGCTCAAGCTTCCAAATCTGTTACGACAAAAATTATGTAAATTTCGTCTTTTGCATAGTGACGCTACAGCTTCTATTTTCATTATATCAGGGTAATGACAATATATCTAAATTCATACAAGGCGAGGTAAAGCATAAAAACACCATCATTTTTTGACTTCAAATCATTCAAATTTAAAATACTTTATCAAAACAACGTAAAATATCTTTAATTAAGAAAAACCGTAAAAGTTTCACAGAGACGAAAGTATTTATATGGATAACGTGTATGGATGTCTTTATAAGGTGGCCCAGGACTTAAGACCTACGTGAACTAGCTTAAGTGATCATTTTACACAATGCAACGTCAACCAATTCCACCTTACGAACATTCGTATGTTATCAAATTTTTGAAAGTTGTATATAAAGTAATCACTTAAACCAGCTCATATAGGTCATAAATATGTAAATACCAATATATAAAGTCTACCATACTATACTATAAGTTTCAGAAATAGCTTCGTCTCTGAGATTTCTATAATTTATCTTAATTGATAATAATCCCTCAGATCATTCAAATGAAAATATTGTTTAAATATCTTTAATTTTAATAAAAGTACGAGTGAGGAGAATGAAGTCAGCGAGATAAGTATAGAATAAATAAAGTGTGCAATAAAGCATTTGAAGAATGGTAAGGCTGTGGGGTATTATAACGTTGCTGCCGAATATATCAAGGCTGGTGGCCCATTAGTAATATCGTGGCGTCATACACTCTTTAATTAATGTTTGAAGGAGAGCCACACCCCTTTAGACTGGAGGAGAGCAGTTACCATGCCTCTTTATAAAGGCAAAGGGTCGAGAATGGAATACGGGAATTACAAGGCAATCAGCCTTTTAAGCTCGGTTGGCATACTTTATGGAAGAATTTTGATAGAAAGAGTAAGGTCGATGAAGAAAGAAGAGGTATGGGACGTGCAAGGGGCCATTGTGGGTGAAAGAAGATGCATGGATCAGATGTTCTCTCTACAAGTGTTGACGGAAAAGTTTTTAGCCAAAAACCAAAAACTTTTCTGTGCATTTGTAGATCTGCAAAAGGCTTATGATAGAGTTATAAGAGGAAGGTTATGGTAGGTACTCTCTGGTTACAGGATGAATAGTAAACTTATACACGCAGTTGCATTTCTTTACAAGGAGAGTACTGCGTGTGTAAGAATCAATGGATCATTCGCACCATGGTTTGATATAACAAAAGGTGTCAAACACGGTTGCGTAATGTCTCCACGGCTGTTCAACTTGTATATGGATAATTGTGTGAAAGAACTGGAATGTATGAATGTAGGAGCGAAAATAAGTAATTTGATTGTATGCTGTTTACTGTACGCGGATAATGCAGTAGTAATGGCAAATAACGAACAAGACTCACAATGTTTAGTAAGCAGGATGTATGATGTATACAAGGAAAGTGACCTTATTATGAATGTGAACAAGTCAAAAATGATGGTATTCGTGAAGGAGGAAAGTAAGACAACGTGTGAAATACTAGTAGGCAATGAATGTTTGGAATAAGTAGATGAGTTTGTGAACTTGGGAAGTATGTTCGATGGTAAAGGGAATGTTGAGAAAGATATCGAGAGGAGAGTGACTACCGGGAATAGGATAAACGGTGCATTGAATGCAATAATTTATAATAGAAATATATCTACCGAGGTAAAACTGGCGGTACATAATAGAATTCAGGTACCAACACTGATGTATGGAAGCGAAGCCTGGAGCTGGCAGAAGAGGAACGAAAGTAGATTGAATGCATTGGAGATGAGATCCCTCAGACGTATGTGTGGAAAATCTATTTATGATAGAGAAAAAAATGAATGTAAAGCTGATCTTAGCATAATTAATAGAAAGAGAGGGTAACTGCCAAAGACTGCTTGACCAAATTAACCAGGTACTGGAAGATGGTCCCGTTAGATGTCTCAACAACCGGCGAGCTTGCATACGAAGATGTATGAATGTGGATGAGGCGAGAGTTGTGTTAAGACAGAAGAGTATGGCGCTCTATCCTCTCTGCCTACCCTCAAGGGGAAACGGCGTAATGGTAAGTAAGTTAATAAGTAAATAATTTTAATCATTTTTGTGTATCTTAAAATTTTCACATGTTTTATTTGAAATAAAAATAAATAGCAAATCTCACTGTAAACTATTGTATATGAGTCATAAAAAAGTTAAAATGTCAATTTTTGTCTCTTTATCTATATTTGAATTCATGAATTTTTGCATGAACCGAACAGCAAATGTTTATATCAATATAGGTAACATATATTCATATAAAATTTGGATTAAGTCGGACGATATTTAAATCATTCTGGTCAGTGATTACATTATTCTACTCAAGGTATATATAAGATTTTATTTAGAAGATTTAACGATTAACAAACTTATTAAAAATAAAATAATATAGTACCGAAAAAAATAATATTGAAATTTTATCTTTGAATCTAGTGCAGATTCAAATACAAAGACAATTTACTAAATCAATTAATTGGTTGTCAAGGCGAAATCGAAGATAGCGCTGTGTGTTTGTAGTTTTTGTTGACAATGTCCCAGCGTGGATCGCGCCCCCTCGTGGCGTATTTACCTTACCACATAATATTACGTTTCTCGTGCGAGATCATCAAATGCAGGGCAAGCTATACAGTTACTGGCAATATAAAAGTCGACGAGAATTACGTTTATTTCTAACAAATAAATAAAAAAGACCAAATTAGTGAAGTGAAAACTGAAAAAAATCATGACAGGAACGTCACTAAGACCACCAAGGTGAAGATTTTCAGAACACTAGCCTTCTTAATTTTCTAAATGTGTTCGAAACGTGAACACTAAGAGACCATTGTTTGATAATTAATAATAGTAATAGTTAAGCAAAAAGCATACATTTTGCGAAAACTGTCTTTTGATTGGTGGAAAAGGCAAAAATCTATGCTTTTTTCTTAACTATTACAACTAATCAAAAGTAAACAAGATAACGTGAAAATACGGCGCTGGCAGCTTACGCTGTGAGAAATAAGTTAATTAAATAATAAATAAGAGAAACAGGAATAAATTCTTAAAAAATTAACTAACAAAACAGAAAGAAAACAAAGCAGACAAGCTAAATAGTTAATAAATGAATACTTTGTGATTACGTGGGTTAACAAGAAAATAAATGGAGCCGTTTATTTTTTGTTTTACTTTTAGAATAGTATCCTATTCTTTTCTCAAAGGCGAAATATCAAAATTCCAACTAACCTGGTGCGCCTGTATCGTTAGCACAGGTAATTAAACATGACGAAAAAACACACACATTTCATTTAGACGGTCGGATCTGAAATGTTGAAACTTTCTCCGCGGCTTGTTCGCACTCACCGGGCAACGTTTGGCATTTGATGATTTTTTCACCGCCCCGCTGGCAAACCCTCGCGCTCGCTTTTTGCCGGATTCCAGCGGAGGGATCGCTGTTAATTGAATACACACATTGTGTTCGCATCGCAAGTTACAAACGCGATGAAGTTTCTTAATGATGCCGGCAACTGTTTGTATTGTTAGCGATTTGGTTGTAACGCATGAAATGTAACATGCCAGCGCTCAGAAGCACGCGCTGTAAAATTAAATCGCCAGCACGCACGGTTAACAACTTCTCGCCGGGTGGTTCTCTTCGGGGTAGTTCTCTAATAAATTTATTCATTTTATTTGTTTGTATTTCGTGAAGCAGCCACGCAAGTTTAAGTCCGTAGGATATCGTATGATAAATTTTAAGAGATAAGTTTATATATTTATTTATTTATTTATTTATTTGGGAAACCAACAGAAAAAAGTAAATATGAGGTACAGAAATAAATACAATCAATAAAAATTACGTGTCTCCCACAATTAAAGGTTGACACAGATAACACAATGCTAATTTTGAAAATTTAATTTTAACAAATTGATTAATTTAACAGATATAGATAAAATTCAGGTATAATAAGAAGGAAAAGTAAAAATAAACAGTAGTAATTAGTAATGCGTGTAATGTATATAATGCACATTGTCAGGGAGACTTTCAACGAGTTTCCAGTATCTGCCTCATCATAAGACGATTCTTTCATATTAAGTGTTTCGTCTATTATATTTTTTTAAATATAATATTTCGAATATTATATTTAAAAAAATCTTTAAATTTTAAGTTGATTTCATATGTATATTTGTTTTTTGAATTAATACAGGAAAATCTGTTTTATTTATTTTTTACGAGTTTTTACTCAATATATTATTATTTTTATCAAGAAAGAATTGAAAAAATAGAATGTGGAAAAATGTAACTAGGCAGTTCTTTTGTTTGTTTGAAAATTAATAAAAAATTAATAAAGGTATAAAAATAAAAATTATCTGAGGAATAGCCTCCTTTTTACATCATATTTCGTCGTAGCCACGTCTTTTTATAGTTTCGTATTTCTTTTGATAAAGCTATTTTTCATATAATTCTCCTTTGTAGCCTGATCGATAGAATAAAACCGTGTTGCAATCATCCTCTCGAACGAAATCAGAATTGGTGGTTTTAGTAATTTAGATTCGATCTTGGGAAGCGTTATTGTTAATCCGAAGATTAAACATATATTTCGTCAAGCCCGGTGTTGGAGAGAAGATTAAGTTTTAAAAATATCCATTGAAATCAAAAAGTTGATGCTCTTTAACCACTGGTATGATTTTGATTGATATTTGCTAAACCTATCTTTTACGAAAAACATTTTTAATTAGCACTTGATATAACCGCGTTAATTTGTGCCGCTCCGAGATCGCTTTATTCTAGGAATTCCGTCCTTAAGTTGACCTTTTTTTTTGGGCCAGCAAAACAGATGCGAGCGAAAGACGCATTCCTGTTTGGCGGCGTTAAAAAAATTATATTATTGCCCTAGAATAAGATTATTATTTTAGAGTAAGATAATGTTATGTTAGAATAAGATTTGTTATAGTGTAAATATTATTTCGTAACTAGTATTAGGTATGATAACGCAAGCAGTAGTTTACGAACATTGACTGGTATAATGGTTTTCGCGCCGAAAATATTTCCGCGCGAAATATATTCAGACGTATACAACCCCCGCGCGGGTTGTGAGTATGGAGAAGGGGTGCGCGGGGAGCGGCTCCAGGGAGAGCGATGTGCCTCGGCGCGGGCTGCGGCCGAGGGTTGTTCGACACAATACCCGGCCGAGTGCGGGTCGGCCTTTTCTTACGGGGGCGAATCTCCCGCCCAAGACGCCACTTGTTTTGTGTGGCCGCGACATTTTCCGCAGAGAAGAAGACGCGACGACGAGGATGGCCGCCTTGCCTCGGATGGCGGCCGGTCCTCCACGAGGAGTTCCAGGAGGAAGACCAGATGTCTCCCGACGATGCAACGCAGCGGCGACGATCGGCGGGACAGAGCGCGTGGCCTGGGATAGGACACCGCGCCCCCGCCAGATGACGGCGCGGATCCCGCGACCGACCCGGCAAGACGCGCACGGCTCGCGGATCCCGCGCTCGTAGCAAGCACGCGACGCGGTGTGCCAGGGAGCCACCCGCGGCAACCACGACCGCGGCTATGAGGGCCGCGGATAGTGAAATGTGTTCCGTGCAATAAGTGACAAAGACACGATAAACTATGTAAACCAGGACTGCTTGCGTTTAGGCTAGGATTAGTTTTAGGTTAGTGATATTTTTTTTAGTTGATAAGTCTAAAGATAAGAATTCTGTTTTAATTAAATAAATTGTTTAAATATTCAAATAGTGGTGGTTGGTGTTTTTAAATTTCCCGCTCCCCCTCCCTTGGCAAGTGCATTTTAATCTTGATATAGAAAGGACGCGAAGCGTCTCGCGGCTATCAATCCTGATTGATTGATGCGCGTTCATATCAATTGTCGCCCAAGCGTGATGGCTTCTTTTCTACGAAAGTAGAAAAGGATTGGAAAAATGGATTTCCAACGGTGAATTTTTTTTCGAATTTTTTTTTTATTCGTGTATCGACTAAATTATGAGAATGCGGTCGTACAGTAAAAAAATAATAAATTCGTGGCACCTAACGGTAAGAATTAAGATCGTGTTTGTTTTTTTTTTCTTTCGTTTCCGAACGTTTCAATTTTATAGTGGGTTATTTCGCGGCTTCGGGTTTTGCAATCGTAAGTGAGAACGGCGAATAGACCGCCAGCGCGGCGTCTATTGTGTTTGTGATGCGGCCCGATGTCGGTATTATTTCGCCGGATATTTAGTTAATTTATATTGTGATCGCGTGCGCGATTTAAATTTTTTTTGGGTAATTGCTATTTCGTACGAGGGGGTTATCGAGACGGGAATATAGATTTTTTCGGTGGTGTTTTGTGTACTGAACTATACAGTCGTCGGGAAGGAATTTGTTCCGGTGTCATAATGGCGTTGACATGGAACTGACGCAACGAGGTTGCAAACGAGCGAAGCGAAGATGAAAGGGAAGGTTACCCACGCAGGGGTCGAAGCGAGGACGATGTCCATGTGTTGGCGACGGGACCAACATGGAATCAACGGGTTACAGGGTATACAGATGTATACAGGAGACGAATTCTCTTTCCTATGAGGACGGAAGAGAATTGCGTAGACGATTAGAAGGACGAACTGTATAGTAGGGTACACATTAACTCGGGGACGCGCGTATTTAAAGTAATTTTTTCCCGCTCGAACGCGAGTTTTGTTTTTGAATTTTTCGTTACCAGTCGTTTATGTTGATTATCGATGGTAAATAGATTTTAATTCCAAGAATCACGCGATACGGACGCGTCAAAACAGGCGGGAGGCGGGTGATATAACCGCGTTAATTTGTGCCGCTCCGAGATCGCTTTATTCTAGGAATTCCGTCCTTAAGTTGACCTTTTTTTTGGGCCAGCAAAACAGATGCGAGCGAAAGACGCATTCCTGTTTGGCGGCGTTAAAAAAATTATATTATTGCCCTAGAATAAGATTATTATTTTAGAGTAAGATAATGTTATGTTAGAATAAGATTTGTTATAGTGTAAATATTATTTCGTAACTAGTATTAGGTATGATAACGCAAGCAGTAGTTTACGAACATTGACTGGTATAATGGTTTTCGCGTCGAAAATATTTCCGCGCGAAATATATTCAGACGTATACAACCCCCGCGCGGGTTGTGAGTATGGAGAAGGGGTGCGCGGGGAGCGGCTCCAGGGGGAGCGATGTGCCTCGGCGCGGGCTGCGGCCGAGGGTGGTTCGACACAATACCCGGCCGAGTGCGGGTCGGCCTTTTCTTACGGGGGCGAATCTCCCGCCCAAGACGCCACTTGTTTTGTGTGGCCGCGACACTTTCCGCAGAGAAGAAGACGCGACGACGAGGATGGCCGCCTTGCCTCGGATGGCGGCCGGTCCTCCACGAGGAGTTCCAGGAGGAAGACCAGATGTCTCCCGACGATGCAACGCAGCGGCGACGATCGGCGGGACAGAGCGCGTGGCCTGGGATAGGACACCGCGCCCCCGCCAGATGACGGCGCGGATCCCGCGACCGACGCGGCAAGACGCGCACGGCTCGCGGATCCCGCGCTCGTAGCAAGCACGCGACGCGGTGTGCCAGGGAGCCACCCGCGGCAACCACGACCGCGGCTATGAGGGCCGCGGATAGTGAAATGTGTTCCGTGCAATAAGTGACAAAGACACGATAAACTATGTAAACCAGGACTGCTTGCGTTTAGGCTAGGATTAGTTTTAGGTTAGTGATATTTTTTTTAGTTGATAAGTCTAAAGATAAGAATTCTGTTTTAATTAAATAAATTGTTTAAATATTCAAATAGTGGTGGTTGGCGTTCTTAAATTTCCCGCTCCCCCTCCCTTGGCAAGTGCATTTTAATCTTGATATAGAAAGGACGCGAAGCGTCTCGCGGCTATCAATCCTGATTGATTGATGCGCGTTCATATCACACTAATAAATATGTGAAAATTAGTAAAAATTAAACAAAAAAAAACCTAAAGAACAAGTGCTCAGTTGGAAAAGTTCTCTATAAAAGTTCAGAAGCAAAATTTTTTTGATGAAGATCAGTTTCACATTCTTGCTAGTGAAAGCGCAAAAACCCACCATCAAAAGCTCCGTTATAAATGTTTCTATCAATTTGATAAAAACTAGCACAAAATCATCGGCCTTCGCCAAAGGACATTCAAATTACATATTCATTGAAGACCGTACGCCTTGAAAAGTAAATAAAATGGAATTTAGATTATACGCTGTACAACTGAGAAATGTACATATGGAGACCTTTTGATTGTCAAAGTGGGCAGTAAAATTGATCTTTGATCCATATTCACATTATTTGAGATGTGAGGAGTATTATTCTGAATATAAAAAACAAATCTTTTATTAAATCGATATTTATTAGAATGTGACATTGTGATGATCCTGGTAGTTAGAGGGTCCTCGTCAAATGACGGTATTTTCTAGAGATGTTTTCTGTTATATGAAAAATATTATACAGTCGTAAAATAGTTGACGCGAGTTGAATTTACTATTATATATTATTACATTTCGATCTCCTACTCTTGGTCGCGGCTACCAACTGTGATGACCCAGGTAGATAGTAGGGCATCGGGTCTTGAAACATTTATAATAATTTAGTATAGCTCCTGGTCCGGCACCAGAGTTAGACAACCCATGGGGTGTTTGTTGAATATATAAGGCGAAGCAAATCTATAATACAAATCTTTCCATTGCATCTCAATGTAAATCATATTCTTATCACGGCTAACGGTGTAAGATGACCCTAATGTGGGTCCTACTAAATAATGAAGGTTAGTAAGTAGCAAAACGTCGCGTTCAAAATACAATATATTGGATTATTAAATATTTTATTATTCTAATATGTGAGCGCGCGCGATTGAGCGGCAGGATGCAACCGGTCGACTTCAACCATATGATGTAGCGATACAGTTGTTAAAAATTAAATATTCTATACAGAAATATTACTACTACTAAAATTCAACCTTTCATATGAAATAATGTTCTATACTATAGGAAAATACTGTATACGATAAATTAACTAAAAATACGTATTAACTGAAAATAATTAATATTAACTGAAAATTGTGCTTTTGAATGCAAAATTAACTAAAAATATTAACTAAAATATTTCTAACATCTTGGGTTTGCAGACGAAATTGATAATACCTAATGCCCTTTGCATTTACTAAGTATATTACCTAAATAGCCACAGCTATACCATCCTGTCCGTCAGGGACGAAACATAAAACACAGTTATACTCCTAAAAGTGCTACCTCTTACGCGACAAAAATACCTATTGCAGTCAGGCTATGAATATGAACTATTTCCGCCTCGTAATGGCGCCTGGAACCAATACTAAAAACCTTACCAGAAATAATAAATGCGACTAAATCTCGATAAATACAATATATACTATTCGTAATACGTCGTTGAATTGGCACATGATTCGTCTAATGGATGAAGGACCCCGTTGTGTATCCTAATAACTTCAAATTCTTTTATAAGAGCAGTGTGGAAACGATTGCATAATAATACGTAATATTTAACGAGTCTAATAATCTATACATTTATGTTACAATAAAATACGTTCACCAGAAGAATTCGTGTATTAGAAATAAAACATTTCCGTTTGGGGACAAACCAGTAGAATTGTTCGAAGGTGCAAAGGGAAAAATTCACACATATTAAATAACACTGAAATTAATCATTATAAACACTTTGTGTTAGCAAATTCTTACCTTGAATGGTTTCGTCTTAGACGTGCATGAACCTGTTCATATTAATTCCGTGGGGAAATAATACATATATTTGCTATCTACGAAATACGACATTTTTGAAGCGAAACTTCTTTATAAATAAGTAGATAAGGTCTCGGGGATGGTTTGTTCGAAAGGATTCTACAACAGCCCGTGAGTTTATATGAAATATTAGTTTCTTTGAATGCAAAATTTTTGTTTTAAGCCCCTAGCATCTCTGCTGAGGGGGGTTAAGGCTCCGCGCCCGCCTAAACCCGGTGACCAGCTTCCTAAGTGACTAAATGGCCCCCCTTGTTCCTCCGGAACTTACTGCATCCCGAGACTCTATCTCTTCTTTACGAGATGTAATCCTGTGACGCCTCTCTTTTAGGCTTATAATTGAGATGTACGTACTCTTTTAGTACGAGTTTCTGATGATGGGTGTTGTCTTGAGGCGCCTTTCTTTTAGGCCGGTGTTTGAAGAATCATGTACTCTTTTCGTACAAATTGATGACGACATTAGCCTCCTTTGCGTGCATAGTCAGCGATGTTACAAATTATTGTGCAATCTCATTATGCCTTTTCAGAGCGGCGTCCCACGATTCTGCATCTTGCAACATTTACTTTGGACAAATGTTAGAGTGTTAGTAACATATTTATAATATCGCAGCTATTCCATATGAGTGAATGGTTTTTATATTTATTCTGGCCCTGTCTTTCTTACAGAGGACGAAATAGAAGTTAACGTTTTCTATCAAGGTTTTACAGCATTCAAGCATGGAAATCCTTCCAAAGACAAAGGGAACCTTTTTGTTGGTTTAAGTAGTTTGCGCCAGATGAGGTTAGGTGGTCGGTTTATTGACGACCCCGAGCAACAAGGAGAGCCCCGCCTTTAAGGGACCCTGCAGGGGCTTGTGCGGGTTCCACGCCCAAGCAATCATCCACCCCTCAGCCAGCTAGGCTAACACAAACCAGATATCCCCAATCTTTATTTAGATCTCCCCATTCTGTCCTTTACTCGTCGTTCTGAAGCTACTTGTTAAGCCGAATATACCGAGGTACTCGATTCATAAAGAATTAGTTGTAGACCGAGTGTAATGATTGCGCAATACCTACGTAATACAGTAATTATTATAATGCTACTAAGTAATTCATATAGAAATCCGTGTATTCAATTTTTAGCATAAACGGTATGAAATTCGCTTTGCATAAAAGTACATCCGTTTGGAACGGAATTCTCGTACGATTTGAACCAATATCACACAAGCAGTCGTGATATTTAATGCTGTTACTCTTTGTGGCGGATCCTCCTTCTGGTGCTGCGGAATGGTGGAATCTCTATACTTCGCCGCTGCAAGACCCGCTTTCTCTCAAGCTGTAGTAGGACGGGCAGCTCCTTTGCTCGCAACTGATGATCTGGAACTCGGGCAGCGCTTCCGCTCGCAAGTCTGGTCTCGAACTGAAGGGCTGAGTATATCGTGTTCGCTCCTTTTATAGTCTCGATTGCACCATATCTCCGAAATCTTCGATTCGAAATAGAAGAAATATATTTTTGATGTCCATACTTGGCTTTTTTTAATATTATTATTTTAGGATTTTCTAAATTCATTAAATCTATATCTATGTCGACCATCACAACGTACTTTTAATCACTTCCACGTGAAATGATTTCGTAAAATTATATTTTGATGAATAATAAAATGTTGAAGGAAGGAAATTATCGTTAAATGAATAATAAAATTTTGAAGGTAATGGAATAAACTTTTAATTTATTTGATTTGCAAATTCATATATTTTAGAAATAATTATTATTTTGAAATGAATTTGAAATGAAATGAATAACAATGTCAACATTTCCAATTCATCGAAAGTACACATTGAATATGCGATAGATTGCTTAAAAGTTTTGAATCTTTCAATTAAATATATTTAATACGCCTCTCATGTATAGGAATTATCAAGAAAATTTATCACGAATAACTCGGTTTCTTTAAACACATAAATCAAACAAATTCTAAATTAACCAGTTTTTTCTAATAATTTAGTTAATTTGAATTAAAAATATCATAGTAATTGAAACAAATGAATAATTAATAAAAAAAATAGCCAAATTATCTTCAATTATCTCTTAGATTGTCGCCACTAAATAATAGAGATAATAAAGTTTTTTTGGGTTATATTATATAACCGCAGGTCAGTTTTTTATGTAGCGGAAGTTATAGGCTACATTTTATTTTATTTTGGGAAACGTACAGTACAATTTAAAAAACATATATATAATATCAAAAAAAATATTCGTTTAGAATGACCAGAGAAGTTTCCTCGAAGCTGGTAAAAAAACTAAATAAAAAACAATGATAAAGAATATATGATAAATAATAAATATTTCAAAGATTTAAATTATGATAATGCAAAAAATTGGAGGGGTGGGAAGAGGGAGGGAATGGTATTCAATTAAAGAAGTATCAAATTTAATTTTCAATAATCATAAATGAGATTACGGAGTTTCATTTTAAATAAAAGAAAATTGTCAGTAAAAATGTCTAGATTATTTGTAGAATTTAACAGATTGTATTTTGAGGTGGAACGAGTCACAAAGCAGTTTTTTAAGTAGTTAGTTCTAGCAAAGTTTGAGTAAAATAAATTATTTGAACGCGTTGAGTTGTAAAACAACTTAAACCTATTTTCTCTAATAAATAGGGTGAGTCAACCAAGTTATTCAAGATTTTATAAAGATAACACAGATCTTGTTTGCATCTTCGATATGATAGAGGGGGGATTTTATGGTAACACTCGCTTTCTGTGGATGAGTTGAATTCTAAACGGGAACGGAAATTTAAAATATTGAGAATTTTTTTTGGATATTTTCAAGTCGCTCACTGTATGTAGAATAATGAGTGTTCCAGACTACTGATCCAAACTCCAGTTGATTGCGTACAAATGAAAAATATAAAGTGATTAATGTATACGGTGATTGAAATGGGTTTGTCGTTCTGGCAATGAAACCAAGGAGTCGATATGCTTTAGCAATTACCGATTCCATATGTGGGATGAATGTTAATTTAGAATCTAAGATAACACTGAGATCCCTCACCTGAGTGTAGATGTTGAGTTGCTTATTGTTGAGATGATAATTATAGGATAATTTTTTTCTTTTTTGGAGAATGAAATCAAATGACATTTATCGATATTTAGGAAAAGTTGGTTATTTTTGCAGTACTTTAAGAGTATATTAATTTCATCTTGAAGCAACAATCAGTGGAAGACTTTGTCTCTTTGCAAATTTTTGCATCATATGCGAACAAAGATAATTCAGCATGCAGAAAACAATGCTTGATGTCATTGATGTAAATTAAAAATAAAATAAATGGGCTTTGCTTATAACAAAATCTGACCTATAATTAACAAGAAAATATTATATGAACAAAAACATACCTCCATTATTTTAAACCACACACACAACATAATTTAATTTTACATGTTAATCTACTAACCATAATAAAACATGGATAATTGAACTAACAAATTTACTCGCTAAAATAATATTGGATATTTTTTGATATGTAACGCTTTCACATTCGTAAATAACTTTTGTAGAGTACAGCATTGGTAAAAACTATATTTTAATACGTAGTTGATTACTTCAAAATTAAAAATAATCAAGGAAGACCAGACAATAATTATTGTCTGTACAGATGTGATGATGAGTAGACCGGTGTATTTTCGATGTTTATATAGATTAATTTTTTATAAATGACGAAAAACCAGTAAAAAAGTAGACAATCGTGTTGAGTGAATATACCTATAACAGAACACTTCAAGAATATAGTGCGCAAGAGTGTTTTTTTCTAGAAATAAATCGCATGAGTGACACTTGTCCATTGTAAACAACTCTCATCCTCAATAAGTGATTTAAATTTAATGAAAACCAATAAGTGGCATATATCCTTGACATTAACTTTATTATCTTATAAAATAACTAAAAACAATCTTCAAACATGGACCTACAAGAAAAAGTACTACAATACATGTCCAAATCTAAGAGTTTAATAACTGAATTATTAACAATCTTCAATGATCCTGTCAACAACTTCACAAAAAATCAAATAGCTAAAGTGACACCAAAGACCACAGACATTATGGGAACAATCGGAGAAATGGCAGTCACTCTCGGGATTGTTGCTGGAGAGCTACTTTGAAAAACCAAACAAACAACTCGTTCCCGCCACCTTCAGCCGAAAATAACGTATCAAGCATTTGTGATATGTTGTCCGAATTGGACGACAGAAAAACAAGGTCCCGTAATGTTTTTCTCTTCAACATCCCAGAAAGTGAATCGGAACTGACAGTAAAAAATATCGCAGATGACATTCAAAAATTTGCTTCATCCTTGGAAGGACTGGACAATTACTTTAATCCCAACGAAGCTTCAATACGCAGATTTGGAATAAAAAACCAGGAAAAATCAGACCGATCAAAACTACTTTTAAAGACTCAACTATGGCAAAAATGATATAAATGAATAGATCAAAATTGAAAAATGGCGCGAATGAAAAATGAACGGAAAATTTGAAGCAGCAAATGACCTTACGATAGTACAAAGAAATGAACTCTCCATGCTAAGGGATGAACTCGAATCAAGAACAAAAAAGGATTAACTAACTTAACCATTAAATACTTTAATTCCATCCCTAAATAGTGACCAAAAAATCAAAAAACCACAACTAGAAATATCTTCCAAGTGTAATGTGTATTGTCAAAATGTGCGAGGTATTAATATTAAACTGTTCGATTCTTGATTCTTTATCAACCAACATACAAAGTGTTAATTACGATGTTATCATAACTGAAACGTGGCTAAACCAGAATATAAAAAATGGCGAACTGAATTTCAATAATTTTGCTATCTATAGGTGCGATCGTTCTTCCTTATCCAATTTTTCTTCTCCATGTACAAAAACTAGAGGCGGAGGGGTGTTAATAGCCGTTCTAAATAAATATCGCTCAAGTATTATTAAAAATACTACTACCAACGTTGAACAAATTTTTGTACAAATATCTTTACCAACTCTTTGTCTAAATTTGTGTGCTGTGTATATTCCTCCTTGTTCGAACAGTATTGTATATGAAAACCATTGTAGTGCATTGGAAAACGATAGAGTTAAGTATCCCAAAATAATTGTGGCAGGAGACCCACAATTATTTTGGCAATCTCTCTAATTTCCAATGGGTATATGACGATGATGGAAAGCTCGTCGTTAATCCTTCAGAAAATGTAAATGAAATTGAAATGCTAAATATGTCTTCTTTTCTTGACATTAAACAATATAATGGTATACCTCAAACATAAACAAACAAAAATCATCGAATACTTGATTTAGTCTTTAGTAACATTGATCACCTAAAAGTTGAACTGTCTGTTGACGAGATATTACCTACAGACTCTCATCATCCACCGTTAGATATAACATATGATTTAAAAAAGGAGGTTAATATAAATAGTGAAAAATGTAAAAGAAATTTCAAAAATTGTAATTATGATGAAATCAGAGATGTTTTAAATGTGCATTAAAGTGCATTGGAATTTGATATTTCTACGTGGAGATGTAAATGAACAGGTAGAAAATTTTTACTCTGTAATCTATGAAATTTTTGACGAATAGAGAATTATAGAGAAATCAGATCATCTACTTACCCTAACTGGTTCTCACAGGAATTAATAAGGTTGATTACACTCAAAAAACAACATCATAAAATATACAAAGAGACCATGCTAGCCAGTGATTATATGAATTTCAGCAAAATTCGAAGAGATTATTGCAATTTATCTAAGCATTTACGGACACAATATCTATCCAAAATTGAGGAACAGACTCCAAAAAACTCCACTTCCTTCTTTAAATATGTAAAATCACTTAGAAGCGAGTATTAATATTTTCCAAAATCCATGTATTTAAATAACTAGTGAGTTGATACCCCCAAAACAATTATAAATCTTCAAAATCAAATTAATTAATCAATTAGAAAGACAAAAAAGAAAAATCTCATTCATGAAAAAATATTAGGTTACTACTGGGATTCGAACCCAGGTCACCTCCTTTCCGGGGCCGGTGCTCTGACCACTAAACTATAACAACCCTCTATGTTTCCGTGAATATATCGACATTATATGTAGTTTTTATTATCATTAATTGATTAATTTTTATTTTTGTCCATAGAGGAATCCACTTTTTTGATACGGTAGTTGAAATTTCTTTGCAATGCCACCGCTAGATGGACGCAAGAATTAATTGGATAATTCATTTTATTTGGACATACATTTATACAACAGATATTATATATATTTATGAACACATTCAAATTTGTGAAGTTGTAATTTCTCAGCCTCTCTCTTTGCTCAATTTCAAACCTTCAAACCTCTTTGCTCAATTTTTCAAATCAGTGTACGATAACTCAGCACAAGCATCATCGTTTTCTGATCATCATCCAGTAAACAACGCTTTTTATATTCCTAAAGTAGAGTTCAGTCCATCGGAAGTGGTAAGAGAACTAAGAACATTAGATGAAAACAAAGCCCCAGGTCCCGATAAGATACCAACAGCCTTTCCTAAAAATTTTCATAGAGAATTATCATATATTTTATCCAAAATATTTAACTTATCTATACAATCGGGCTTTTTTCCAGAGGTATGGAAAACAAGTTATATAATTCCAGTTTTTCCAAAGGTCCAAAGGTAACCACTCAGAACGAATAATAACGAATCATTGACCTATTTGCATCCAATCTCTTATTGTTAAATAAAATTAAAATATACCTGTTTAACATCATATAACCTCTGCAATATGGATTTATGCCTAACAGATCAACTCAAACTAACTTACTCGTCTTCTAGCGGATGTTCTGGATGCATTCAAAGCACAGTATATATATATAAATTTACGAATTCTGTTTACTATAGTATATATTTGTTCATTCCATTTTAATTGTTGATCTATAATAACACCTAGGTACTTTGTAGATATTGTCATTTTTTGATTGTTGCAGAGTATGGAGTCACAGTTTTCTGTAACAAAAACTATTAATATTTGAACATAATAAAACTTTTTAAATTTCCGCTCGCTTTTTGGCTAATCGGGTAATAATTATAATTTGTCACATAATAATTAACAATTATAATCAAAATATGTATTTGATTTTATTTTACAAACAGTCAAAAAAGGAAGGCAAATCGTATAACCGTAAGTCGTGTCTTTGGTTCCTCGATGAGAGAAAATTAAAAAGGTTTTTATTAATGTATTTTTTTTGAGATTAATATTTTGAGAACTGTGGTTGACTGAATATTTTTTTGAAAATACATTAATTTATACCTTTGTATTACGTTAGCAAAAAAATGTTTTCTAAAATAAAACCCTCTATAGAAGAAGTTTGAATATAAAAACTATAAATTATAAAAGTCTCACAGAGACAATGGGAAAGCATGAATAAAAGTCTTTATTGGGTGTCCACAAGGCTTACAACCTGTCTTGGCTGGCTTAAGTGATCACTTTATACAATGTAATGTTTAAGTTTCTACCCATGATCAAACACATTAATTAATGTGTGTGATAGATTGTTCTTGGGTTACCCAATTAAGACTTTCATATATTATTTCCAATATTTGAATATTAGCTTTGTTTTTTCGGGACATCTTTAATTTATCTCAATTAATTGTTATCCCTCTGTGGACAAAATTCAGTAATTGTGTACTTTAATTTTTATAAATTTATTAAAATAGAAAATACTAATAAACATATTATAAAAACTATGTTTGATTGATGTGTATTACGTAGCAACATATGACGTAGTCAAGAGAAGAAAGATTCTCCGAGTCGGCCTATGTCAATATCAAATTGACGTCAAAACCTCCATGAGGTTAAGTCAATAAAGTTAAGTTTAGCCTGCTTTTCTAAAAGTTTTATATAGTATGCTAAAATTTTTACTGTGAAGGGTATTCTCTAGTAGGCACTCGTATATTTCTCTCATCCGCCGAGAGGTAAATTATAAATGTTTTCACAAAACGGAGTGCAATAAATTTCTGGCGTATGCGGTGTTGTGCCCAGCGTGCTGTTTTACGCTCAATAGAATAAACCTTTCATTGATTTACATTCGTTCATTCAATGTTTCGTGTGTACATAAAGTATATGAAATTAACAAAATTACAAATCAAAATTATTTTGAATGTCATAACCATCACCATACGTTTGTTTTGAGTAATAATACGAACATAACTTTTGTGACAGATAATTACTACAAATATAATTGTAGAGTTCTAACAAAAAACATTTATTTCATAAATATGTGGTGAAGGGAAATTTAAAACCAATATCATCATCTTCTTCATCCCCTTATTCTAGTAGGATCGGAAGCCCAATGACTCGACTACGTGCTTCCATAATCCCCTGTCTTGTGCTTCTTCCTTTGTTGCTTCACCCAGCTTTACCTGGGGCGATCCGCTGGTCACCTCCCTTCCGGGGTTACCAAGAGGATTAATTGAAGAAAATTCTTAGCACTCGATCCTCTGGCAAACTAACACATGTTCAAGCACTCTCATTTATGATTTCTCTGAATGAAGGAGTAAGAGTTCCTTGCCGGCACTTCTCACTCTGTCCATCAATGTGATTCCCCCTACCCCCCTTACAAAACTCATCTCGGCAGCCTGGATTCTTGCTGTCATTATCTCTGTTAGGATCCAAATTTGATGGCCATATATCAAGGTGGGCTTGTACATAGATTTAAAAGCAGTCAGTTTTGTCTTGATATTCAGCTTGGATTTTCTTATCACCACACTACACAGAGATCATAGAATGCCGGCCGCAGCTTTGATTCTCTTATCTAATTGACTCTTCTGTCTCCCATTGCTATAAAATTCCATCATATTTAAATTTTAATTTGTCGACTTGCTATGATTATATATCGTGTTTTAACCCTGTAATAGCAGAAATCTCTGTGCATTTTAAAATAGTTCCCAGCCCCTAGACTGGCTTAATATAGATTTCTTATGGTGGTCGTCGATAGAAAAAGGATTCGACATGAGAATTGTAAAAAAACAGTAGTCTGATAATTTTAAATAAGAAAATATAATAATAAGTCAACAAAATATATTTGTATTACACGCTGTACTCGTATGTCAAAATATAGTCCCTTCTTTAAATTTCACAAATTCACTTACCTTTTCACAATTTTATAAATAAAATAATTGAATAAATTATGAATTAAAAATACTAAATGTTTTGTGAGCGATGCTCCCTTAAATGTGTAGAACCTTGTAAATATATAGATATTTTTTTATATTTTTTATCCTGAATAATAAAGCATAGCTCCCGAAATATGTAGATTTTTAAAATATATCTACCTACCATATATTTTAATTAAATAATAAGGCATACTTTAAATATTTAATTTATTAAATTTAATGATTTCATTATTTTATAAATACCTATCACTTCTATCTTAAATTAGATTATGTTAAAATATCATGAAAAATATTTTTTATGTATTTATTAATTATCTACCTCTTTTTATTATCAAACTTTTCTATTTCAGCAAATAACAATCAAATATTCAATTAAAATAATAGGTATATGATATTAGAAATCAATGTATAGATGTTCGCGTAATTTAGTTAAAGTTAATTAAAATTTTAGAGGTTATGCTTCAAATAACAAACACAACCATAGCGCTTTGTAAGACCGAAAAAATAAAACTATACACGACCCTTCAAAGATACTTAAAGCCAAAGCTCTCACAAAACAGTTTTTCATATTATGCTTTTATGCATGTAATAAAAACTAAAGCTCTTTATAAAAGCTTATAAAAGCGACGGATAAGCATAATAACTATGAATCTTTGTTTGCTAGGAAAAACTTTCACTATTCCTTTATATGCTGGCGAAAAGGATTCTATAATTAATTTTATTTTAAAATGTAAGTGAATTAATGATTGAGAAATAATACCAACGTGATAGAATAATGAATTGTTTATCAAAAAATTACTTACCTAAGTATACAAATTTCATTGCAAAAATTTACATATATATTTTGTAAAAAAACAATACACGGTTCTTTTCTATTAGTATTCTTTAAACAAATAAATAAATACTACTGTAAAAAAGTAAATAAATACTTTAATACGAATAACATTAATTAATCATCAAATATTTTACCTTAAATCTTAAATATACACATCACATATTATCTAAACTGTATTTCACATTAAGATATTATTCTTTTGTTATTTTATCTGGTCTAAAATTGCACTGTACATTATAAATATTTGAGATATGGACTGAATAAAAATGTCTCTGTATAGTTTTCTGGGATATTCTGGCGTGTATATGTGACCTCTCCGGCCAACGTTTCGGATCTCATTGCAGGGTCCATCATCGGGGTTGATATGATTATTTGGATATGGACTGAATGTCAGTCTCGTTTTATGTATTCTTCTTGTATCATATTCGTCCTCATGTTGACTTGCTGCAATGTATTACCGCCAAAAAAATAAAATAATGTATGGAGTTCATATTCCTATTCCATTTTTGTGGACATTGCACGAAATGCGAAAATGCCATCAACAAATCTTCTGTGTATAGTTTTCTGGGATTTTCTGCCGTGTATATGTGACCTCTCTGGCCGACGTTTCAGATCCCATTGCAGGGTCCATCATCAGGGCTGATGTGATGAGTGTGTGTTGAAGGGTAGGTTAAGTATTGCATTGCAATACCGTACCGAAGTCAGGGTGTATCCAAGTTTGTGTTAGGTTAAGTACTGGATTCCGTGTCGAAAGCAGGGTGTGTATTTCTTGATGTAGTGTTTTGTGCTTCCGTGTCGAAGATAGGTGTTGTCAAGAATTTCTGTAGCGTTATGTCGTTGTTTTTTCTCACGTCAGCCAGATAGGTCACATACGCAAGGCAAAATATCCCAGAAAACTATACACAGAAGATTCTGATCGGCCGTGAAAACCTGACAACATTTTTGCCATTGACAAAATTCATAATTATAATATGAATAATACCTACATGTTTTCATTTAGCTTCACTTGTCTGCTAGCGAAAAAAAAAAGTAATACGTATTTGACCCACTTCCTGAACAATAATCACTATGAAATTTGGCACAGAGACCTGGCTTTTCCTGATGACAATAGAATAATCATTCATTAATTTTATAAAATAATTTTTATAAAGGTATTCAAAAAATATTTTAAATAAACTGACGCGTTATTTTATCGAAAATTGTACACGCCGGTGACATCTATCGGTTTATGTTATTTTCAAGTGACATTTTAATTTTAAGGTTAATAATATTCGAATATCGGTTGTATGCATTGGTTGATTGTATAGTACAGGAAATATTAATTATAAATACGTTTAAATATCTATACTAATCAATTTATTTTTGTTAATTTAAGTACACTTGAGTTATAATTTATTATTAGATTAAACGTGACAAGTAAAAAATAATATTATAAAAAAATAAAGACATGTTTTTGTAAAAAATGATTTAAAAGGAGATTTTTTCGTAACAGATTCAGTACTAAGAGCGATCACAGTATATAAATGCGTATGTCAATAAAATCAAAAGCGTGGTCGCTTTTTATTAAACCCAATAATTGTTTGCGCATTTTACTTTTAATGTATCATTTTTCTGGGTGTGAACAAAAAAAATTACCCTACTTTTTAATTTTATTGACATAAGCACATGTTTATTGTATCACTCTTAGTACTGAAGTTGTGAAAACAAATGTTTTTTCCTTTTTAGTATTTTTTATAAATGCAATTTTTATTATAATATTATTTGATAACTTTCTCGAAATAAATCTAAAATGGCAATCATATAGGGTGATTTTAGTTCCCAAAAAAGTTATTATACTTTTGTATTTTTCTGTTGATACGTTTATACTTTCTTCTTCAAAAACAGCAAAATAATTTTGTGGTGATATTATTAATATAATTAATACAAATAAACATCGTTTTCACCACTTTTGTATTGAAAATATCTACTTGTTTCAGAGCCCATGGCCCCTTCGTCAGGATACAATTATATAGGTAGGTACTAACAAAATTAAAATTTAAAATCCAAGTATAAACAATCAGAATATTAAAAAGTTATGTATGGAAAATGAATAACAATAAAGTACCTACTTAACTTGAAAATAAATTTAAAAGATAACTATTTGTAAAGAGGACCTGGTTATTTATAATATTCAATTTACTATTAACACTTTTTTTAATTTCTAATTTATGAAACTGTGATTCTGTTTAATTTGTATGTAAAATTGTAAACCCTTATTAATATCAAAAGAATGATCCATAGCCAAAAGATGGTAAGAAATACAGAATAATTATTTTTAATATTTTGATTGTCTATACTTCGATTTTTAAATTCCTAACAAAAGGGCCATGGGCTCTGAAACATGTTGATATTTTCAATACAACGGTGGTGAAAACAACGTTGATTTTTATTAATTATACTTTTATTTTTGTTTATACTGCTTGAAATCATGATACTTTTTTTAATTACTTTGACAAACATTATATTTTCTTCTAGAATCAACATTTTTTGATCTTTCACGATATTCTCGTATATTCGGGTAGGAGAATATCGCAGCTCGCATCCGTATTATTCAAGAACTTAATTTACGCGACTGTCATCCAATACAAGAGTTTGTTATTTACTCTGTCAATGAAATAGAGTAATTTGATATCACCGGCGTCGGCCTCGTTAGGGTAGCATATGCGGTGCTGACAATATAGCAGGACGCAAAACTAAATAAAGTACAGTTCAAAAAATTCTGGAACAAATTCAATACGGCTTGATAGATGTACTATAGCTGCCAACTCGTCCACATATGAGACTTATTGAGATTGGACTTATAGAAAAAGCGCCATTCTTCTACTGAAAATAAATTGAACATTTATTTGGATAGATTGTACAGGATAGGAAAAAATTCAAATACGAATAGAGCAAACATATTTCGCCATCAAAGTGCGAGTACAAAAAACTTCTCAGACAATGTTGAAGCGATGGAATAATGAAAAGTATATTTTATACCACAGTTTTTTAATTATATTTACACGCAGTATCCTTTTCATAGATTTACAGCTCAGCGGAACTTCTAGAGTATTTTCTTAGCGAAGAATAAAAAAAAAGTAACCCACAAAAACCAAGTTTTTATTATACTCCCTTTCTTTGTAAAATATAACAACAATTAAAGACGAATTAAAACATATAACACAACACTAAACTTGCAGTAATTTAATATATTTCTAAAATGTCAGATGTTTTGAGCTTTGATAAGACACTTCAAGCTTTGAAGATTAAATTCTAAAAATATTTAAATCTATCAATTTAGATTTTCGAAATTCGTAGTGAAGTACCTATTATGTATACCGACGGAGTAATTCAAATTTATAAAATATTCCGCGACGTTATCGGGCCGCCGTTGCTAGTAATCAAACTTTTGTAATGATTCCAATTTGAAAAAAATATAAAAATTTCTAAAAATCCGTAATTTTACTATAATTATTTTTTTTAACGAAAATTTGATAGATCTTCTTGATCGTCGTCACGAGTCTACTTGCAAAGTTTCAGCTCGATTGGATCACTGGAAAAGGATTAAAAATCGATCCAAAGTTTTTTCGACGGCAAACCGATACAAATTATTATTTAACCACGAAAAATAACTAATGATAGTAGTTTTCAGGTTGTGTTTAGGTACATAGAGACGGAAAGGTCCTGAATTACAATTAATAAGTCAGTTGACTATCCTAGCTGTACAGTTCAGGCATCCTAATCCATATATTGTGTCCTCGGTCAGATTTTTGTATTAATATTGTAATATTATTTATCTTATCTGCACGTATCTTATTTCTTACGTGTCATCTTAGTTTTTAAATATTTTAAATAATATATGTAATGTATTTGCGTGACGTCTGTCTGATGAAGGATAGTGAAGGAAGGCATGAAACAAAGAGAGAGTGAATATTAAAAAGTGCGACGCTCCATTTTGCGAAATCTTCTTACCACGCAGCCACCGTCACGTCATCTTTGTGCCTTATTTGTGTACCGAATTACTGTCGCAGGAATATATCCTAAATCTAATATGTAAATCTAAAATATCAAAAGGAATCCGACGTGTTCCGTTGGACTCCCGCAGCATCAAGGTTCCTCCACTCACACTAGAAAGAGAACATTAAAATACACAGAGATATTATTTGTAAAACATCAATATTCCTGTCTAAAATCAAGCAGCCACGACCTAATATCAGTATTTATTGAGTTATGCAACATCAAAGTTTGCATTCTTTTTCAATATTTCTGATTTATTTTTACAAAACGTTGAAATGTCATTACAGTAACTTATATATACATATAAATATATATATATATATATATATATACAAGTTAAATAAAATGATAAAAACTATGCAAAACTTCAATTGGATTGTTTTCCAAATGGAATCGGAAGATTTTTACTAGGTGTGTTATTTGATTTGTATTAACCCATTACAGCATAGCGTCCGATAAATCGGACGCAAGTAAATTTAATATATTTGGTAGAAAAACTAAATGATTTGGTAGTTTCTTTGTTTTGAACGATAGTTCAATATTTTTTTTATATTGGGAACCCCATTTGAAACGGTTAAATACCATATTTTGCTTGTTATTTGTCATTTTCGAAAATGGCGGATCATGGTCGGGCTGTTTTAAGAAAATGGTTAGCATTATTTTGTTTTTCTTGTAATACTTACGATAAAAATTTTTTAAAAATGTATAATATTTGATGAAATAATGTGTACCTATGTAAAAATAAGCTTAATTTTATGTCAAAATTGTTACTTTGCTTCTTATGTATGTGATTTTGATGCCGTCCGATATATCGGACGTTATGCATAGCGGGCTCTAAGGTTTGGTGTTTGATAAAATAATAAAAGACAACTTTTACAGCTTGAAGGTGCACGAAATTTTATCGGCTTTAGAATGCGAAGATGACAATGATACCGCGGTGAACCTTATTTACGTTGAGCCACTTATTGAACGGAGTGGTCAGGCTACGGATGAGAACAGTGACAAGTCTGACGATGAACATGATGCCAACCTAAGCCATTTGGGACGCACATTGATTCAAAGTAGATGTGATCTACAACGATTACAAGCAAAGCGAGATGATGCTATCTATGCCGTCAGTATCTTCAGGTATCCAATCATCAAATACTGAAATTTTGCAGGCACCTTCATCGAGTGAAGAAAGCGATTATGAAGATAATGAAACACTTTCTTCTCTAAAAGCGCGTAATAATCCACCAAAAAAGTCTTAGGCTAAAAATAAAAGAAAAATATTATGGAAAAAACAATTACCTAACTTCACATGCCCATAATACAGCACACAACCAGCATCAGAAAAAAGTCAAAATTGTCAAGACCCCTTAGATTATTTCAAGCTCTTTTTTCACAAAGATTTAGTAAGACACATTGTAGACCAAACAAATCTTTAAGCGGGTCAGAAAAATAAAACTTTGATGATTACAGAAGATGAAATTTACGTTAATTTCGGTGTTATGTTGTTGTCGGGCTATGCCAAGTTACCAAATAAAAGACTGTATTTTTCTAGAGATAATGATGTGCCGAAAATTCACGCAGGAAATATAAGATATAACAGATTTGAAGCGATACTCCAATCCTTACACCTGAATGATAATACATTATTATCAGCTTCTTCTGACAGGCTGTGTAAGTTGCGTCCACTGCTAGATAGTCTGGGTGAATCTTTCTGAAAACACTATGGATTATATGAGTATTATAGCGTCGACGAAAGTATGATCCCATACTATGGAAAACATTATGCCAAACAATTTATTAGAGGAAAGCCGATAAGATTTGGCTTCAAAAATTGGGCTATGTGTGCCAGCACTGGTTATATGGCGGCTTTTAGCGTGTATACAGGGAAAACTGCAGAAAAGAAAGATTTCAGATTAGGCGGGGATGTAGTTCTCACTCTAATAGAGCTCGGAAAGTTACCAGCCAAAGTGGCATAAAAATATACTTTGACAACTTTTTCACATCTTTGTCATCGAGACATCTGCGAGAGTAAGGCTACTATGCAACTGGCACAATACGGGCCAACCGTGTTGAGAACTGTCCGCCAAAAGTTAGCGGACAGTTTTCTAGCCCTAAAGAAGTGTATGGTTCCGTTGTGCATAGCGTCCGATATATCGGACGGGTCATAAAATCATAACTACGTATATATGCTATGTTTTTTACTAACTGGATCTTTTATATGACCCCAACTGTCCATTATTTAACATAAAAATTAAATTTAGTACTAAAGCAAACTTTATGCAGTAATGGGTTAAAGAGAATGAATATTTATAATTTTTGTAGTTACTGTGTAATAGTAATCCAACTTTTTCAAAAAATAAGTCAGAAATATTTTTAAAAAAATGCAAACTTAGATGTCGCATATCTCTATAATTGTTGATATTGGGTCATGGTTGCTTGAATATTTTCGACTCGTAATTAAAGCATGAATGTATTCCTATGAGGTTATGAATGTTTTCCAAATATAATATAATAATAAATAATATTTATATAATATAATATTTATCTGTATAATATTTATCCTCCATGGACCTATGGAAGAAATAAAGCGAAATAAGAATGTATTTCAAGAAATAAATATTAATAATTATGTTTTTCGTAATATGAAACGTTTTTTAGATGTAAAAATACTTAACTTGAGAACATTTAAAAATTTTCGCGTCACTCCGGGATTCCGCGAAACACCACTGGAGAAACGCTGCCTTCCTATAATGTGTCAACCCTATGTTTTCTTATTTTTAAAATATAAAAATAAAGTTCCATACATGAACTGTATATCAATATTTTACAATAGCAGTTTCTGTTAAAAAAATGTAATCCTATATTAAATTGTGCTACAAAGCCAGGGTGCGATAAAATGTGCCATATATAAAAATGTGATACAAATACCAGCAAAAACCAATGCAAATATGCCGGATTCGTATGAAATTGTACAGTCTGCATTTATTAAAATCGACGGATTTCATATTAAAGCCGTCAAAGATACATGACATCTTTATTATTATTTTTTTATTAGTTTTTTTTTCATTGCCAGCTTCAAAAATTAATCATTTCCAATGTTTTTTTTTAAACATTTAAATATTAATTAGATGTAGATCCTTCGCTGTGATCGTGATTGTTTCAAAAAAGGGGTATGCAGTGCGTAGTTTGGCCAATACCAGTATTAAAAATAACAAAATCGTATGAAAAGCAGCAGGCAATGGGCGATAGTTATAAATAATAGCCGCGCAGCGACCAATCTCGGCTGCGCAGTGAATGGTAATGGAACCTACCTCTTACACAGGACCGTCCTTAAAGCAAAAGCTTCCATATCGGTCCTACACAATTGCTTCCAGGTTAGCATTTTTTTCAAATAACTAGCAGGACCGTGCTGCTCCGCACCAGTCGTATAAACTGTTACAAAGCGGCATGACCGCTAGCACAGAGCCATTCACTGTCCCTGCTTTGAGATATATTTATTATTGCTTATTATTATTATTATTATGCTTATTATTATTACGCTAATTAATGATGGAATATTTTTAACAATACGTAGCGATTGCCCATGAAATACAAACGAGAAAATATGATAATATAATGTGGAAAGCAAATATATAGCAGTAGCACAATACTAAAAGATAAATATTATACCTATAAAGTAAAAAGCAAGAATATAGCAAAAGCAGAAGCTTAAATGTTGACGTCTTTATTAAATACAAAAACTAACTCATTAAAACCAAGTTTTTATTATACTCCCTTTCTCATTTACTAGTTGAAACAGGTTTGGTGCTTACCCAATGTGTTTATCTCGAGTCGGGCGACGCTACGAAAGGGAGTAATAAAAAAATTCAAAAAATCCATAATTATACTATACTACCTGCAAAGTTTCAGCTCGATTGGATCACGGGAAAAGGGTTAAAAATCGATCCAAAGTTTTTTCGACAGACAAGCAAGCAGACGCTACGGGTTAAAAGAAAGTGAGTAAAAATAAAATACCTACATGACATTCAAAAGAAAAGAACATATGTAAAAAAAAAAACAAAATAAAGCAAATAGCAAATGGAATGGACGCCCAACAATTCCCAGGGTCGCTTTTGCATTCGGGAGGGTCGCGCAGCTGCCAGTATAGCCGATAGCCAATTGCAAATTGGCTATCGGCTATACTGGCAATTCCACGTAGCGAGCACTAATGGCCAAGCAGCAAGCAATCGGCGACAACTGATTGCTTAACTGCTAGTAAGAGTGTATGTTAGATAATTATTAATAGGAAGTATTGTGTTCTAATTCAATATAAAAATAGTCTACGCGTATGCTTAGCTTAAGCGGTTTTATAGCGGTATCTATCTAACTACTATCAAAGAAAATCTAGAAATCCACGTTTACAGAAATGTAGGTAGCTGCCAAAACGGGTGAAGGATTTCTAGAATAGTATAATAAATCAGCATTCTCAGAGGTGAATTAATCTTTTCTTAGCGGAGTTTTCCGAACAGAATTTCCGGTATATATTACAAACACCTAAATATACTTCTCGCACCTCCAGGATTAATCCCAGCTTAAAACTTCCAACCGCCGCGCTGTGAAGCCTTTTTGATGCCAACACTTTTTCTAACACTTTATCCCGTTATAATACTCGTTCCGGGCGTTTCCCTGATCAGATATTATCTCGGAAAACGGGGTAATACGCAGATAGCTAGTAACTGGTCGTACAAAAGAATTATGGAGAAATATACGCTAGGCTATGTATAAATAAATAGACTTCATTATTATCCTACTTCTTTCGTAATCGATAAAAATGCTTTCTGTATAAATAAAATAAAATATTTATTACGAAATCCTACTACAAAAATATGTGGTTAGACAATTATTCGTTTTTTGAATTTGCGAATCATTTTTAGAATATGATCGTAAAAAAATATGTTTTTCTATTTTGTACTTAAACATTTTGGTCCTGAATATTTATATATAATCAAGAATTTTCAAATATAAAGTAAAAAAATTCTTAAAGTATTTCCAATGACCATGAAACGTACGATTAATTGACTAACCATCACGCCGTTTCTCGTAAGTGTTGGTAGAGAGGATAAAACGCCACAATCTTCTACTCTGGTGCACATATTTTACTTAAAATACAACCAAACATCTTTTAGTACAGCCATCCTCAATATTTTATTATTTTTTTCTCTGACGCCCTCTGTTCTTGCTGTCTTCATCATTCGCTTTGTATGTTTTCTTTTCCATCCTCTGTAAGGTTATTGCAATTAACCAAGTTTAAAACATTATAATAACTCAAATACTTTTCTACAAATATCAATTATAAAAAGTATATATAAAACTATTTAAATAATTTAAACTTTGCAAATTATGATAATTTATTTTACTAACATAGTAGACTGGAAACGGGTCGACGCAAGTATTTAAATTGATTTTCGTCTTTATATTATATTATTCTTCATCGTCATCAACGTCATCAGCTCTACGACCCCTGGCAGTTAGGTTAGGTTAGGTTAAGTTAGGTTAAGTTAAGTAAGGTAAGGTTAGGTTAGGTTAGGTAATTAGGTTTTAAGAATTTTCCCAGAGTGATAGGTATCACGATATCAATTACGAGATTGATCCCTTAGAATTTTACTTCTCAAGCTTCTGCGCCCTGTGGGTCACACGTTCAGCAACGATACTTCGGTCGTCATCGTTCAGTCATTCTCTCCTTACAGTGATTTACTCAAGCCTGGGTGTTTTGTGATGTATTTCGCTTCTGTAATTGGGCCTCCTGGCCTATTGAAGCGGAAAAAAAATCCAGCACAACCACCGAAGTCATCATATTTTAATAAGCCTTGATACGCTTATCTCTTTTACTATAACTCATAACTATATAACAATGAGAATATTGTTGTGGTGACAACGCCGAAATTAGTTTTCTCTCCAGTCTCAAGATATGCCTCAAAATTTTCGGCAACATTCTGGATTTTATATATTTTATTATATATACTTTGTGTGAACTTGGTGGTTAACTTTTTTTCGGTGAGAGTATCATCTTAAACTAATGGTATAGGCAGGAATATTTTCAACGTTGAATCAAATACAGATACATTTTTTGCCACCTCACTTCGGGAATGTGTTGTAAACTGATGCACTTGAATGTATGCGCAAGCGATTTCTATGCAAGAAAGAGACAATGTATAACCGCTAAACGCTAGACAGTGATGCAATAAAGCATTTGACGCCAATTTAACGCAAACTCTCGGTCGTATATATGGCGCGCAGTGCGTTTTTATTTTAAATTTAACGTGATATTTATCATATTGATTATAATTATATATTAGTATATAATGTTTTGACATAATCGTGGGGTATATAAACAATGGCAGCATTATCAAAAAAAAAAAAAAAAGTGTTGAATGCAGTCACCGATGGTTACTTATTTAAAATGGATTCTAGATTGAACTGAATTCTAGACTTTTTATATGTATCCCTTCCAAAATCATGTTTCCTATAAATTTATATTCCTATGAAATCTCGAATTCAGGACATTGAATTAGGACAGGACAACGAATTCTCGATGACTACATTATTTTTTTTTGATATTGCTGCCTTTGCTTTTAAACCCCACGATTTATTTTGGCGATAGTATCAAAATGTCACTATATTTTTGAATTTATTTGTGGTTTTTGCTTTTGACATTGATCTTTTTCCCTCATAATGTACGATGATTGGCCATATTTTTAAACGACGCCATGATGGTCGAGATTTGAGACTACTGTGGAAAATGCTTTCAGCATTGCGCCTCCGAGGAAGGTCATAAATTACTTGGCGTAATCCCAACTTCATACCTGTGTCAGGTAGGATCACGGCATTTATGGGGTGACTGCGTTTCATAATTCATTTTAAATATTTTCTCGAGTGTATTTATTTATTGAATGCTTAATTGATAATATAATATATCAAGCGACTGGTTGCAGATAGACTAGGTAGTTGCCTGTATTTTTACTGTTCAATATTATACATTTATACATATATTGCAATGTATCACAAACGTATTATTTGATTAGATGTGCGGTATTTAATTGAGTAGTAAAAAAAAATTATAAAAATTAATAAGATATGAATAAAATGCACAACAATAAAGGCAAAACAATATCATACAAAAGATGAGTTAAATTAAAAACCATCAGAAATAATTAGTAAGTACATTACGTATTTTCACGGAACGTGGCTTTAAGAGAAAAATAAAAAAAGCAAATTAATAAGTAATTTATTAATTAGTGATTAATTAATTACAATATAATGACAAAGTCATAGGAAAAGAATTAAATTTAATAATATTCTTTAATTAAAACTATTTTTCAATTTATCACTCGTATATGAACACTTTATTCTGGAATAAAGTTATATTTATTTATTTATTTATTATCACTGGGTAACACTTTTGAGAAAATTCTGTTCAGATCTATCGCCCAAAGGCAGGAACTCCAATTATTTATTTATCTGTCGTTTAGTTTATGTTTGCGATAGTAATACTGTTTTTCCTCCGTAGATGAAACGTCAAAATAAACAATGATCTGCCGCGGCAGTGGCCCCACTTTTTCTTCGAATCTTCGAGAACATTTTCTAGCGATTCCATAAAATTTCCACTATCTACGAGAATGTTTCAGCCGATTGCAGCATTTTGTTACAGTATTATTTTATGTAATAATTATAATTTGAAAGTAATTGAAAAGAGAAAATAATAAATAGAATCCCCTAAAACGTGCCGATATTTTCCATAAATTATAAATAATAATATATGTATGTAATTTCTAATACTGCATATAACAAATAAATCCGGTTGTATCCTCCACTAAGCCTGGATAACAACATATTAATTAATTTAAAAAAAACAACTTTTTTATTTTAATAATCAAAAATTTTCCCACAGTGTTTGAACAATCTTCAAATATCAAAAATTACACAAATAAAGTAATTTTTATTTCATTAACTTATTGAAAATGATTTCAAAAAAGCTTTGAAATTCTCTTGAATTTAAATAACCAGAGAAGCAGAGACGGAAAAATGTTTGTAGAATAATACAGTAAATGACCCACTATACGCGGAAAGAAATAGTTGTGATGTACGTGTATGCCGAATAAAAAACTTTTAAAATATTTTTTTCATAAAATATTAGTTGTTCGTACCCGGCGTAGCCTGTGTTTAAGATTTAGCTAAAAATAAGTTTGTGTGGCAGGACAAAGGTTCTTTTGTTTTACAAAGTCGAAAAATTTTAGTCAAATCGGTCAAATGGTGTAGATTTGTATAAAAAATTTTGTTTTTCACTAACTTTTTATAATATTTTATAAATTTTTGTATTAAATTCAACATATAGTGTGATGACCCGGCTAGATAGTGGCTCTTTCAATTATTAACGATGAATTCTATATTAATAATTTACTGAGTATATTACCTAAATAGCCACAGCTATACCATCCTGTCCGTCAGGGACGAAACATAAAACACAGTTATACTCCTAAAAGTGCTACCTCTTACGCGACAAAAATACCTATTGCAGTCGGGCTATGAATATGAACTATTTCCGCTTCATAATGGCGCCTGGAACCAATGCTAAAAACCTTACTAGAAATAATAAATGCAACTAAATCTCGATAAATACAATATATACTATTCGTAATACGTCGTTGAATTCGCACATGATTCGTCTAATGGATGAAGGACCCCGTTGTGTATCCTAATAACTTCAAATTCTTTTATAAGAGCAGTGTGGAAACGATAGCATAATAATACGTAATATCTAACGAGTCTAATAATCTATACATTTATGTTATGATAAAATACGTTCACCAGAAGAATTCGTGTATTAGAAATAAAACATTTCCGTTTGGAGACAAACCAGTAGAATTGTTCGAACGGCGCAAAGGGAAAAATTCACACATATTAAATAACACTGAAATTAATAATTATAAACACTTTGTATTAGATCTCCTCATTCTGTCCTTTACTCGTCGTTCTGAAGCTACTTGTTAAGCCAGATGTACCTAGGTACTCAAATCATAAAGAGTTAGCTGAATACTGGATTGCGCAATACTTATGCAATACAATTATTATACGGCTACTAAGCGTTTCTTATAGAATTATGTGTATTCAATTGTTAGTACAAATAGCATGAAAATCCCCATACTTTAAAATATATTCGTTCGGAATTACTCGTACGATTTGGATTGATATCTGATTACTCAATACATAACGCGTCGACAATTATTATGAATCTATTAAGGGCTGCTTATAGAGCTCCGTAAAATCAATTGTTAATACAAATGGTATGAAAATCCCCATGCATCAAAATATATTCGTTTGGGAGATATTTCCGTACGAATTAAACCAATATCACACAAGAAATCGTAATATTATTCACACATAATTGCTCCAATCTTAAATTTTCCCAAAATAAATACATTTCGATAGTGAAAATAGTTAACCGATAGATAATATAAATTTGTTCCTTAGCTGTTACACAGTGGCGGTATGATCCTCTCTGGTACTGGCGAATGGTAGATTCCTCCACATGTCCGGCCAGCAACTCCGTCTGCAAATGATGTTCTGGAACTGAGGGCTCTGTCAGTAGTCTCTCGGGCAGCGCTTCCGCTCGCAAGTCTGGTCTCGAACTGAAGGAGCTGAGTATATCGTGTTCGCTCCTTTTATAGTAACGATTGCACCATACCTCCGAAATCCACGCCAGTGCAGTGACTCATCCTATGCGCGATGACTTCACCGCCGGAGCCCCCCATTGGCCGGATTCAGTCATCAGGATGGTCGCCACCGGCTCAACCCGTCGAAGGCAAAGCGCGCCTGTGATTGGTCCGTTTCGTTAAAATAATAGTAAAGCACCCGCTACACGCGAGACTTGCTGTTCCGATTCATAAATAATAAAGGCTCGTTCGCACCTACTCACAAGGTTGAGTCTATTAGGATTGGCAAACAATATTAATTTAACACAGAATTATATCTGTGGTATAATAAAGATCTAAGAAATATTACTTGTAAAGCTGAATATTCAATCTTTTGTTAGCCTCTTGTAATACATAGAATCTTGAGAAGAAATATATCAGGCTTTTACTTTTAAACGATTCAAACCAGAAGAAATATATTCTTGATGTCCATACTTGGCTTTTTTTGAATATTATTATTTTAAGATTTTCTTAACCCTTTGAACGCGTCCGTATCAACAGTTGATACGGCTATGAATACGTTTTTGTGCGCGGCCGTATCAACTGTTGATACGCCGACTTTGATCGCCGATCAAGTAGAGCGCCTAACTCATACAATATTTTAACATATACTGGATGAATCCCAATACTTTCATGGTGCTGGCATCTACAGACATTTCTTAAAAATAAAATCATATTTCGTAATAAACATCGATTATCTGTCACATATGCCGAACCTGTAAATCTGTAGTATTTCAAAAACTGGCCGCGGGATGGCGCGCACACGAAAATCGTTCGACGGGACGAATACGCATGCGTCTAGCTACAAAATCAGTTGGACAAGCGCCGATCCCATATTTGTTCGTCGCGGCTGTCGAATTACGAAAAACTTTTGAAATTTTGGTGATTTTATTCAGATACTTTTTTTATTTATCCCTCGAGTTGCGCCTTACATGTTAATGTGTGTTACAAGTGTTAGTTTGTGACTATAGTTTTTGTATTTTGACGATTAATTTTTTTAAATTTTATTCTTATATGACCGTTTTTCTTTCAAATTGTTTAGAAGTGCGTGTTATATATTTTTAATCAAAATTTAATAATAATATAATTAATAATACAATAATTATTAATAAGCTAAATATTATTTTTGAATTTTAATCCTACAATTTAATCAATATGGCCCACTTTTTAAATGATGATGAGATAGAAATTATGTTGGATTCCGATTTTGAAATGTCTGAAGAAGACTACGATCCGTCGGAAATGTCTGACGTTGAATATCAGGCCGACGGATCTACAAGTGAAAAAATATTGCGTTCCTGGGTATCTGGACCTCACATTCCGATAGTACATGAATTTGACGATTTTCAACCGGGTGTTTGTTCTGCACAATTAAATGAAGATTCTACAGAGAGAGATTTTTTCGAATTCTTTTTGAGTTTCTCAATAATGGAAGAAATAGTAAAAGAAACCAATAAGTAAGTACTACCGTTTTCTTCAAAATACAAAAGAGTTTGGCCCAAAGTCTCGAAGTCACAAATGGAAAGACACGAATGTTCCGGAAATGTATTTATTTTTTGCAATAACAATGCTGATGACCAGAAATGTACATGTGACTATTGAAGGGTATTGGAGTACGAATCTTTTTCTGAGTTCACCAGTATTCGGACTGATCATGCCTAGAGACCGATATCAGTTATTATTGGAATATTTACATTTCTGTGACTCGAATTCACCTTCTACAGATCCTCTCTATAAAATTCGCTTACTTTTGGAATACACCCGAAAAACATTCAAAAACTCAGTGATACCTTACGAAAATTTATGTATAGACGAAAGTATAATTGTATTTAAAGGTAGGCTAATTTTTAAGCAATTTATTCCCTCAAAACGACATCGATTCGGAATCAAAATGTTTGTGTTATGTGATGTAAAAACTGGATATATTTTAGATTTTATTATATATTGTGGAAAAGGGACTGACTATACTGATGATCATAACTTGGGAATAACCGGCGCCGTTGTGACCACACTTTTAAAAGACTATTTTGGCAAAGGTCACAATTTGTATTGTGACAATTGGTATACTAGCCCAAAGTTATTCGAATTTTTACACGCAGAAAAAACCAATGCTTGTGGAATAGTAAAAATAAACCGTAAGGGAATGCCAAAATTAAAAAAATTAAAAAAAGGTGAATTTGAGTCGAAGAACCTCTTAGCATTAAAATGGCGTGATAAGAGGGATGTTCACATGCTTACTACTTTGCATGATGAATCCTTTAAAGAGACCGGAAAAATTCATTATAAGACCAAACAACCTATTCAAAAACCATCCGCTATTATAGACTACAATAAATCAATGGGAGCTGTTGACAAAACGGATGATGGTTAGTAGTTTATCCTGCATGAGAAAGACTACTAAATGGTACAAGAAAGTCGCATTCCATATAATAGATCTATTTTTATTAAATTCACATTCCGTATATACCCAAGTAACCGGAATAAAAAAACCCTTAGCTGATTTTCAACTGGCAGTCATCATTCAACTTGTTGAGAAATATAAACCCGAGATTTGTCAAACATCACAACCTGCAACGTCATCATAAGTCCACAGCAATCCGTTTCGGATATTACCTAAGTTTGTTACAAAGCATATGGCAGAATTAATTCCTCCAACTGACAAATTAAAAAATCCCCGAAGACGATGTCGAATATGCCGATTACAAAATAAAAGAATGCAGCTCACGAGATACTTATGTAAGGAATGCGACGTATATTTGTGTTTACAACCGTGTTTTAAAATATATCACAGCTCCAAAAAAATATGACTCCAGATACTGAAATTTATTAGCGTGTAAAAACAATAGTATCATTGAGTTAGTTAAATGTGTGGTGTGAGTGTCTTTCCCATAAACCATCCATTTGTTTACGTTCACAAGTGATTCTTCTGTCCACTTGTGCTTATCAACGCAGTGGTCTAAACACACATCGGGCGGGAATGGCGCGCGACGATAAACGTAGGCGAGGTATGTTTTTTGTATGGAGTTTTTGTTTATTCATTTATAAACATCCTTTGAGTTTTTATTATTGTGTTATTAGGTTTCAAATATAACAACATAACCTCTTATCTTTATCTTCGGTGATAAATTGCGCGTAAGTGGACTATTTCGATGATTTAATGAATATTTGAGTATTCAGAAAAACGTGCCGCGTGTGGGTACTGGAAACTCAGGGTTTGGAATAGCGTTCAAAAGGTTAATTTATTAAATCTATCTCTATGTCGACCATCACAATAGATATGTGTCGTCACAGCTTTTTTATAGTACTTTTTGAGATCTACAACTTCTCAATAGAAATTATTTAAATATCTCTTACCGTTAAGGCAGCGATCATAAAAACGCATCGCTCGACCATTTTATCGTCGAATTTCATTATAAAATACGTTACCAAGAAAAGATTTTAACTAGATAATGTATAGTCCATGTCCACCCTGAAAATCATTTATAAATATTGGTGCAAGAGTTTTTGAAATTTGATTAGTATTTTCGGAGATTACTTCGGACATCCAAACGTACAAACTTAACCTCTTTATATTATATTATAATATGGATATCATCATTCAAAACACTTTAAGTACCTTTGTTTAAATTTTTCAAGAATACAATACCCACTCAATTTTATCCCTAGGGTGACATCATTAATTAAGATATATTATAGAGTTCTCATAGAGACGAAACTATTTTTTATATGGGAAAGTAGGTATGGAAGAATTTTTGGGTATTCATAGGGCTTACGACCTATCATACGGCTGACTTAAGTGATCATTTTAAATAATTTAATGTTCACCAATTCCACCACAATAGACTACCTCATCCATATTTTTTTTCGTAAATATTTTTAATTTGCACACCTTGTTTCATGTGAGTTGTATTTTATTACCGCCATTTGTCATTCCCATTTATTATTTTTTACTTATTTTTTTTCTGATAAAGGATGAACTTAATTTAATAATAAATGCACGAAGAAAAGCTGTCACACGTGCGTTTTTGTTGCATGCCAATTATACAAAAGTATATTCACTTGTTATAAGTATGATTCTGAGGGGTTTGAAAAACCAGAGTTATTCCCTCTACTTTGTTTTCTATCATTAATAAACCTATCCCATGTTTCGGCTGTTGACAACTAATCAGTTTGTAATACTTAAAGACAAGTTAGATGAAAAAATAACAAATTTTCGTACATTTATTTACCATATTAATATTCGACTTAAAGGAATAATTTTGAAGCATGCCCTTGACAGTTTTATTAGAAATATATATAGCTTTGTTTATATTTATATAAATAAAGCTGTATATATTTATTATTATACTTTTTATATCGAGATGATTTTTAACTTACATATTTAGTTTACATATTTGATTCTCTTGGCATGGACATGTTTGTAAACTTACATACTTTTTTTGTTTTAGAAGAATTTATAGAGATTACATAATAAAACACAGAAATTTATGAGATTCCCTAGATAACATTACATACAGTACACTTGTATCTGTAAAATAATCAACATTTTTTAAATATTTTTAAGAATGTGAACCGAATAAAAATAAAGTAAATCACGTACTTTGCAATTTTGATGCTAAAAAAAATCTATAGAGAAATTTTATGAGAAATGGTAAATAGTATGCACCCTAAAAGTTAAGGGTGACGTCGGGGTATGTGAAAAGTTCCTGTGGCGGGAAAATCTTGAAACAATTTGAGTAATCCACCTACTTGTTATGTCTAAACTTGAGAAAATTATTAACATATGATTTATTAATTTTATTTAGTTATTAAAAAAAATTCTCATTTTCTTACTATTTATGTATTGTAAATGAAATTACTAGTTATCGGTTAAATTATTAATTTTTCTCTCTCTCGGTCATGACTAGGGGATGCGAATTTATCGAATGGTATAACCGGTAAAACTCTGAATTTAATACCGGTGTACCGGTTATTTACCAGTAGTTCTGATACTATTAAAAAGGAAATATTATGATATAAAACAAAAAATTGAAGAAAAAACATTCTGTTTATTTGACAAAAAGAAAATGCTTTTAAATAGAACAAAGGTTGATGCGCTATCGCACATTTAATATAGGTACTCGTACAATTCATATTTACATTTTTTGTGTAGTTATGAAAAAAAATAAAGAGATTATTTAAAAATCACCCCGCAGAGAGGGATATCACTATTTTAATAACTAATGAAATTACAGAAAAAACTAAGAAATATTATCGGAATAATAATCAACAAAGTAACCTAAGCTCGACAAGTGATTTTTGCGATGATAAGTTTAATCCGCATCGCACGTGCACGCATTGTATTACTTCGGAAAATTCCACGAATCTTAGAGTAAACTAATTACACAGCTCGTTACGTAGTATCTAGTTTCAAAAATATTATCATACAAATACCTAAGGTGAAAAGTAATTTGCCGATACTTTGAAATTTATTTACCAGTATGACGGTAATAGAATTAAGTCAAATTTACCAATAAACCGGTAATGCATACCCTACTTGTGGTAAAACGTTGCAATCCTATATAATACAGTACTCTATAGTGCGAGCTTCTTGCCTCCGCTCTTCTTTATCCTTGTTTAGTGCTACATGTCTCGGACTTGGTATTTCCTCCTCGCTAGTGATCGATCTCTCAACCTTAATCTACCTTGGTGCACCTTCCACCCTTGTACAGTTATATTTATTACCAACTAGCTGTTGCAACTTAATCCTTAACCCGTGCAACGCCGGGAAAATATCTTACAGATTTACATCGAAAATATGTCGGTGGGAGGGGAAGGGGTATGAGAATTGGGGGGAAATGTCACCTATGTTACTCGCTGAGTCCTATAGAATAAGTTTCCAAATTTTGAATCCGATCGGTCAAACGGTACAGATTTGCATCGAAAATATGTCAGGGGAGGGAAAGGGGTATGAGAATAGGGAGGAAATGTTGCCTATGTTAATCGCCGGGTCCCAAAGCATATGTATGCAAAATTTTAATCGAATCGGACAAACAGTGTGGATTTGTATAGAGAACAGACAGACAGACATTGAGTTTTATAGGTATAGATATCTCAGTCTCAATATTTTTTAGCAACAAGCCCCAATTACGATACAAGTCTTTTATGTAATCTGTGAAAAACTTGTCTTCATTTTGACTCTTTTGTATATGTAGAGTTACGTTTCAACGACTGCTTTTCGTCACAAAATCATCCTTAAGATAATAATAACACGTATATATTATCTTATAAATGTGATAATATTTTTAAAGGTTGAATATTATTGTTACTTAAGGTTTAAACCTGTATGAGCTGGCTTAAGTAAGTGATCACAGTGCAACGTTCACAAATTCCATAGTAAGAACATCCACATCAAATTTTTGAAAGTTCTATATGTATATGTTTGAACCAAGCAATCTTTAGTGCCTATAGCTTAATGGTCTATGAAATGAATAACATTGAAATTAACGAAAGATTCCTTGATTTCGAACATATATAGAACTTTTGATAATTGGTGGATGTTGCATTGTGTAGAGTGACCACTTAAGTCAGCTCATACAGGTTGTAAGCCCTGAGCCATAGTATAAGAGACTCCACGTTTCTCATTTATAAATAGTTTCGTCCCTGTGAGACTTTTATAATTTATCCTAATTAATTAATGATCCCTCTGGGGATAAAATTCAGTAACTGTGTTCTTGGAACATACTTTTATATAAAATATTTTTTTTAAATTTATTCATTTTAGATGATTTAAAATAAATTTATACATTTATTTTAAAGCATATAAGGACTGTGTTAGTTCCTATTACGTACCTAATAAAAAAAAATTTGACCTACGAAACATACATTGCGTATTTAATGTTTTTAAATGTAACTTTACATTTTAAAATATCCTTCATTTAACTGTCAGTTCTTACATGAATTGATGACATGACAAGTGTGAATCTAAAACAGATAAACATAGAAAAATATATTTTTTTTACAAATTTATTATATAAATTCACGTTTTATAAGTAAACGTATTGTAAAACAATCTGTATATTTCGCTACATTTTTATGTTTTTATAATGTCACTACATATGTCATTTTGGAGCAATTATGTATGGATGACGCTGTTCAATAATAAATAAAGTATCTTTATGCATTTTCATTATCATGATGGACATATTTTGCATGGCATCATTTATTTTCTTTTAATTTGCTCCATGTTGAAAAGCACAGTTAATTACTCATATAATATAGGAAACTGGAATATTAAATGTACGTACACATTTGCAAAACAAACACCGGTGGTGAATATGATTAACGTTTATCAAACGTGTCATTTCCATGCACGTCAGGCATGCATCATGCAGTCGTTCTCCGTAGGCACGTCCGTGCGAGAGAGATCACTGACTGGCGACGGGTATAACATTGTACGTTACCTCGCTATGATGTACCCTGTGACAGCAAGCAATCAATCGTTTACGTTATTCGGTGTCCTAAGCATCTCAAATTCTAATAAATATAAATATTCACCCCTGTTATATTATGGAAAACATAACAGCGGTGATTGAGTGGTAAAGGGAGGGTGTAGCCCATATTACCCACCAGATCCTAAAGAACAAGTAAGTATTTAAAATTTGTGTCAGATATCAAATGGTCAATACAGACAAAAAATTGAGTATTATGGGTGTGAGATAAATATCACCACCCGTTAAACCAAACTTCTTTAAAATTAGTGTTGATATTAATAATATATTTTTATGTTACATAAAAAAAACACCCAAGTTTGAGTAAATCACTTAGGTTCATTATGATCTCACCGGGAACCAAACCCAGAACCCTCAGTGTGAGGAACCAGTGTTATACCCACTGGGCTACGAGGGCCGCTAGAATACCAAATACAATTCCATCAATAACATCAAATAATTTTAATTTTAAATATTGATTGTATTATTTGTATGTATTTACTTATATTTTTTATTAATTACACCAACATATTTCGGAAAACCTTTCCATAGTCAGGGTGTTTATGTCAATCTACAATGTTGCTGAATCAATTGAAAAAAAAATCAAATTTAAGGCGAATTTATTATATGCCACACATAAAATATTCATTTATGTCGAAAAATTTAAAGTAACATAACAATAATTTTCCCGCTTATATAAATACCACGTTTAATATCAATAAAAAAAGATTATTTTTTGTCTAAACCGAAATTGGGTTATACTCAATAATTTGTGTAGTTTAGTTTATTGAAAAACTTTATGTAAAAAAATATTTATAAATATAAGGGCCATCTGTCAGTAATCGACCATTCATTTATTTAAAATAACTGCTGAAATCTTTGGTTCTATTTACAAAAGAAACTTTCATACCAGTCACTCACTCAACTCCGTCCTTTCTGTCTTCTGTCCATATAGGTTCTAAAGAGCATTCTTCACCAAATATAATATTCATATTTTCAAACTGAGTACGTCAAATTTGAAATTTTACATTTTGAAATGTCTACTTTTAGATACTTACATCAACACAGGACTTGATATTTAATTGTTTTTAATAAACATTTATCTGAATTACTTTGTGCATATTTTATATTTCTATGGGCGGTTTTAGGTTTTATTTTGAGTATTCAACATTAGGTATGCATATAAAGTGCTATATGACACAGATACATACTCTATGATGGACTCTATACGCGATACAAAGATTAATAAATCTTAATCTTTGTTAATATCTAAATAATGGCTTGTTTTCAAACGATGATTGCACAATTTAGTTTAGTTATTGCTATTTAAACATCTTTAATGTTTTTTTTTATATTGCAACGCAGGATTACAGTTAGATAAATTTCAATGTTTCGAAATTAGAAAAAGTGTTCAGTATTTTAAATAATCAAATCATTTTTGCATGTAGTTATTTTCTTATTAGTTTTACAATTCCTTTATATATTTTTTTGCTTTAAATTATCTCTTTCCTTCCTTATTTAATTTTAATGTACGATCTATCCTGAAGAAGCAACCATTGGCCCTAAACAATTTGATTATTCATTAAATAGTGGTTTTAACAAAGTCTTTTTCACTATTCTGCCCTTCCAAGCTAGAAGGCACTAACTAACAAAAAACTCAAAAACTAGTTATAAATGCCATCTGGTGAATAATTTTGTTTATTATCTAAATATCTTACTCAAAAACATTTTTATTAAAAAAAACTAGAAAAAACTGATAAGAAAAAATGGACAACTACAAAAACATCACTCAAATCTTATTAAATAAGCAGTAAATATCATTTTCTTAGCTGTGCAGATATTTTTCTGTAGTTGCTGCTTTTTTGCTAAGAAATATATCATTCTGATCGAGTGTTAAATGGTGATAGATTGTTGTTAGCCCTGAAAATCCATAAAGTATATAATATTAGTGGTAATACATTGATACTGATATAATTTTTATTAATAAGTGCTTAAAAATGTCGTCAAGAACAAAACAAATCGTTAAAATGGCGCTGGAAATGCAAAATGAAAACAATTCACCAAACGGTCTAATTTCTTTACAAAACTGTAAGTAGGTATTAATTATATTATTTATGAATGAGTAGTTAAACATAATTATAATATTTTATTTTAAATTTGTTACGACGCGTTATAATTTTTTAGATTGGAAAGATGAAACTTCCCAGTATAAAATCAACAAGACGAAGCCACGTGCCTACATAAGTGCCATGATTCGGCTGCAGTTCAATAGAGGAGATGATACATTACTATAGGTTTTAGAAAAGAATTTATGAAGGTGGATTTCTTGAAAAAATCTGTTATTAAGAATAATTTTAAAGAGCCTCAAAAAATAACAATGGATCGCGGAATTCCTGAATTAAAAAAAAAGAATCTTGGACTACTGATGCCCGAAAACCGAAGAGTTTTTTAGAAAAATCCGCAAGCTCGGATGTTCAAGTTCTAAATTTGAGTTTGGTGAATGAAAAATTCTTTAAACTAAAATCAAATGGTTTAGATAAACTATTTCTACATTACCATTTCTGTTCGTGTATCTAATTATTAAGAAAATATTAATTTTGTAAAGAATTATGTACCTACGTTAAGCCAAATAATTTTTTTTTTTATTGAATCCCGATTTTAAATATTCTATGTGTGCCTAGTGGAATAGAGCAAACTTCAAAGATTCTTAGAAACAAGGCAGTAAGTACGTAGTTACTGCCTTGTTTCTAAGAAAGTTGACACTATCATTGAAGCACATTCTAAGGCAAAGGGCATTTATTGATTTAAATATTGAAATTCAATAATTTTATGTCTCTTTTAGGTAATATCTTATTTTTGAAGTAATTTTACATTAAAATATTTTTAAAAAATAATAAAAAATTAAACATACGGCTAAAAAACCTAAAACTTTAATTATATTAAAACTTTGCAATATGTAGTTACTGCTTTCTTAAACAATTTTTCATCATCATCACTGACGCTACACTGCCTTTCCAAGCTAGAAGGCAGTTACTAACAATAAAATCAAAATGTAGTTATGAATGAAATCTGGTGAATAATTTTGTTAATATCTTACTCAAAAGGCATTTTTATTTAAAAAAACTGGAAAAAACTGATAAGAAAAAAATGGTCATCTACAAAAAGAACACTAAAATCTTAGAAAACACGCAGTAAATATCATTTTCTTAGCTAAATGGCAGTAAATGCAGATATTTTTCTGTAGTTGCTGCTTTTTTGCTAAGAAATATATCTTTCTGATCGAGTGTTAGGTGGTGACAGATTGTTGTTAGCCCTAAAAACCCATACAAGTATACAATATTAGTGGTAATACATTTATACTGATATAATTTTTATTAATAAGTGCTTAAAAATGTCGTCAAAAACAAAACAAATTGTTAAAATGGCGCAGGAAATGCAAAATAAAAACAATTCACCAAACGGTCAAATTCCTTTACAAAACTGTAAGTATTAACATAATTGCTAATTATATTATTTACGAATAATAATATTTTATGTTGAATTTGTGATGACGTATTACAATTTTAAATACATAGAATTAATTAATTTTATGGGAAAAATATTGTTATAATAATTTTATTATACCACCGAATTTATTAATAATCATTAATGCTCGTATATTTTGTATACTTCGAATCGTATTTTACTTTAAAAATCTAATAACGCCTTCCTTCTTTCAGCATCAAATTATTCTGAGAATATTGACACTAAAATGGATGATGTCGATTATTATGTATCTTCGGAGAACTTATCGGATTGTTGACTGGAATTTAATGATATCGCTTTAATCGAAAATTTTACATTTGTGGAAACTAATTATTTAAACATTGCGTTGACAAAACAAACGCCACACCATGAAGAAATGTCATTGCCGATAATTCCAAGTGCAAATAGATTATCTCTTATCAGTATGACTCTGTTCAAGATGTGTTGATGATGTTCAAGATCTAAATTTTGAGTTTGGTGAATGAAAAACGCAAAAAAAACTAAAATCAAATGTAATTAATTAGTTTTCACCACTTTTGTATTGAAAGATATCAACATGTTGCAGAGCCCATGGCCTCTTCATCAGGATACAATTGTATTAAAAAAAAATCAAATGGTTTAGATAAACCATTTCTACATTACCATTTCTGCACATGTATCTAATTATTAATAATAAAGAAAATATTAATTTTGTAAAGAATAACGTACCTTTGTTACACCAAATAAATATTTTTTTATTGAATCCTGATTTTAAATATCCTATGAGTGCCTAGTTGAATAGAGCAAACTTCAAAGATTCTTAGAAACATGGCAGTAAGTAGGGGAGAGGTGGCATGAAGGAGCCACTTTTTTTCTTTTCATCATATTTTTTTTTCTAACTCATATTTAACAAAAAAAATTAAACCATCAAGAAGTTTGTTTATTTATCTAAAGATTTTAGAACATCGTTTTTCTTTAATCTTTTCAGATCATATATTTTTTTAACTTTCAAAAAACATCCTAATTTGGCTCTTTCATAACCAGTGTGTATTGAAAGAGCCACTGCAAGTATTGAAGGAGCCAGGTAGGTGGATAATATAAATAATACACAAATTCATCACTTTAATGATAAAATTATTAAATTATTATTTATTTGATAAAACTTTTTTAATATTCATAGAAAAAAACAAACAAAACAGTTTTCTTAGTTAATAATAATTAAAAAACGAGTAATGAAAATAAAAAAAATTATTGTCTAGTGACAATTGATATAAAAAAAATTGTAAATACCTCTAATATCACAGGATTCATGGGCCCATAAATTACATATTTTACATTTTAACCAGTCCACTGAACTTTTTTCATAGTTTTCTTTACAAACCACACACAAATTATTATTTTTCATGTCTTGTTTCCTCTTGTTGACTATGTAGGAATCTAAAATCTCTTCACCAGAGATGTCCAAGAAGTAAGTATTGTGAGTGGATTTATTATCCTCGGAATCCGAATCAACTTTAAGAATTTTGATGTTGTAGTATTCTTTAATTTTTTGGAAATTTTCATGATATTATTTGGTTTTTCTTGCGATTGCATGTTTTTGATAATCGTTTTCTTTTTCTAGAGAATCTGTAATAATAGATGTTTTCCCCTTACGTTTACTAGCTGTTTCTGTTTTTCTAGCATCAGCTTTGGGAAATGGTCGCATATTTTCTGGAGTCACTTAACACTGTGTCAATGTCGTAGACTGCGGAGAAATAGAATAATCTATGGATGTTGATGGCTGTGGTGAAACTTGTCTATCACTTTGTATAGGCAATGGTGCTGTTGCTGAATCAGAAGTATTTGGAGTGTGTTCTGGGACACACTACAAATTTAATACTTCTGGTTGGCCTGAAGACTTTTTATGAACATAAAAAAATTTCAGGCTTAAAAATATTTCTATTCAAATGATATATTTCGGTTTTGCGAAAACCGCTGGTTATATTTGGAATGGAGAGTGCTGGATATATTATTATTTATGATTAGATAATGAAAGTGCATGTTAAAATTAACTAAGCAATGAAAGAGCCACTAGAATCGGCAATGAAAGAGCCGGCTCTTTCATGGCCGATTTTGGTGGCTGTTTCATAACTTGCGCCAATAATTTAAAATAACTTTAAAATCGAACGCTCCGTAGGTATTCTCAAATTATGTTAGGTGAATTTGTAAACAAAACAGTATTCTTATTATATTAAAAAATGTAGCAATAGATTCAACTCATTACAGATTTTGTTATAAATCAGTAAAGTTACGGTAAAAAACTTACTTTTTAGCTGCGAAAAATTGAAACGGTCACACGAATTTTATTTTTTGTCTACGATGTGTCAAACAACAGGAGATGATTTATAAACGATGTAGCTATAAAATAAAAAATAGACATCCGTAGTTGGTACTGCCCAGTTCGTTATCTAGCAACTGGCTCTTTCAAAACCCGGCTCCTTCATGCCACTTCTCCCCTACGTAGTTACTGCCTTGTTTCTAAGAAAGTTTACACTACCATTGAAGCAGATTCTTAGGTACAAGGCATTTATTGATTTAAATATTTAAATTCAATAATTGTATGTCTCATTCAGGTATTATCTTATTTTTGACGTTATTTTACATTCAAATATTTGAAAAAAATAATAACAAAATTCAACATACGGCGAAAAAACTCAAAAAACATAAAACTCCAATTATCTCAGAAGTTTGCAAAATGTAGTTACTGCCTTCTTCCTTGGAAGGGCAGTACAACCCACTGTGGGCCTTGACCTCCTCAAAAGTAATCGAGTATTATTTTGTACTTATTGATTCATTCGAAATCCGTTCCTTTGCCTGGTTTATTAGGATTTTTCTTTATAAGGAAAACTATTTATCATAGTTTAATTTATTTCAAAACATGCGAATGGGCAGAAAATAACACATTAAATCTATTTAGGATCCCTCACTCGATAAATGTTAAGCGCAACCCGCCTTTCAAACACAAACACGACGCTTTGCCTCCTCTCTGTAGAACCTCTCATATTACACGGGTGAATTTACTGGAGCTTTTAAGGGAAATAAAGAATAAAGCCTTCTATGGGAGAGCCATGCAAAGGCACGTTCCTGCAAATGTTGTGGGTGTAGGTACTGAGATGCGGGGATGAAAAGATCGTTGAAAAGTTCTGCTGATGGGATAGGGTTTCATTGTTTCATAAGTGAAAATACTCGTATCTCTCATCAATCACGAACTCTGCTATACAGCTTTCATTTTATGCCGTGAAGATTTTAGGGCTATTCCGCCGTGCAAGTCAGATAATTTGCACAGCTTACTTTTTGAATCATTCAATTCAGTGGAGTTAATACTTACGTATATTATTAATATGTCATCTCGTAGATTCTCTTCCAAGAGTGCAGACACAATGGGGTGTCACAATAATTTAGGGCTCGGACAGCTTTACAGGTAACTAGAGCGGGAGAAGAAAGACATTTGTATGATGGAAGTTTTATAGGCAATATAATAAGGCAAGTTTTTAGCCACCTATGTTTTGTAGCCAACACTACGATCTTCTCTAACCAAAAAACATCAGAATGCAGTGGGAGATTGGCGATCACACTCTCAAATTCTGAAATATTGTTCAATTGGCACCACGGCAATAAATGCGCGACAAGGCGATTGCGCGCCAACAACTGCGCGGCATAGCTCCAACAATAGCACGCAGACAATAACGCGCTGACAACACCGCGCAGAGCAAAATAACAAAAAAAAATCTTTGTGATAAAATAAAATATTATAAATAAAATTATTAACACTTTGTTTTAACCACAATTCCATTTTATTGTAAAAATTCAACATAATTTGGAAGCGATGCTTCCTTCTTCAGGACAATGAATGTACGGAACATCGCTCCCGAAACGTGTTGAATTTTCACAATAAAATTTATGTGTTGTTAAAACAAAGTGTTAATTAATTTATTTATTTATTACAGATTTTTTTACTCAAACTGTAGTCCACTGATAACGGTAGAAATTTTGTGAAAAAAGACATTTAAATGATAATATTAATTATAATTAATGGAACACATTGAAAAAAGTATTGGTTGAAAAAATTTCATCAAAAGAAAGAAGATTACTTTTTCCTTGTCAGTATACTCCTTGATTGCTAAAACGATTGATTCGAATATTAAGGAAATTTAATTATCCATTATATTCATAAAGCTTTAAATTTAGTTATTATTTACTTTTCCGCTTTATGAAACACTCTTAAATGAAATACTTGGGGATAAAATATCCTCATTTACTTTTGGGTTTGCGCATTATTTTCGGCGCGCAGTTTATAAAAAATGTATAATAATAAAAACACGGAAAATATAAAAAACTAACCCATAAAAACCAAGTTTTTATTATACTCCCTTACTCATTTACTAGTGGAAACAGGTTTGGCGCTTAACCTACGCGTTGAGCTTGAGTCTGGCGATGCTACGAAAGCGAGTAATAAAAAATTTCGTAAAATCCAAAATAATTCTATATTTATTAATTTTTTAAACAAAAACTTGTAAGATCATTTTTTTCCTCGCCACGAGCCTGTCTGCAATGTTTCAGCTCGATTGGATCACGGGAAAAGGGTCAAAAATATATCCAAAGTTTTTTCGACAAACAAGCAAGCAGACGCTACGAGTTAAAATAAAGGGAGTAAAAAGAGGAAAATATATCGTTTTTAATATCCACAGAACAAAAAGCGATCGCAGTATATGCGTGTGCCGACAAAATTTAAATCGGAAGGCGGATATTAGCAATTTGTGGTATGCATTAAACATAACTTAGAATAACCAATCAAATAGAATTTTACGAGAGAGTTTTCCGTAGTGATGTAAATATAAGGTTTAATTAATGCAAGCGATCGTTGGGGTTTGAGTGCTTTTAATTTTATTGACATACATATATACCTTGATCCCTATGGCTATATGAAAATATTATTTACTCCTTTCCGCGTTTTTAAACATCACGTTTTTAAGAGGTAAATGAAAACACTGGAAATTAATTTTGTTTTATTTATTACCAAATAAAGTCAATGTACACGAGTTAAATTGTAGTTCCGTTCGTAATCATCGCTAAATGTGTCACAAATATTTCACACACTCGTCATTGAACTATTCCTTATTTTGTACTAATTAATGCTGTTTTTATCACTTAGAATGTTAGTTTTTTGTTAGTCATATCAACTCTATGTTCAGCAACCCTAAAAACTAACATCGTCGCTTGTCCAACACACGCTCGAAGAAGGCCACAGCATAGACTTTAATAATACACGAATAACAGCAATCGTCCAAAATGAAACAGCAAGGATATTTAGAGAAGTTATAGAGATATATAAAATAATAAATATTATTAACAATAGAGATGATGGTATACGTCTCCCAATGGCAGTAGATTTCATAGTAAAAATAATATATTAGCGCAAAAATCAATGAAATATAACCACCGACACAATAGAAGCAACATCCAGTACAAAGCGCATCACAAGGAGCAAAACAAGGCCATTAAGGCCAGCAACGGCCGGGAACACCCAATATTTAATACGAAATTCCCAAAAATCATTAATGCTAATAATGACCACAGTACCCAAATTTAGATTTTGACTTACCAGACCTCACTTGGTAATAAGCTTCCGATACGAACGGACTTGCTCGCACTGCCCCTCGTGACGGAAAATGAAAATTTATTAAAAAGGCACCCTGAAAATGCCTGTTGTGATTCAGGCGGAACGTCGGTTGAAGAATGGTCCTTCTGGGGACCAGATTTTGACGCGGGTTGCAAATAAATTAATAATGACATTTCTAACACCCGTGAAAACCTTCATTATAACATATAACCTTCAAATATATATATTTATATATATATATATATATATATATATATATATATATATATATATATATATATACGTCCTTTCGGTAATACCTGTAAGAATGTAATAACTCACTTATAAGTCTAAGAAGCAGCTACAGTTTTCTATATTCCACAGTTCTGTACGAACCAGAGAGTTCACTTGTGCAACAGTTTAATTTAAAGTTATTTGTGTTGCAGTTTTAAAATAAGTTTATTATTTTTCTCTCTGCCAATAAGAGCTGTCAAATAAATAAAAAAGTTGGATTATAAATATATATGAAAAGTTATAAAGGTTATATTTTCATTAATTTTGACTTAAAATCGCACTGATAAAATTTTTGAAATAATACCATTATTAATTATATCAAAACCTACGTAAAGTGACGTAACCAAAACATTAAATTTTTCTATGTATAATAAATATTTCAATGTGTTTTTGATAATAGTTTTATTGACAATATTTTTTTAAATATATATGTACATATTTTAATTTTTTTTATATTTATTAATGATAAAAGTGCCCACTCTGTCGAATAAATTGAAAAAACCTTGGAAAAATAAAAATAGAATATTTATCAAGGTTTTAATAATTTTATTTGAGTTTTGTGAAATGAATTTTTCATAATCGATATAAATTACTGTAGTGATAGTTCAAATTTTGCAAAAAATAAGTCAGAAATATTAAAAAAATGGAAATTTCGATATTGCATATCTCCATAACTATTGATATAAGATCATGATACAGAAATCCATCTGTTCATTTTTTGCTACTAGACTTAAGACTTGTTTAATTCTTGCTTTGTACCATGGTGTCCCGCCAAATTTCGCAAAAAGTTACTAATAATCCATACAATCATACACAAATTTCGAGTACCGATTATTGTGGAACGCTAATGCATGTCTGCAGAACAAACATGATATAGCTACGTACAGGGTACAAGGTAATCTGTCTATTCTAACATTTATTAAATGTATATATTTTTTGGCTGACAACATACGATATCACTCGTGTTTTATAAGATTAATAATTACACTATTTCAATGAGTCCCAGCATACACAATCATATAATTTAATGTCCTGGTATCAATGGCGTATATTTCTATGAAAAAAATGTGTGTTTTGATTAATATTTTCATTAAGAATATATTTTGAAAACGTGGTGCTTTTACAGTCCTAAGGCTTATTATCAATCTTAAGCTCAATCCTAATCCGTTTTAATTTATAATCCAGTTATCAGAGTAAGACGGAGGAAAAAGAGAAAATTAATCATTCGAAAAGAATTTTGAAAAATTTCAGGGCAATAAACATCTTAAATCCTTGATAGTAGAAATAATCTGCAACGAGCATTATTCGCAACACCACTGCCTAACAAAGGCTTGCAAAGCTAAGTTTCAGGATAAATCTTCTTTTCTAGCTTGTTTATCATTTTGCTTCACCAGGAAGAATACAAATGAAGAAATTAAGTCTCAGCTCTACCATTTACCACTCGTTTAATATATTTATTCCGACTACGTGCAGTGATGTTAAAAATAAAAAGGAACAGTCGTTTTAAATGCACTTCTTGGCTGGTATTTGTATCTTAGTTGAAGCTAATTTTTCTCGTCAACTATTTACATATTTTCATCAAAAAGTTATAAACCATAATATTCTCAAATGACGTGGCTTTGGGAGTCAAATGAAAACACTGAAAATAAAATAAGCTTCAATTATTAACCGTTCAATATTCACTTGTAGAAACTACTCGGTCCCGGTATTCTTTTTTTTTTGTTAGGTTCTATTTAGATACAATTTGTAGGTACGTGTTTAATTTAATAGTATGTATGTATAACGATATTGTTGAAATTATTGTTCTTAGTCCTCCTCACTAGGGGTTCCTGTGCTGAAGCGGACTAGTTTATACTTATTTATTTTCTATTTTTAAATTACTGCGTAGTTTTCAATACTCGTTCTAATTTATCTGCATCGACTTTTTATTCATGTTTTATTCCGCTATCGCTAATATTGCGAATCATTGATCACACTGGTTCGCTCGGTTGTATCGCGAAAATGTCATCTTGTTATCACCATAAACTGAATTACCCGAGTCCGCGTCGTATGACTCCTTTTATAGCTAATTTCCTTTGAAAGATTTCTTCTAGATATTACGATCATTCTAGACGATTCTATCGTATAGTTTTATAATGATGGAATTGGTAAATGTTGCATTGTGTAGATTGATCACTTAAGCCAACTCATACAGGTAGTAAGCCCTTGGATTTTTCTTAAAGACTTCAATATACGCTTTTTATGTAAATAGCTTCGTCTCTGTTAGACTCCTAAAATTTATCTTAATTAAACACAGCGAATTTAAATGTAACAAACTACGATGTATTACATATAGACCGACTTTTTTTTATTTGAGTTCACAAGTTTTAAATCACAAAACTATGAAAATAAAAATAAAATACATTATTCTTATTGCATTATTTATTAATAAAATTTTGGACAGCCTCTTGACATCTACCCAAAAATTTGGGAGGAAATTTTTGGGTAGATGTTATCCATGTTCTTAGGTTTTCACGGCCACTCAGAATCTTCAAGTTCGCGTTAACTGGGGTATTATGCCGTGTTGTTACGACCTTTCGGGCCGACGTTTCGGATCCCATTGCAGGGTCCATCATCAGGGCTGATGTGTTGTCTTGAATGTTGGTGTTGTGGTTAAGTATCGGCTTGCAATACCGTGCCGAAGTCATGACGTGTTTGTATTGTGTTGTATGTATGATTCATCTGTTGTCTGATCACTATCTCTGCGGAGTCTGCGACGAGAATGACTTTGAAGCGCCGGATACCAGATGTTTTTAATTTGAGACCATCATCTCTATTAATGTTTATCGGATGCTTGTAGATTTCTAGTGCTTCCTTGATAAGACGCGCATGGTGACTCTTAGGCTTTCCAAGGATTTTCGGTTCGAATGCAAAATGATGGCCGGTATCCAGAAAATGCTCAGCCAGTGCTGATTTTTCTGGATGACCGAGTGTGCATGCCCGTTTGTGCTCGTTGACCCTTTTG